>VWYP01025832.1:0-41754 GCA_013400435.1 Pycnonotus jocosus | reverse complement strand
GAGAGAAGTAATTAAATTTTATCATTGCATAACTGATTGTAAGCTCTACCAGTAAAAGATCTCCAAGAAAACTGAAGGACAATTATGCTTCCCATAATTTCTCTCTTAACCTTCTAGTTCATCATGTAAAAGATGTTTGTGTATCTGTATATGTGTCTCTCCCAACACAACCAAACATTCATTATTTCTGTGTTAGTAGTAGTATGATCAAAACATTCCAACTATTTTTACTAGTTTGGTTTTCCTGTCCTGCCAAGCAAAAGGTATGAAGCATGGGGGCTTTTCTTCACCTGAAGCATGTATGTTCTGGGCAAAGTTCAGATGGCAACATAACTCTATAGCAAATGTGACAACTTTATGGATCTTTAGAGGTTGATACCACTCTGTCTCCAAGTTTTTGTAAATAGTTAAAGGTCATGCTATCCCATGGACATGGGAGATACAATTCCTCCACTGAGACTGGCACAGTCTTAAAGAGGTGATTATAGTTTGTACAAATAGGGTCACATAAAATAATGCCAAGAGGATAATTGTGTGGTCCATTTTTGTTCTTTTTTTATGATGTCTCCTTAGAGGATTCCAGTATTCCTCAAAGCAAAATAAATTTCTTTGGATGTCTGCACCCTCCAGCATTTCATGATCAATGACTGATGAATGTTCATCAGGAGTTGTTTTTGTTTTGTTTTTTTTTAATTCCTCTCCTGAGTTTACCCAGCATGGAGAATCCCACCAACTTTCAGAAGTGTGTCTGTGATGACTGCTGTGGATAAATTCACTAACTTTTCTGTTCTTTTTTGGGCAACATTACTGTTTTGTTTTGCATTTTTTTCCCATTCAGTTAGCAATACACTGAATACCATCCTCTGAAAAAAAAAAATTCCTGACTTAAACTCTTAAAAATTGTCCCATCACCCATATAATCAAGATCTTCTTAGTTCACTAATTTGAAGCAACTTGTGCTGCCATCTTGCACATCCAAAGTGTCATTATTGGGTATTTCTGGTGTATTTTGGAATGAAGTATTCTCAAATGTTGGTAATAATGAACTGTACAGTAGGTTCTGAATTAGCTTATGGGAAACAGCAAGGACAATTCTTGCTCCAGAGGAACATAAAATGAGTAGGAACTGAGGTCTGATGTCTTTCCAATGACTCCCACAGTCATACAGCAGGGCTTTCACTCTTCATGAAGTTGAAAGGAAATATGGACAACAGGCAAAAAGAAAGATATTCTATCCTAGCTTTGGCTGCTTTGATTTCCAGTGACTGAACTCTGTTTCTTTAGCTGCTGAAAATACTTGAGGCAAGGTAAGAAAATCTGGAGTTCCACAAGGCAAGATAGCATACTGTAAGGCAGATGTAAATACCTCTTGCAGGTGGGAGAGGTGGGTTCAGTAAGGAAGATCTACCCTAAAACACCAAATCCTATCTGGCTTTGCAATTGAGTGCCCAATCCTTTGACTGGTTAAGGCGACTCATTCAGATTTCTGTTTTCCCTTCTAAGTGCTTGCTTTCTTCTACTTTTTTACATAATCTCTGCCTTTAATATATCATTCAATTAAACGTTTGCTTGTTTGTTTGCTTTTTGCTTACACAACTGGTATAAATAAGTACATTGTGAGATAAATAAAACTTATTTTTAATTGTTTTGATCTTGGTGACTTTTATGTGTGCCACTCTTTTCATTAGCTAAGAATTACACTTCTGGTGATGTAAAACTAAGAGCAATTGGATGGGACAAATAAATAATTTTAACCTTTATATGCCTTCCATATATTAAATATATATGGAATTTCACAGAATGAAAGCAGGGATGACAAATTATCATGGAAAGTAGTTATGGTATATAAAATAATAATTTTCCATTTTTTTTCTTTTATTTTCTGGAGTTAGTTAAGCAGGCTTGAAAGGGTTCTGTAATTGCTTAATTTGATAAAAGCCGTTGTAAATGATTCCAGCTTTCTGAAAAAATGTCTTGTCAATCTCTTCTTTTGTGTTCTTTCCCTCTGTTTCGATTATCCATTTCAAGGCTTTTACTTTCCCTGCCAGGCAAAGTGCCCGGAAGCCAAGGGAGTAAAGCAGGGAAGTTTAATTTTGCTTCTAGGGTAGTGTAAGTCACTGCTCTGGGAACCAGATGTTTCTGAGACTCTGTAATGGTTATGTTCCAAATGGCTTTTGTGTCATCTTGTCATCGACCTCATGTCAGAGAGGAATGCTTCAAAGCAGGAACCGAGGCTGATCACACTGGTTTGCAGTGACAGGCAAATAAGCTGAATAATAATACCGTAGTATCTGCTTTCTTTTCTGCTTTTCCATTTCATGATTTTTTAGTCAAAACACATGTGTATCTTACCTTTGACAGGGTTGTATACTGCTGTGCAAAATACCACCTGTTAGCAATTTATATCTTTGTGACTCACAGTGGAAATATTGTTATGTATCAAAAGAAATAAAACATTATGAAAGAAACAAAATATGGTGCTACTTTGGGTTTCTCCAAATTATAGATTTTTTAAGCTTGTTTTTTAAAATGTCTGTGATTTTAAAACTTGAAAATAATATTCTTATATAGATTTCTGTTACTTTGGATTACATATACTACAATGAATATATATTTATGTTTATATTTCTTCATAGATATTTCATTGATCATAACACAGAAGAAGATAGGTATTTCACCATTGATGCTAGCACTGGGATCATTAAGACTGCCAAGATCTTTGACAGAGAGGAGACACCTTGGTACAACATCACAGTGGCTGCTTCTGAGATAGGTAAATAATTTTTGGCACATAGTACGAAAAATAAAAATTAGAAAGGAAAATAATCACTCTCAGATTTCAAGAAAAACTGCCTTAATATATTATGTTCCTTTTAACACCAGTGGGTTTTAGCTGGCCTGGATAAAGGGAAATTTTCTCTGTGTGTGTGAATACTCTAACTCCACAGAACAGTTTAAAAAAAAAAAGCCACATGCATATGTGATTCCACCTGTGTAAATTTGCCACATTTCTCTGTATGGGACAGAAGGCTGCCAACTTACCCAGGAACATTTCTAAGCATTCAGTGTCCTGAAATCAACATCTTGTCCCATTTGTGTTTCACAATTCATATGTCTTAGAAGTTAAGACCATTTAGTACTGTCTGAGAAATTAATCTTTCCCTCTTCTGTCCGCTATCAAGTATTTTAGTGAATTGGATGCTGACTGTATGCCCATGTTAATTTATACTTCACAGATGCCTAGTAGTTTCTGATTATGTCTCTGACCTTTTAATAGGCAAATTGCCAAGTAAAGATACAAGAAATACTCACCTGTGCGTTAGAAAGTCCTCTCACTTCGATGAATTTCCGTTGCCTCAGATAAGCCCTGCAATGATCAAAACCTGTCTGGCTGAGCAGTCTGAGACAAACAGTTCCCCTTGAGGCAAGGAGAGTTTAAAGAACTTTTCAGTTAACCTTTTTATTACAGGGTCTTTATTTTTTCCACAGTAAAAGCTTTTAGTTTAAAAAACTCAACCAGGCAAATGAAGAAAGAAAAATCCCATCCTGGATTGATAGACTCAGTTCTCCTAAGCACTATTTATGATACCATCTTTCAGTGGCAGTGGTTTTGATCAAAACTGTGAAATGTTTTTATGTATATTAATTTTCCTTTGTTTTTTCTTTTAATGATAAACCACAGGTTTTACCTCTAAGAGGTTCCACTGACGTTACTGAGCCTGGTCTGCTTTCATCTGTTTCATTGCTAGGTTAAAACTTAATCTGTTCTGCCACTACAACACTAGCACATGCTACAAAATAAACATCATGAGTGTATTTCATAGAGACAACAAATTGTTTCTTATTATTGTACCTTCATTCACAACTAAACTGACATTTTGGGCTAAGTATTTTTCCATAGTAAATAATAGGATCCAGAATTTATTGATTAACTCTTTGAAAAAGTAAGCACTAACACTCCTGTGTGCTTGATAGTGTTGTCATATACAGAATGTGCTATTTAAATTCAGCATGAAATTAAATATATTTAAAGCCGAATCATAAACAGGTGAATACTGTTAATTCAAAAAAAAAATTTAAAAGCTGGATTGGGACACTGAAAAAAAGAATGGTCATGAGTCCTTTTTTGGAGAAACTATTGAAATGTAATTATTTTACAGAAAGAAATCTCAATAGTATAAAACTTAAACATGGCTGTCTCTGCATTATTTGTTTCACATAATCAAAAGAGTACTGGTACATTTACCATGCTGAGAATAGTATGAAGAACGATGATTATGTTTATAAGTAAACCAGAATGAATTATAAGAATTATACTCCTTTTTTCCTTAGGGTTTTTGATGGGGGGTTTTTTGTTGTTTTTTAGATACTCTGCTTAGAATTTTCTGTTTCAGGTGCAATTTGTTAGAGGAAAACAGAGATCTGATTTTTTTGTCCCTTGCATTGCCTTTGTTACTGCTAAGGCTGGAGTTGGAAAAATAGTAAATCTATAGTGTCAGTTGGAAAAGCAATTCATTTATGAGAAAAGGAAGAGACGGTAGTGAAGAAGAGATGGATGACTGACAGACTGACAGGCAGCCTAAATGACAGACAGCTTTTCCTTGTGTCTTCTTCCTTGAACATTTTCTTACCTGCAGTAATTTGGAAATAACACTTGTTCTCTTACAAATCCATTGTGAACTTAATAATTGAGCTTATGGTGGAACAAGGAGCACATGTTGTGTATGGCCAAAGCTCTTCCTTTAAGTGCTGTCTATTCCATATCTATCTAGTCTTATGGCTTTTGCTTTCAAGTTCAAGCACAAGGTATTGCAGAACTAAGACTAAAGTTGAAATATCAGTCAAAGGCTATGACCAAAGTGTTATTTAGCTGTGGACATAGTAGAAGGCATTTGCAGTTTCTGAAACCATTTGCTTGGCCAAGAACACAGCAGAATCTGCAAGGCCCATAAAGATTGTATTCCTTCAACAACAAGGGGTGCTCTGTGGGTATAAAGTGTTGATTGTAGTTAATTCATTGAAGCATTTTCCCCTCTTGACTTTGTGCTACATGTCACTGTTTCTATCCATCATCCTTTTGGCCACTATTTGTAACTGGGCTTATTTTACATAAATGAAATTTAGAATTGACATTATATTTCTACCCCAACTGTATGATATCTTCATGCTTCAGCCTTATTCTTTCTGAAATTTTCATAAGACATTTGCTTTCACTTTTCATCTCTCTATGTCATACGTGCTGTCTGCATTTGTCAAATGCCCTTTCTGAAATCTAAGGAAGTTCTACCACTTTGCTCTGTGGGAGTAATGCTGATGTAAGTATCAGCAGGTTTTTTTCTGTTTGTGCTGTTACTTCTTAAAGCACAGCATTACTATAAGAGTGGATGGGCAATCCTTTTCTTTCTTTAACATGCATTGTTCTTAAACAGCAGCATACAGGGAGGAAGAGTGTAATTTTTGTGTCCAGAAGCACCTACTTTGATTGTTTCACTACTGGTGTTTCCTGAAATATCTTTGTGGTATTAGGGAATAAGATGATAAAATAGTACTATAGTTTGTGTTGAAGGATCTAGAGACTAAATCTGGGCAGGGGGAAGGAGCAGTATTACTAATAGTAGTAATAATACTTTAAAATACAGATTCACATAGAATTATCACCATTTAATTGACTTCTTAGAATTCTTTGAAAAAAAATAAAAAGTCTATATGAAAGAGGGAGGATATACAATTTTCTTAGCTCTAGTAAAGGTTTTTGAACAAGTCTTTGACAGGAGTAATGAGAATAGGTGGGTACAGAGCAAGTGCACAATGTTTTATAACAGATGAAAGACTGATTTAGAGGAAAGAAATACAGTCATAATACTGAGAATACAGTCAGTCCCTTTTGAAGTGGAAAAACTTAAGGCTGAAACTATTTTAAGGACTAGAGTAGAAACTGTCAATTAGAATTCATTATAATGATAGCACTCAATGATAGGAAGTGATTCAAATTCCAAAATTACCTCCCTAGCTGGTAAGAATTAGGGAAGATTGAGAGAGATTAATGTAAGAACAAGACAATGGAAGAATGGGCTAGATAAATGAAGGGTGAAGTGGACTGAAAATTGTCTGGAATGGCAGGTTCAAAGGGCAGTAACCATCAGCCCAAATTGCAGCTGAAGTCCAGTCCCTAGGAAGTATTCCCAGTGGCTTATGCAAGATACAATACTCTTCATTAATGATGTGGTGTGTCTAACTGAGTGCTGTCTCAGCCACACTCACTCTCTTTGCAAATGACACAAAACTGAAGCAATGGCTGATACACCAGACTGTCATGTTGTCAACAAGGATCTCAGCAGGCTAGGGCAATGGGTGAACAGGAAATGAAGAGAGATTTAATAACAGGAAAATTAAATTGTGAAGAAAGATTTAATAACAGGAAATGCAAAGTCCGTCACTTGGAGTGGAATAGTCCTATACATGAGTTCACGAGCAGGGCCAACTGGCAGGTGAGCAGCTTTTGAGAGAAGGATGTGGCAGAGATCCTGGTGGATGAAACCTGGACATGAGCCAGTGATGTGCCATTGTGGCAAAGGAGGCCAATGCCATTCTGAACTGGGTGAGAAAACCTGTTTTCAGCAGGCTGAGAGAGGTGATCTTTCCTCTCTATACACCCCTGGTGAGGCCACACAAGGAATGCTCCCAGATCTGGGCTCCTGCATACAAAAGAGACATGGATATACTGGACTAAGTCCAAGGAGGGGCACAAAATCATTGAGAGTGGAGCATCTCTCATATATGAGGAGAGACTGAAAAAGCTGGGATTGTTCAACCTGGAGATGTGAAGTCTCAGAAGGAGTTTATCAGTGTGTTTAAATAAGTGTTAGGGGGAGTCTAAGAGATGACTGAAAATGATCAGCATGAGGAAAGACTTATCTGCATAGTATCCTGTAAAATGACAGGAGGCAATGTGTGCAAATTAAAGTACAGAAAATTTCATTTAAACCAAGTAATAAAAATCATTTTACTGTGAGATTGATCAAAAAATTGGAACAGGTCACATTGAGATGTTGTGGATTCTCTGTCTTGGAGACATTCAGAACCCAACTGGACATGGCCCAGAGCAAAGTACACTGTAGATCCAGCTTTGAGCAGAGGAGTTGGACTTGCTAATCTATGAAAGCACCTTCAAAATCAATGATTCTGTGTTTTTTTTGATACTAAGAACTGTGTTTTTAATGTGGAGGTGAAAATAAAAGAAGAAAAGAGAGCAAACCAGCTTCTTGGTATGTTTTCAGGTCACGTTAATATCAAAATATTATTGGAGTTCACAAAATGTTAGACATTTAGATGGATAACTGTGCTTCTAATCAGAAATGTGATTTTTAAAAAAGCAAGATAAATGCTTATATTTTTAAGATTTTAAAAGTACCTTCTGCTAGGAAGGTTCAGCATATTTCTCTTACGCAGCTGGTTATCATATCAGGGTGTAGAATGAACTTCTGGGTTTTTAGATCATCAACAGTTTGAGGATCGAGTTGTGTTGCTCCTGAATGTCTCCAAAATGCTCTGCTGTGGCTGAAAATGGAAATTCAGGCCGTTTTATTTTAAAAAACCCATAAATCTCCAAGGTCTTAAAAAATCTGATATTGGAAAAAAAACCCCCAACAAAACAAATATATTTCTCTTTGTTTATACATCTTCTGTATTTACTTTGCCATGCATATTCCTTATATGAACTTCCAGGGAAAAAATACCAAAGTGTTGAGTTAGAGCAGTACTTCATTGACAAACCATGGAATACCCTATGTGCTATGGAAAGGATACCAGGAAAAAGTCATTCAAAAAAACCGCTCAAAGAAATATCTTTTATACATATTTTAATAGAGTGCCAACAAACCCTGCTCAGAATTTAAATATGTGGAAAGTCACGATAATTCACAAGAATAAAAGTTTGGAACAGTTATTTTACAAGACTTAGAGTAAAAAACATTAAAGTGTCTTTTCCAATTATAACATAAGTAGTTTTTTAATAAGCCTTGGTAAAAACAATAACAGAAAGATACAGCTACATAATTCAGAGGAAAACAGGATTCACAGAGACAACTAATAATATGTGGCAGTGAAATATAAAAACCTCTTGAGATGCTGAATAATGAAAGTCCTATAATTACATCAAATAAGCAGATAAAGTGTACTGTTATAGAGAGGTGTGGTTATATCTGTTCTTTAGAATCACAGGCATATTGCTACCAATATTACCATCATTAAACAGCAAGGTATGAGAAGAATTTGACAGTTCTTTTTCACATTTTATGTTTGCAGAAAAGAAATTACTAGGATTTGGGTAGGGTATTAAAATATATTACTCCTGATAGCACTACATGAGGTTGTCATATGGAGAAGGATAACTGAAGCTAGAAGGGAGATATAAAGTATATATAGTATTTCTACAATATGCTTCTTTAATGCTGTTAAGAGGCAAACTGATTCATTTTACAAAACATGAAATCAAAAGACAAAAATACACAATTAATTTCTGTTTATTTTGATGCACATGAAGGAAACATATGCATTGCCTGAGGGAAATAAGTCTTTGGAGGAATGACTTCCTGGCATACAACACTAAAAGAAAAGAACAAGAATTTGTGTCAATTTATTTTCTCATTTTAATTTTTTCCACATAACCAAGAATAACTTTAATAGCTTGACTCAAATAATTAGTTTTTAGAAAATGTTTCCTTTACAATATCTTTAAGGAAGAAATCTAAATCAGAAAAAAAAATGTTGTTGCAGTTTTATATACTCCTAACCATTTGTATCTGGTGGATAGCAGGATGATTGTTTAATACAATTGGTTTGTTGCTAGATTCATGACTTAGTTTTTTCTTTGAAATGAATTTTTTCTTACAATAAATATAAAATGTCCTCATAGGGATTTTTGATCTCACTTTTTTTTTCCAAAATTAATAACTTTTGTAGTAATAGAGAATAGACTTAAACAATGAAATTCACTACTTTTTAAAAATATATATATCATTAGAGGAAAATATTATTTTTTGTATTGTTTTCTCTATTTATGATTAAATAATGTACCTCTACAGGTACATTACAGAAACAGAAATAAAATTGTTATTACAAACCCTGCCTTCACTAAGGGAAAAAAAAAAATCACATTCATTTTTTTACCTCACTTGCATTCTGCCTGCTAGCTTGGTTTCAGAAAGACTTTTGCTGTCGGTAACATTTACTTTATTTTTCCAAAAAACAGAACCTGCCACAAAAGTATTTCCCTAAATCTGAAAGAGATTAAACTAGATTGTAAGAACAAAACTACAGGGTCTGAGTTTTGAGACTGTGTTGGTCATGGTGTAGTGACAAGGGCATGGATACCATCTGTCTTTGTACTGGTGAGAGCTGGACACAGCACTGGCACCCTGTTCAAACTTACCAAGGATGCACAGTTTACTTTCAGCCTTGGCAAGCTGCCTACTAATGCATCAGAGCAATGTGAATTTACAGCATCATATAATCATTAAGGTTGGAAAAGGCTTCTAGGATCATTGAATCCAACCATTTAGCCAGGAGAAAAGGAGGCTCAGGATATTATTTCCCTCTACCACTGCCTGAGAGGAGGTTGCAGCAAGGTGGGGGTTGGCCTCTTCTACCAAATAAGAAGTGAGATGACTAGAAGAAATGGTTTAAAGTTGTACCAGGGGACATTTAATCTTGATATTAGGAAAAAATTCTTCATTGGCAGGGTGGTCAGGCATTGGAACAAGCTGGCCAGAGAAGTGGTGGAATAACAATTCCTGGAAGTGTTCAAAAATCATGTGGATGTAGCAGCATCTACTGTTCTTTTAAATGTGTTTATCAATGCAATATGGAAAGTCTACAAAAAAGCTATTTTAAAAATGCAATAGTTATTGAAAGGCAGTTAGTTACCCATCCTGTTCAAGAAATGATGCTTCTAATTCCAATTTAAATGTTTATTCCCCATTTATATTGGTTAAGACATTGGCTACTAGGCATGCTGGATTTTCTTCTCCTGTTTCTCTGGGAAAAGCTATGATGAAGATATCCCTATGCTATCACTTGAAGATGGGGTAGGATATGGCTCTTCTTAGCTACCAAGGTGGTGCCCCAGAGAAGGGATAGAATTTGGAATCATATGGCATTTATCTCCCCGTTTGAAGCTTTTTGACAGAAATCTCAAAATGTGCGTTTCCAGCACAAAATCAGTATGTTTTGTGGTGCCCTGTTCCAATCAGGCTGTCAACACCAACATCGCTGGTGAGAATTTTGCTTGCATTAAGGCAAGAGAGGCTTTTTAGCTTGAAAGCTCTATATGTTTTCAGTCTACTGCAGTGCAATGGTTATTACTATTGCTTCTGTAGTTGTTGCTGCTACCAATACTGCTGTGATACAAGAAAAGTGAGCAATGCTTTCAGCTTTGTATTCATCAGTAAAAAGTTAAATTTTGCTACAAGAGAAAAAAAAGACATTTGCTATCCATCTTCACGTAACATTATTTAGAAATACTTCCTTAAAAAAGAAGACTGGAACATTACATGTATTCTTACATTCTGCATAATTTTCTCCTTGCCAGAAAGTTTAGTTTATCACATTTATACCATCCTGAATTAAACCCAGTATTTTATTAATAGTGCCACTCTCATTTGCATGTTGGACATTCTTTCATCACTTTAGCTTTGTTTTGGTAGTGTATTTTATCCTCCTTGGATCTATGTTTATTCTTCTAATATGTTAAACAAATCTTTATTTGATAAATATGATGAGTCTTTTTTTTTACTTTTCTTTAAAAAGTGATGGTATAAAGAGCTAGTTGAATTTCCTAAGTATTGGTTTGCATTGTAAGGTCTTGAAAAGATGTCAGAATGGGCTTATATAATAAACAGTTATGAATCAGTCTACAGTTAGCTTACTTAAAAAAAAAAAAAGAAAACAAGAAAACAAAACAAGGTAAAAGCAAATAAACAAACCCACGAAAGACTGTTGTTGTTAAGGACTTTTATTCTGAGGGTCATTCGGGTAGAATTTTTTTCATTAACTCTCCTATGCGAATTTTGTTAGTGTGGAAACAAAGTCTCTGACATCAGTAACAGTTTTAAATTCTTTCTTCTTAAAAAGGAGTTTTAAATTTTGCCCACAGAAACTAATAGAAGATTCAAGGCTTCACGTTGGCTGTTAACTGTGTCTTCTGCATACTCAGAGTGAACTTGCCAATGGAGGATCTAACAATGAAATTGATTTACTTTATAGATGTGTAGTATTCTGGAAGAAAAACTATTTGTTCTGGGAAAAATTTCAAGCATAAGAAAATAGGTCCCTAGCATAGGTGAATCAGAACCATATTTCTGCTTCAGCTGTCCCTTAAAACAGAGAGCATTCATTTCGAAAAATATACTCTTGAGGCATAATGCTAATAAGACACAGAATATTTTGTAATGCACAGGCCTGAAATGTGTGTCGATTATCTTAAAACTGGAAATCTGCCAAACTCCTGAAAGAAATTTGTCTAATTAAGAAAATGTGCTATCAAAAGTGCCAGTTACTAGATTGGTTTGGAGATTGTAGGTGAATTGTATTCTCGAAAAACATTGGAGTATATGTTGATTCTCAAAATCAAAACTTTAAAAAATAATAACACCCCTCCCCTTGTATTTCCTTCAATTCCATCTCATTCTCTTCTCCCACTATAAACTGCTCTGTCGCCTTGCATGCAAATTTGTTGTATGCACACTGTTCAAGACTGTTTTGGTAAGCAGTGTTAATAGTGTACCATTAGCATTTTGTAGTGAGTGCCTGTCAGTATGGAAATTTGCCTGCAAATGTCAGTGATCCCATGAGGTACCAGCTTCCAGAGTGTTACTAATATTACCTTGTGCATAAAGAGCTCTTGCAAACTGAGATATTTATACATTCTTTGTACTGCGCAACAGCTGCAAAAGAAATAAAAATAAACTTTCTGAATCTCCATAAAATCTCGCTGTAAAACTACTGCAAATGTTGCAGACTGAGTAAGATTGCTCTGGGCAGTAGTGACAGGCATACAAGAGGACACATTCAAGGTGGGGCAAAGATGTCTGCAGCACTGCACTGAAACAAAAACATTTAACTCTTTTTGTCATGCACTGGACTAAAAAGTTTGATTATTTCTTCCCCAGTAACTATTCTAAACACGCCAGGCCTACAGAGCAGTCTTTTATCTGTGGTATCCACTGCCCTGTGCTCTCTCTGCTTTTTTGCTCCCTTCCTCTTAGACGTATTCTGGCCCTTTATGCCTTTGAAAATGGCCCTGCTTTGAGCTGGAAACTGGACCAGTGACCTCCAAAAGTCCCTTTCAACTAAGATTTTTCAATGATGCTATGATTATCTGATAATCACAATTTCTGTTGCCTTCTTGCTAAAACTCTTCTAGGTTTTCTGTAGTATTAAGATGTTCAATTTCGTTGTTATAGTTTATGAATCTCTGCAAAATTTAATTAATCTTTAACCCTTTACAGTAATCCCTGCTTTCTAGCTCCTTATTATGCTTTACATACTCTTATGTGCATTGTCCTTCATTTCATTTATACCACTTTCTAGTTCACATACCTCACAAATGATGTTCAAGGATCTCCCCAACAAAGCCTCAAAACCAAAGTTTCTTTGCACCATAGATATCATATTCTGTAATTATAATTACAGGATTTTTTAAAAATTTCATTGTCTGATTACGCTGACAGAGGATGTTATCTACATGAGTTGTAAGTTACATTTAAGTGAGCAGTAAGAAAAGTTAAATCTATACTGCCTGTGCTGTTCTGCACAATCTTTTGACCTACTTCCAGGAAAGGAACAAACATCTTTTTCTACTAATACTTACACTGCAAATGTTCTCCTGGAAAGAAGATTGCTTCCATCAGAAAAAACAGCAAAGACAGATAAATGCCTCCCTTCTCCCAGATACTTAGTGGACAGCCAAGTGTCATTCTTCCCTCACTTATATATCCCTAGCATTTTAACTTTTCTCAAAGTTTTCTACTAAAGATGTTTTTAGATGGCAATAGAAAGCTTCATTCTTGCATAAACACAGTTGAGATAGTCCAATTTAATCTCTTAGTTCACTTCTTACAAAGATATTTATAGATTCGGGGTAAAGATAAAAAATCTCAAGGAAAATTTTAGCAAGTTAATGGAAATTTCAAGACTATAAATGTCTTCTGAGCATATTCTTCTAACTTCTAATGCTAATTGTAATTGGGAATACCATTCTTCTGTTAGTTAAGTCTTCTGTTGACTTTTTATACTCCTTTCTATTAATATTTTATGGGGATGATTAAGTTTCAAAAGTGATTTAAAATCATCATGTGAACGTATATATGTTAGTTAGAATGTGAAAAATCTGAAAGAACTTCTAAGACCTAAATGCTTTGGCTAGTGTGAAAACAGAATCCATCCCATGTGAAAACAGAAAAGGAGACGTCTCTTTGTTTGTCAAATAAACTTCAAATATTCTTTCATTGTGAGCCTACATCTCTGGTGGTTTTACAGCCAAGTATGTGTCTAGTCAATGTTTCCCAGAATTCTGAGCAGAGATCATTAAAGCTGTGACAAATATAAGACATTTTACAAATGACTTTTTTTAACAGAAACATGGTAGGGATTAATTATGATCAAAATAACTATGGTGAATGAAGATTCACCATGAATGAAGCTTGGACTACTAATGTTTCTCTCTCTCTCTCTCTCTCTCTCTCTCTCTTTTTTTTTTTTTGCCGTCTTGAGTACACACACAGTCATGAACTTTTAAAATGTCCATCTATAATATCCCATTCTTCCATTTTATTCCATTTGAAAGATTGACTTTACTGTCTTCTACTGATAATCTCATTTAGTTGGTGAATGTAAGATGAAGTTTGTCATCTAACTGATTGATATTTGTACAGACTCTAGTATCAGATAATTATAAAAAGTTTAAATACATAATTCTTTCAACAAAATAAAATTACATTAGTACTTAGAAGTAAGAACAAGGGTGTTACAGAGTAAAAGGAATTGTGGTGTTTTTTTTTTTTTTTTTTCCATTTATCATAAAAGTGTATTCTTATTGAAAGGATTCTATTTATTGTTCTTTTGTGAGAGTGCAATCTTTCTGAGGGTGAGCTCTCATGAAAGTACAGATCAGAGCCTAAAGCATTAGTACTTAAATATTGTTTTCTCAGTGTAAAAACCAGGCTCACTTCTGCTAAACTTTCTTTCTTTTCTTCTGCTAAAGCCACACTCAGTAACTACCGTGTGAAATGCCATAGTAACTTGTGAGAAACCAGAACTTGAGCTTGGGAGAAGTTTATATATTCCTATGCGTTTTATTATTATATTTGCATTTTATTTTAAGGAACTGTGAAAAAGAAAAATGCTTTAATATTTTTTGTATTAGATTTAATTCAATACTGTGATGACAATTTAACATTCATTACCAAGAAATTGATCATTTTGTATCATACAGTGTGACAGTATAAGTCCAACAGCTTCCTCCCACTTCAAGAGTAGCTTGTATTTGATTTAAGTGGCTTAAGACTCATGCCATACTTCCCACTTTTTTAATTTTTATTTTTTCATAACAGTTAATGAAGCAAAGCAAACATCTTTTAGTATGTTGTTACATAAATTTCTGTAGCTGCATCCAGTTTTCATCTAGTTATTGTGTTAATAAGCCACTTCAAATTGAGGATGAGATGCAATATTGAGTACTTCAAAAGGCTTAATACCATCCTGTGTGTTTTGCAGACAATCCTGGGCTAGTGAGCCACGTTCCAGTCGGTGTTAGAATCCTGGATGTCAATGACAATCCTCCCGAGCTTGCCAGAGATTATGATGTAGTCGTCTGTGAAAATACAAAGCCTGGTCAGGTAACTCTCATAGCTATATTTCTTCCAGTGATAAAGAACAATTACTTCGTTAATGTCACATAAATCAGAAGTTTGGAACATGTCATAACTCTTTCTGATTTCATTTTAGTGTTTTACATTGATTGAGATTTTAATTGTATTAGACAATAGGGAGAAAATTTTGGCTTTTTTTCAATATCTCTTTCTTGTTGGTGCAAAAAAAAACCCCCCTCAAGCTGTCTTCTGTAAAGACAGGTAAAACTTTAATCCTGTCAGATAAGGGATAGAATTTGACAAACTACTATCCTGAACAGAGTGAATGAAGCAGATTTAACATCTCTCATCCGAATGACACGTAGTAGCAATGTTTCAAATGCAGCTCACTGAAATGGCTGGTGAGCAGGGCTCACATCCTCACTCTTTGCTTGTTGGTTGCCCTTGTCTATAAAGTGTCATTACACAAAAGATCTTGAATGGGTTTTTCACAACTATGAGCATGGAGAGGGCCAGAACTGCGACTGAATAGCTGAATCATATTCCAGCCACTGCTTCTTTGAATAATGCATGTCATTGCAGGCCAGGGTTTGACAATTTTGCCAAGTTCTTTTGCTTTTCTGCTTAGACAGTTTTACCCACAGCACTGTTCTTGTTTTGCATTATTGCGCATATTGTATGTTTCAATTATGAGCTCATATCTTTCCTAAGGAATATATTATTAGCAATAACACTATTTTCATCAAATCCTTAAAAAGAGTGTACACAAATGCATAGTGATATATTTCTGGTTTTAAACCTGAGACTATAAAAATGCCTTATGTGCGCTGACTGTAGCCTTACAGTTATCTTCACTCAACCAGCAGCCAAAAACTGGCACGTAAAGCACAGTATAAAAACATGGCCAGTGTGTATGATACTTAGCACAAAGACTTCCCTGGTATCAGATCATTTGCTGGTAATTTCCTGGTCTAAATGTGGTTTGTGTATTTTTTAATAATCTTTTAATAACCATCTCATAACCTGTCTAACCATATTAACCTGTTTAACTTTTCCTACAACAAATATAAATTTTTGGTATCTGCTGCCTCATGCACCAAGAAATTTTGTAGTTTACTTGCATGCTTCGATAAGATCTAAAACTTTTTTTTTTTAATCCTTCCATATTGTCTTCAATCAATATTTACCACTTTTTTTTCGGAGAGAAAGAGAGAGTGCAGTTGATCTCTATTTACTATCACTGTGACATGCATAAATCTCTAGCACATTGTCCCTTAGCTGTCTTTTGTCCAGACTGAGTCAGTCCTATTTAATTGGGGCAATCGATGATAAAGCCCTTCCAGACTTTTGATCGTTCATATTTTCCTTCTTTAAACTTTCTCCAATTCCTTTCTACGCACCTTGAGACAGAATCAAGATTCAAGATGCAGGTATGCAGTGGTTTCTAATTGTTAAAATAGTTTATGATAATCTCTGCTTTGACCTTTAGTACTTTCAGGGCAATTCCTAAGAATGACTTCGCTTTTTAACCACTCAAGCACAGAATGCAAAAAACTATGCCTGCCAATATTATTAAAGTTAATAGATCAGAGACCATCATCAGGTGTGCGATGTTAAGACTTTATGTCTATGTATAATGAATTTCATTTATCTTTGTGTTGGCTGGCTATTGAGTATTGGAAGGTCTTCAATGTCAGCGCTTCCTCTTTTCTTCTTTGAACAATTCAATATCACAAACAGATTTGGTGGGCTGATAATCATACTCTTTATAAGACATTTATTATTACACTGATCAACAAGTGGCCCAGCATAAGCAGGAAATCACTGTGGCTTTCTCTCCTTGTGTAATATACAATTTACAGAAGAGATCCTATTTCCTCTCTTTAGAGCAATTATGTGTGCAAGGACATTCACTCTTATATAATGAGTGTATAGTGTTCTTCAGTGCTCTTATTGAGACACCAGAAAATCCAAGTAGGTCTGTCTGTCAACTGAATCTCTCTTACTAATTGCTTATTAAAGTCAAAAAAATAAAACGTTCTGAAAACCTCAAATAAAGGCAAATATGGAAGAATTAAAACTTGTAAATAACTAATGTAAGAAAAAAAAAACCAAACTCTTTTCAGCATTGGTTGCAACTGATTTCAACTTCCTCTGGTGTTTTTAAAACTATATAATTTAACAATAAATGTTAAATTCTTATAACCAATAATAAAGTAAAGTATGCAGTGAAGCTATCTCAGAAATGTTCTTTGCTGGGGCTGTTGTTGGTGATAAGTAGTTAATAATTTGTAGCAAATTTTTAATTCTCTAATAGTAGTTTTACAAGTGTTCTTTAAGGGATACACTAGCATTTGCTCACTGTTTGGGTCAGCCTTGCACTTTTCCCTGAGCTATTGTTGAAGGGAAGAATGACTCCTGACCTCAGCAACACTGCAGTTTAACACCCGAGATTAGTGCCACCATGAGGGGCTCTACAAGCTGTGGTGTAATAGCAAAGGCTGGACCAGCTTGATGTTGTATTCTTCAACTAACAGGGCTCCTTTACATATGTGTGATGAACTAATTTTTTATTTGTGTTTCACAACAAGAGTTCAGAAAAACTGTGGCACTAAGCAAAAGCCAAAATAAAACACAAAAGTGCATGTCTTTTGCTCAGATATTACCATCTAGTGTAAGGAAAGAAGGAAGTTAATGGTGTTCAACAAATTTTAGGAAAGGGCAAATAAACTGATTGCAGAAGAAGACAAGTGTTCCATATGCTAAAAAGGGTTCCCAGCTGGGTGGTTCACTGAAAAGACAGTATAACTTTGAGTTATCCAACATCCTGTGAGAATGTTTCATAAGATTTATGCCTAAATTACAAGTTCTGTACTGCTGGGGACATCTGCTTGACTTGGGCTTCCATGTTGCACTGTCCTGTAAGATTATTTCTTTCCTCAGCAATCTATTTTGAAATTTTTATGTGTGATAAACTAACCAGTAGATAGTCACTGAAAGACTTTTTTTGCTTGTGTTTGCTTTTTTATATTCAGAAGACCCTTTTGTGGCACAAAATCACAGTATCATCTAATTGCAAAGCCTGTCTCCTGCTTTTTTTCCTCCACTGCTCTCTTTTTGGGGAAAAAAAGTCTTCAAGCATTTAATGCTTAAGTCTTAAGTTTAAATGACCAAACCATGTCAAAAAGAAAATGCTTATGAGGAGACAATAATTGACAATAATTTCCATACTGACGTGACAGCTTTAGTCCCTTAGTAATCATATGGTCGAGAAGATAGACTAAGTATATGCAACAGATTCCAAGGGAAGCCTGGTTGATATTATATGTTAAAGTAGATGAAGTAGCCATGATTTGATCTTAGATGACATTCAGACAATACTGACTTCTTGGCATATACTGATTTTGTGAATGACTGTGAAATTTAGCCAATGTAGGAAAATGACATTTTGCCATCTTCCAAAAAGGAAATCAATGTTAGCTGGCAAGGAGTGTCTCCGGTCTGTTTTTCATGTGTATGTTTACTTGTTTATTGATTCAATTCTAAAATGATTCTGAGTAGAATTTGTACAGACTCTACTGTCCTCTTCAATTAGTTCTCCTCAGTTCTTGAAATTCTCTTTTCTCATCATGTCTTGCTATTAAAAAAAATATCATGACCCTTCAGTTTCATCCTGTCAGTGTTGTCAGCTGGGCTTTCCTGAAGCTGAGATTATGTGTTCACATTTTTTTTTTTAATCAGGCTTGGCAAGGTACATGTTAATGTCTGCTAATAGGCTATTAAATACTTGGCCAATTAATTAGAAAAGAGTTAATAGTACATTTCGGTGTCAAGATGACACACACTTTTGTTTCTCACTGCTGAATGAATGTCTTAAAAATCTTTTCTGAAAGTGTGTGAACTTTCTGTTTAAAATCAGGTCTCTAAAAATGTTTTGACCTTTCCTAGTAAACATACAATATTTATTTTCTAATTGAAAAAGCATAACTCTTATACTATGCAGTACTATATTTTTTACATACATTCATTAATTCAGGGAATACTTGAATTTACATGTGTGAAATCAGGGAATATTGACAGTATATTTTGAGTTATAAATTTAGTCTTAAAACCAAATTCTTTTTACACTAGTCATGTGTCACTGAGGCCTTGATCAAAGGTATTTTTATTGCAGAATGGCATGCTCTTGAAGCAGTGTTGTGTAAAATGTCACTGAATGTTTTATGTAGCACAGGGCAACAGAATGAAAATTTATCCACCATGCTGTCAAATAAAAGCTGAAGCTGCATGGCAAATTGACTTATATTTCACTGAGAAACAACACTGAGAATTTACAAAAAATATTTAATATAATAATATCTTTTTCATATGGTCTTACCTGAAGTTTTTACAGATGTGTATGATATTTAATGACATTTTTAGCATTTGAACAATAACAGAAGTTGATTCTTCTGAACATATTCTTCTATGACTTTTTTTTTTTGTCTTGCCATGCCAAACACCATTTCAATATTAAGAACTAAATATATATAGTGCTTATATATATATAATAGCTAATCTTATGTTTCTGGTTTGACACAGTAGTTGCACTAACAGTTGTGCCACCTTGCAAAATTTAGTAGTGACAAATTAGCTTTTGCCAAAATTTTCAACCAGTATTGCCATGACTTTGGTAAATGTCTTATGCATGAATATAGATATTTCAGATTCTTTCAGACTGATCTTACTCTGCTCCACTTTAGCAAAAAGTATTATGACAAACTAGTGAAATATTATTGGCAACCATCATAAGTGTGGTTAATTGTCTCAGATGTATACAGTCAATGCAATGTACTTTGCTGTATGTAGTAAAGGTAATAAGCATTATACACTATTGAGATGTCATGGTTTAATCTCTGCTGAAAACTCATCCCTACACAGCCACTTGCTCACTTCCCCATCAGTGGGATGGGGAAGAGAATCAGGAAAGTAAAAGTGAGAGAGCTTGTGGGTTGAGATAAAGATAGTGTAATAGCTATAGCCAAAGCTGCACATGCAAGCAAAGAAAAGGAAGGCAATCACCAGTTCCCATGAGCAGGAACGTGTTCATCCATCTCCAGGGGAGCAGAGCAACATCACACATAGCAATGCTGACTTTGGAAGACAAACACCATCACTCCAAACATCCCCTTCTTCCTTCTTCTCTCAGCTTTATAAGGAAGCATGACATCACACGGTATGGAAAATCCTTTTGGTCAGTTGGGGTCAGCTGTCCCTGCTGTGTGTCCTCACTTTTTCTACACCCCTACCCCCTCACAGGTGGGGTGGTGCAAGAAACAGAAAAGACCCTGACACTGCAAGCCCTGCTCAGCAGTGACAGAATCATCTCTGTATTACCAACACCTTTTCCAGCACAAACCAAGATCACAGTCTCATACCAGCTACTGAGAAGAAAATTGGCTCTACCCCAGCCCAAACCAGAACACAGTTTAAAAACTATATTTGTTTTGTTTCTCTTATGTGAACAGAGGTAGAGAATTCTGTAGTGTCTTTCAGTTTTAAAACAGACCAAGCCACTGCAGTCTGTAAGGTTTATGTTTCAGGTTCAGTCCAGACAGACTATAGCTGAACACTGAACAGAAAAATTCTTATGAAAAGAGCACTTTCCCTCCCCCTTTTATGTTTCCCTCAGGATATCTATCAGACTGTGCAGCAGTCTGTGTGGGCTTCACTGCCTATATCACAGGAACAACTTTTATTGGATTCCACTTTAGCACTTGAGTTTCAAGACCCAGCACGAAAATGAAAGCAGAGGTAGAAATACTGTTTGGTCCCACATTCCAAGAGCTTAGATCAATTTTAGTTGAAAGTTAATTTAAAAAACCACCAGGGCTTTCAGAAGCAAAGGTTCTACCTTTCAAAAATGCCTCTCTCAGACATGGTTCTGGCTACATCCAGGTTTGCTGTTTTTGGGCAAACTAAACTAAAACCAGGAATGGCTGCTGTTCTTTATGTTCCATTCTCTGGCAATTTAAAACTAACTCTTAACAGGATTTTTTTTTAGCAGAAATATTTTAGTTAATTGTTTTTCCTTGCCAATATGGAAGTACATTTAATTATTGGGAGAGCAGGCATATGACTCTTCAAATAGACCATCCTGGTTCAGCCTGTCTTTTGACTCCATAAAAACAGATATTTAGCTAATACTGTAATTCAGGAAGTCAGCAGGATACAATGCAGATGGTGATAATCTCTACACCAGGTCCTGACCGTATCAAAACATCAGAAAGTATAGATCCTTTAGATGCTTTTACCTGGCTCTGAAGTATGATTCCTAAAATATTTCCTGCTAGAGAAATCGAGTTAAAGACTGAGTAATTTTGTCTGTGGAATTTAGCAGCAGTCAAGTAGAAAATTAAAATAAGGTAAACTTGAGCATCCTGCTGAGGTCAGGCACTATATGGGTCAAGTTCAAATTTCAACATATTCACTGTTAACTTTTTATTTCAGGTAATTCAGACTATAACTGCTACTGACAAAGATAACTCTGCAAATGGTGCAAGATTCCATTTCTCTCTTGATGAAGGACTTTCTTTGAATCCCAACTTTACTCTAAGGAACAATGAAGGTAAATAAAATACCTAAGTGTCAAAGAAATGGGCTTCTATTTTGTCTGGGATGTCTCAATTGAACACAACAATGTCCATGCATTTCCTGATGGAAAACTGTAATATACAATGGCATATTACATCACTGAGCTGTTGGATATCAAGGACATGTGTACACATGGAATATATTGCAAACTATGAATAGGATATTGCATTTCGGATTTATATTTCACTTTATTTTAGCATTTATACATCATACTTTCAGGAATGTTTTTGAAGAGTGGATTAATGAAAAATATGTAAATTTGGCCTACTTTTAGGTGAATAGCACTGATTATTGCCAATTATTGCTTAGAGGAGAAAAAAAAAAAAGAGGGGGGCATAAAAATTGGAATTCATGCTTACTTTTACAGATATGATATCAACAGCATGTCCTTCTGTGGTGCCTGGATGGTAATCTATTGCTTCATGCCATTCCTAAGAAAGTGTGCCTAAGCATTACAGTCAGAAATTTATGACAGGCCCAGAAGGAAAACAGCCCTCAGACTTTCTTAAACAAGTGTTTCTGATCATTTCTTGAGTGAAAAAGCTAACCTTTCTAAAACCCAAACCTAAATCAGCCTTGCTCTCAATTGTGTATTACCTTGTGGTCTCCACTTTACAACATGATGAAAATAAGAGTAAACTTTAAATGTTGCCTAAATTTTCCTCTTGAGATTTTATGTATATGTGTATTGCGGGGCTTTCTCTGCATGTCCATGTAGAAGTGTGTGGGATTTGCTTTATTTTACAATTATATATTTGCAATACTGCTGTGGAACACCTTTTGAGATGTGTAATGCATTAACTCCATCATTCGTATATTTGGTACATAGAGTGATATTGAAACAATTCTTTACAGACTTTTTAATCTGTTTGTAAAGTTGACCAGAGAAGGAGATTGTACAAGCTTCCTAAAGAATCTGTTCAAGTGTTTAACTATACTTACAGCAGGAAAAAACCCCACACTATTTATTTGGAATACATAAATGGATTTCACATTCGAGTTCCAGAAGAGGTCAATAAATATATATCAATGTTAATAAATAATTAGAAATATTGAAGGGCTAATTCATGTATTAAAAACATTCCCTAAGTGAGACTCCAGTACTTTCCAAGAGTAATATATCAATCCCACTCAGATTATGATGGAACATTATAGAAAAAACAAACTGTTGTTCCTGAAATGAAGGAGGGGTACTGTTATGTATTTCTGTACTTTAGTCTCTTTCCAATAAACTCATTGACTGTGATTTCATGCAAAAGACCATGTGCATGTTCATTTCAATATAAGATATTTATATCAAGAAGATTTTTTGAATAGTTCTACTAAAATTGTGGTTTGTGACAAAGTAGATATTTTGTGGTTTTGAACATATTTAAAGCTGGATCTGTATTAGTAGGTTCATTGCTACATAAGTTATTTAACTACAAAGATTTATAAGAGGGCTTGAACTTCTAACAAACATTCAATGCAGTAATGTCATGTTTTGGATAGAAATATTCAACTTTGGATGGAAGCACTTGCTGCTTCTTTTTTCATTTCCCCAAGATCAGCAAGAAATGACTTAGCAATCAACAGCTGAAAGCAGTGTTAGGACTACCCTAGATTGGATTTTATGGAGGGAAGTAGAGGAAGGAACTGAAAAAGGTGTCTTTTAAGGTAAAAGCCTATTGTGCATTATGTTTTTATTTCACCTAAGGAAGTACAAAATTGTGCACTACCTACAGCATCTTGCATAAAACTTCTCACACATACAGAGACTCCACAAATGCAGGTTGCAAACTGGTCATATAATTAAAAAATCACTGCTTAACTCAAATCGTAACAAGAAATTTATCTTAAAAGCAAATGCTTACTTATGATTTTGCTTGGTACAAGACACTTTGAATCTGTTGTTAAACATTGTCCTTTGTTGGGACCTTTCCTTTGTGACACAATCTATACATAAAATATTAGTGAAACACCTATGAAGTACATGCACAATATGCAGCTATCTAGCATTTGCAGCTTTCATATGTTTCTTCTACTTCTATTCAGAAACAGATTTTTTTTTTTTTTTTTTATTGTAGGAAATAGCAAAAAGAAGGCTGGCAGAAAAGGTTTTTCTTATGTCTGTGACAAGTTTTCATTTTTGAAAATCCATGTTTTTGAGCATCAGGCATTAAAAATAATCAGAATTCCCTGAACAGAAGACAGCTTCTATTTCTACCTCTGGGTTACCAAATTCTATAAAGGCTGACATTCTGGGAGGGTTTTGTTTGTTTGTTTGTTATGTTTTTAAAGTACAAACCTACAAAACTTGCCTTAAGAGGATTTTTTTTTAATATTTTCCAGAATGACAAAACTCAAATTCTTGATTTCACATAGAAAATGGTAGTCAGTAGTAGCTGTATCTGTCTCTACAAAACTATATTTCTCTTGCAGTCACCTTCTAATTCAGTCCTCTTCTCCTTTTTATTTCTTCAAGAAAAAGATTCCATTTCATTAAAATATCAGCAGACATTTTTCCCCTTGTTTTCATAACCCAACACAACCAAGGTTGGGGTTCTTGAACCCCAAATAGACTTTTGCATGAATGTACCCCTATTTGTTTATTATCAGTATACTCCACAGCAGTGCACTGGTTCTTAAAATATTTACGTTTGTATCTATGCACTTTAACTGAAATCTAAGGCTTGTACAAGCACAAGATTCTGTAGTTTGTTCCTATCTACCTGTATAGACTGCAGCAATGTATAATCCCAGTGTGTGTATGATTCAGCTCAATAATATTCTATGGCTTCAGCAAATAGCTATACTTTAATCTGTTTCATACTAAATAGGCATTAAAGCCTCAGTTCATATAGTTGATCATTTGACCAGTAAACTTTTATCTTTCGAGCCTGAACTCGTGCATTTTCTAAAATACAATAATAAATCTCCATTTGTGGAATATTCACCCTCATAATGCAGAGCTTAAAACCTTCAGGGAAATGTAGGTCAGGATAGAGTCATAGGGCTATACCAAATATAAGATCCAGCAAAATTAAGAGTTCCTTGGATCCCTTCTGTAGTGTGTTTGTGCTCCAATATTCATTTGAAAGAGAAAAAAAGGAAAACACAGAATATGATAATTTTTCTCTACTGTCTTCTTAAGGTACAAGAGATTCTTTGTTGCTATTTAAGTTTTATCACATATTTTAAAAGTTCTGTTCTGAGAGAGTAAAGGCTTACAAGTATGAACAAGAGGACAGACAACAAATTGATGCAGTATCTGTGCTCACGTAAACTAGGCAGAACAAGAGCTGGAATAGAATTTCTTTGTTATACAAAGAAAATGCATTAAGTTGTAACAATTTTCTGCAGCTTTAGAGAGCAAACCTAGAGAAGAAACCTTTCTTTTTTTGTTTGAGAATTGTATGAAGGTCTTTTACTGAAAACAGGGTTGTTTACAATTTATTCTGCCTAGAAAATTGTTACAATTTCTATTAAAACCTGAGAAGCCAAGTATTTTTTTCCGCTTTTATATAGATCAGACTCTACATAATTCATTTCATTGTTGTCTTAGTTCTCCTCACTGTTCTTTTTTAAGATATTGTCATAGATAATTTTCTTATCCTTTTTCTAATATCACAAAGTTACACTTTTTGCCTAATCAGAAATATCTACTTTTGTATATCCCATTAAAAGCTTCCCAGAACAAGATGGGGCTAAAAGAATCTTCTGCTGGGAAATCAGAATAAAGATGACAGAAGTTCTTCCCAATAGATCTGTTTCGATGTATTGAATTCTAGACTTGTACTTTTTTTTTCTTACCCTAAAAATAATAATTTTTTCCAGATGCTTAAAGAATTGTGGATATATTTGTCAAAATGTTTTAGTCTGATGGAAAATGCATCTGAACATGTCATTATTATCATATTTCCAAGTATTAATATGTAGACACACTTCTTTTTCAGAACTTACATAATAGTTTTCAAGAGATGAAAAAATTGAATCATCAGAAAACAGTTCACCTAGAACTTTTAAGAAATTTCTGCACTGTAAAGCACTGTTTTGCTGGTGCTATTTTTTACCACAAGATATACAGTTTACCATGGATGCTTAGTGGTGTTGTAAATTTCCTGGACAAGAAGGGTTTATGAAGATAATGGACATATTCACCCAACACTGCCAGTAAGATCTGTGCATTCTCTTACTTCAATAAATTGAGATTGCTGACTTCTGATAGCAGACTAAGTTTAGCTTACTTTCAATGAAGAGCAACTCCCTGGAGAATGCTTAGCGTTTGTTCTCCTCTTCTTTTATTTCTTCAGGACAAAGGTTTCATATCACAAAAGTATTTGCAATTTATTTTTCCCCTCTGCTCACTTATCTCAAAGATCTGGCCCTTTGGTTATTGCCCAGTGATGGAGAATATTCTGGAATTGGAATAAAGGTATGCCATTTTTCTGATACTATAATTCTGGAGATTCCATTTTCTTAACTTTATGTCAGAAGATCCATTAACACCCACAAGAGTGGAGATGTCTTTTTCTGTAAAATCTACAGCACAATGAGTTCAATGGCATCTGCATAAAATGAAATTTTTAATGTATTCATCCACTCATGCCTGTGATATATATTAACCTTTTTCCCTGTTTCACACATCAAAAAATAGTAAAAAATATCAATTTTACTCATCATCGCTGTTATTTAAAAAGAGAACAGCCTCCAGAGAATAACTGATCCCATCCCAGTGTGAATTTCTTACAGAACCTTCTGTTTTTCACTATACCCTTCTTATTTCCTACCATATTGGACAATGTCTCTATGAATTAACTTCAGAGCTTTCAAGTTGCAAATGAGTCTGTCAGATAACAGACCATGTCTTAGTTCTTCTAGGACATCTAAAGTGGCATTTAAAAATGGTTGGATTGAAGCCCCCACTTTGCAACCCATCACAAGGGGAAGTCACCCACATAGCTCCCACTTTCATTTACATCACAGAGTCGTGCCTGTTCTGGTTATGTGCTACTCTGAGTTACTGCTGACCTTCTGTAAAATATCATCCTGAAAAGAAGACAAGTTGGAACTGGAGAGAAATGAGATCTTAGCAAGTGCAAAGTTAACATCACCCATTGTCGCTATAGGACACGAAAGAACGAGACTGACTCCAGTCCAGGTCAGAAGGCAAGAAAAAGGAGCAGTTTATTTTTGTGCTTGGTGTTATATAGTTTTCTGACAAAGACCACAGATTGGAGGATGAGGTTGCCACCTCTCCAATCACACTGGTTCAAATCACAGGCTGTCATCCAACTTCTCCTTATAGAAAGAAATGTAAACCAGAGGTATGCAGTTCCAAAAATATGCATTTTTTTCCATGAAAATCTGTGAGAACTCCACTAAAGAATGCAAAAACATCAGAAGGCTAGAAAATCAGGGCAACAACCCATGGTGACTGTAAGTACAGTCCACAGAAATATTATTACTATAAGCGGGTTGAATGTCTGAGTAGGTATCACAGAATCAACATGTGGAAAAGGAAATCTACCATGAATATATCAGAAAACCAGGACTAGCTACTGTAGAGGGAAGATATTTTCCCTCTTCAGCCCTCTGAATGCCTCTGAACATCTTTGAAATTTTTTTGATTTAAAAAAGTTGTTTCTAAGATTGATCGTAAAGTTATTTTAGGGCATAGTGTGGAGGTTCTTACACTTCTTTTCTGCAATGTGTTGGTGAATCACAAACCAACCATAAGCAAATAACTATATTTCAGGGCAAAAATATGTTCTATGTTACTTTTCATTTTTGCTACCCACTGAACTAGAAACTTATAATAGCTTTTTGCCCATTGGCAATAGCTTTGAAGCCAGCAAAAAAGAAAAAATATTTACAAGAGTTATCAATAAAGAAATGAAACAGAAATGCCTATCATCTAGTCCACATAAACAAATTAACAGCTCCAACTTTAGAAATGTAAGAAATGCAAATCATTCCAATATATCTTCTTTGGTTTTAATTAGTTTATAACTTCTTAGAAAATTTATAGTAGTTGAACTGCTGATACAAGCAGAACTGAAAATTGAAACCTGCCTGAAGATATAAACAGGATTTTACTTTTTTTTTTTTTACTTCCATTTCTCTTGTCTCTCCTTCAATGTGTAATGTGTCAAAGAAATTCTCAAATTGTGAATAGTAAATGAGCATCCTCCAGTGTGCTCCAGCAGTAACTTTCCATGGTGTTATCATTGTATCTCTGCTTCCTTGATTTTCCTATGCCCTCCTTTCATTATTTAGCTCAGAAGCTCAATGTAAAAAGGCAGAGATGATGGAAAAAAGACTGTGATAACAGCCTTGTATACAGTGTACAGCCTGGCTTACTAAACTATGACATCTTCAGAGTGTGAAGAGTTGCTGTGTTACAGCCATGCAGCATTTCCCATGGGTAACCTCAAACTCACTTAAGATGAATCTTAACTTCTAGTTGACATATTTGCATGGACTAGCCCAAAGAGGAGTAAGTTTAGATCATTAAATGGAGCAATGTACAACATAAGGTATCGGATAAATATTTCTTTCCCTTTGTGGGAGTTGTTAATTTTCCTTAGCAGTCAGTCCTGTAATCTCCAGTGAGTCCTGGTTCTTTTCATACTCCTCAGAGGTGAAGTTCACCATTTATATCTATTGAGATAAAAAAATCTTTCCTTCCAGGCCTAGAAGAATGAGTTCTGTGGTTCTCATCATCTTATTGCTATTGCTCCTATCCTATATGCTTGCCTTCCTTGGGTATTTGCTGTGTCTTTTTTTCAGATACCAAAGAAATTTCTCACTATATAAACCTCTGGCTCCCTTTCAAACTACTACTGTTGATATAACTTTTTTCCCCTTTTCAATAAACTCTTCTAGATCATCAGTGTCAGACTTTATACTTGTCTTCCTATAGCTTTTGTGAGATTTTTTTTTTCTGTGCAAAACTCTAAATTTTTTCTTTCTAGCTCTTTTTTCAACATGTTCCTATAATGGTTTTTGATAAGGATCAAAAGCAATTAAAATTTGAAAACTCAGAACACCAAAACAGTTGTCAGGGTGCAGTCAATATTGCAGTTTGGCTAGACTTTTTTCTGTCCATTAATTGTGTTGGCATGCCTTTGCATATGATTGTCCTCAAAAACAGAGCTCTGACTAGACCATAAGAGACATAATTTCTCTGCTATGACAATGTTATTGACTTTGATAATTTTCTGCTTTGCTTGATTCTCAGTGACCTTTGGAAATCCAGACACAGTTTCCTTTTTTGAAAAAAAAAAGTCAGATATCTTATTTGTAAAATATTTTAAGAAATTTAATGAGAAAAAATAGTATGTGAGAGTTCAGATACTTTGCACTATTCTACTTATTTGTAAACAAATGCATTGAGTTACCATATCAAAATTTGTGATAGAGTAATAAGGAGAATTAACATCTCTGATGACATTGTGAACAGAAAATTTTGAAGCCAGTGTCTGAAAGATCATACTTTCTATTTGTGTTAAAATCTGTGAAATTTCATTGACAGAAAAGCTTTACACTGTTTCTTTGAGAATGCTTATCACTGGGTATGTTATTACAAAAACTTCTGGGTATGTCATGTAACATCTGTTTCAACAGAAATCTACTTACTACATGAAGGAATACAAACAACTAAAATTCACCATGGCAATTCTTTTAATTGTGTTATTCTTAATTATTTTAACTGTGTCTTATACCAATATTTCATTGTATCTTATATTTAGTTGTAAAATGTTAACAGTACAAGAAATAAAATTTAATATTGAATGAATAAATACAACATTGAAAGAAAAAAAGTCTATTTTTAAAATTTGTATTTACTCTGTACAGTATAAAAATATCAGTTCTTTGTTTGGCAAGGCCTTCCTCCCAGAGAAGCATGGTTTAATTATAGCTTTTCCACATTTTTTCACTGTAATATTGAGTTGTATAATTTTCCATTTCTTCATTTTTTCCTTTCTTTTCTTTCTTCTCTTAGCTTTAATATTCTTTTTCCTCACAATTTTTCCTTCCATCTGTCTACGTTTAACCTCATAGCATACATTCTCACATCTCGACATTCTTTCCTTTACATCTTTGCCAATAGTCTCTGTGCTAAAATTCTGTCATTACTGCAGAATCCCTGATCAGGAGTCCTCAGGTTTTTCTTCATTATACTTTCTCTGATCCTTTTGTTATCAGCCAGGATTTTCATCACTTCTGCTGGAGCTGTGATCTGGATCATTCACTCTTTTTAAAATTATGTCACAGGCAGCAAGCACAGCACTCGGCCTTGTAGCTCCTCTTGACTCTGTGTAGAACCCAATGGAACTCAGATTTCATTATCAAGGGGTTTTTCTCTTTTGAATTTACAAAATAATGTGAAAGTTGTATTGCAGGCTCAACAGCATACTGTTACTATATTGCAAAAGGAATTTCCATGCCACAGTGTGTCATGGTGCTTGCATGAGGCTATTTAGGGATGCCAGAGGATCTGCAGACTCTTGGAATTATGTTGAGGCAGGAAACAAACCTGGTACATTCTTGTCTGTACTGCCTGAGAAGGGTCGCTGGTGTATGTTGATAGCAGTGACTGTGCTTGGGTGTTATGCCAGAGTCCTAGTTGGCCCAGAACAACAAAATAGAAAATATTTTTGAGGCAGGATGTATGTGTAACAAATAACTCTGCAAAGTATGTTATATCATGGACATTTTATAATCTTTATGGAAACATGTTTTCCACAACATGATATTCTTATGTTCTGTCACAATTTTTCAGATTAAAGAATTATCTGTTCACCTCACTCTGGTTCCAGTAAAGTTCTGTAACTTGAATGAATTTAAACAGCATAATAAGTGACTGGTGTCATCAGTTATCAAAACATAACCTGGTAGAAGTAAACTTGACATAAACAAGTAGAAGCAGGACTCCAAGACCTACAGCAAACCAACAAACAAACAAATAAATGTATTGTGCCCACTCCAAATGAAAAGAACAGCACTTAATGAATTTACAACAAACTCACTATGCTGGATATTTGATATTTCCAAAATGAGGGGAGTGTGGATGGCTGCAGAGGGGTGTTCTAAGTGTCACTCAGGTGAAGAAGTAAAGCTAAAGGACTTCAGTGTTTAGTTCATGGCTTAGCAGCAATGGAATCACTTCCCAGCTCATCTATGTATGTCTTGTGTGAAACCTGTTACCAAATATATTATCTTGTGATATTATGCTGATGTGAGATGATATTACCAGTTTTTCTAAATATCACTGTCAGATGGTATGCAAAATAAAATGTTGACAAAAGTGGGTTAAAATGAATGTTTTAAAATTTTGCACAGAGCTTGATATAAAGTATAGCATGAAGATTAATCACCTGAAACAGATCTTCTATTCAGTTTAAGCAAAAACTTAACTCTTTCACTCAAATGTGCATTCATCTGTCCAATGGGAAAATATATGCCACACTGGCTATATTGCACTAGATTTTCAGAGTGACAATGGATTTCATTTTTCCTTAGATTGATAAAGCCATTTAATACTGTAGCTACAGTGGTAAGGAAAAATAAGAAAATTTCTTGTTTGTTTGTTTGCAATAGGAAGAGAAACCTGGCAGATGTATTTAGTACTTATTACCCTTCTGTTGTTTGCTAAAAATTTCCAAACTCATAACTCCACAATTTGGATACCATGGGACAAACAATACAAGAAGAAAGCTCTTTTCTTTTAATGTCTCTTTCCATTTATCAGTTCCCATATCTCTCTCTCCATAACTGCTCGTGTTTCAAATTCTCACTATCTCAATTTTTTTATTATTATTATTTATCTTGGATTTTATTCAGAGGCTAGTAATTTAATAGTGATGGCAAACTGAAAATAAATTTTACACATATGAATATTAGCTATAGCTATATAATGTTGTAGCATTTCCTCCCCTGCATTCCCTTTATGCCTCTTAATTTCTTGGACTTAAAGGGACATGTGTGGCAACTTCCTACCCTCCTTAGTGTCTATAAAGGCTCTTGCAATATGTGTGTAATGAGCAGTTGATTTTCCTTGTCTGTCTATGCCAGATGGACACATAGGTAATGGAAAGGTGACAAAGTCTTATGTCACTATCTCCCCCTTTCTTATTTATCTTTGAACTCTACTAGTTTAGAACATGTAATATCCAGTCTTTTCCCCTTCCTTTGCCTTCCCTCTTCCTCCAGACCTCTCCAAAGCACATGTCTTTGATCAATGTCCTTTCAGACGTTTTCTGAAATCTCACTTAAATTTTAAAGTCTTTTGCACACACTAAAACATGAAAGTCTTATTTTAGCTTTTACTAAAGAAATTTTAATATACTTTTGAGAATCAAGAGGATTTTGTGTTGTACAAAAATTGCACAATAGATATCCTCATAAGTCAGGGTATTCAAATTGACAAGGGTCCGTATGCTACCAATGGCATAACATGGGATGAAAACACTTGCAAATTGAGCCCAAAGTGTTTGTCAAAGTTCACTTAGATTCCAATAAAAACATGTTTATATAATGTTAGTTATGTTCCACCTCCTCCCCTTTTTTCCTCTATTGGCCAGAAAGGCTTCCTGACAAATTTTAATTCTAGATTGTGCATTTTCACAGTTTAGGACTGGCTAGTTTTAAGATGCCCGATGCTTCCATTTGACGGGACACAAGCAGTAAATAACTTTTTTTTTTTTAATCTTCCTCTTCACTGAAGTAAAAGATTCACTGAAATGCTACTCTGGTTTTGATATTGTAGATAATACAGCCAGTATCCTGACGAGACGAAGGAGATACAGCCGAACCACCCAAGACATCTATTACCTCCCGGTTCTGATTTCCGACGGCGGCGTGCCCCCTCTCAGCAGCAGCAGCACCCTCACCATCCGCGTCTGTGCCTGCGAGAGGGACGGGCGGGTGAGAACCTGCCACGCTGAAGCTTTCCTCTCCTCGGCTGGCTTGAGCACCGGAGCTTTAATCGCCATCCTGCTCTGCATTGTCATTCTTCTTGGTGAGCCATTTGCACTACTGAGCGATGCTGGCCCTCCAATGCCTCTCAGAACCCGGCAGGGCACCAGGTTTCACTGTGGTATGCTTTTGAACTGGTGGTTGCCTGGTAGGAGGAGGCAATTAGAAACACAGAGCAGTGATTAGAGGGGAAAGGTTTAGCTAAAGTTAATAGGGGAAAATGCCTTTAAAGTACATTTGTGAATATCTGGAATCCAGTAGAAATTTTTTTTTCAGAGGTTATCAAGTAATTAGCACTGTAGATCTTTATTTGTGTAATTTGGAAAGATTTCTAAAAGAGACTGACTCTAATTCCATGTCTTGAACTGTGTGAAAAATTATAGAAAATAGATGGGCAAAGCTTTTTGAAATGCTTTATGCTGTAAGAAGCATCATTAGCACTCTACAAAAGCCATTTCTTAATTACCTCTGTGTAATAAACTGATAGCAATGCACAACATAATCCACAGGGACAAGGGACATAGGAGATTATAAGCAAACTCGTAAGATTAGTGCCATTGCAAGTGCATTTCCTCTTTACTCTTTTTAGGTTTTTTATTTTCCCAGGCCAATTCCAATGTTATGCATTAGTTAATATTGTGGTTGGTTTTGGCTTGGGTTTTTTTTCCTATCAGAGACACAACTTGCTGCATACATGACTCTGTGCTACTCATGTGATTTTCTGCATTTTTTATAGAGATGGCAAGAAATAATAGTAATTGTCATTTAACCGAGAGGATATTTTGAGTATTTTTTTCCCAAAGACTACATTTTCCAAGACGTACTTTCCTTACAGCTTACTTCAGTATTTTCTTGTCAGAAAGTTGTTTTAAAATATGTAGTTATACATTTATCTTATAATTTTGTATTTGATTACAAAAAATTGAATATTCATAAGAAAAAATAAACCTTTTACATAGTAATTTAATTTATATGCTAAACATTGGTTTTAATGAAGCACTGAAATTCCTGGATTATGCTTCTGAAAAATGCCAACTTTAGTTACTCATTTTTAATTTACCTGGAAGAATGTTATCTCCATTTATCTTCTTTATGAGATCCCTAAAAAACTAAGTAGCAGATGATCCCAAATTCCAGTACTGAAAATATTACACCTCTGTATTTTTGACTTAGTGTCTGCTATTTCTGTAACATATTCAGATGTAAACTTTAAACCTACTCTAATATCTGCAGTTTTCTCTTTAGCAATTGTGGTCCTTTTCATCACCCTAAGACGTAGCAAGAAGGAGCCTTTGATCATTTCAGAAGAAGATGTCCGGGAAAATGTTGTGACATACGATGACGAGGGCGGGGGAGAGGAAGACACAGAAGCGTTTGACATCACAGCACTGCGGAATCCATCTGCTGCTGAAGAGCTGAAATACCGGAGGGATGTTCGTCCTGAAGTGAAGCCTCTGTCCAGGCATCATCCCTCCTCAAGCCTTGACAGTATAGACGTTCAGGAGTTCATTAAACAAAGACTGGCAGAAGCTGACCTGGACCCCAGTGTGCCCCCGTATGACTCCCTGCAGACATATGCCTACGAGGGTCACAGATCAGAAGCTGGGTCTATCAGCTCCCTGGATTCAGCAACGACGCACTCTGACCAGGATTATAATTACCTTGGAGACTGGGGACCCGAGTTCAAGAAGCTAGCTGAACTCTATGGGGAAATAGAACCAGAAAGAACAACTTAGTGGTAATTCCCAGAACAGAGAAATTCCTAAACAACTGGACAGATAATGACAACAATGGTAACAAAAAAAAAAAGTGAATACAGTACTTGGAACTGAGTAAGTTGTTACTGTAGAACAAGTGCCCTTTTCATATTTGAAACTGGGTTCTCCGATTGGAAGAAAGTCAAATTTTGGAAAATACAGAAAAAAGAATCTATTGTCCCTTGTGTATTTCTTTTGAATTGCTCATTAAAGTCTCTGGTACCTTATCTGCAAAAATACCTAAAGTAAAGCCAAGAAGTGACATTTTAATTGCAATATGCGTAACAGCTCTAAGCTGCAGTAAGTTTACGGTCATGTCCGTTTAAGAAGAGAGCTAACAGAGGATCAAATCTCTTGCAGGTGGTTGTGATGTTGCATTTCTAGCTGTGCTCTAGGCCTTGTGATCCCAATGTGAGGTAGACAATGAGGTTTACTATCAGTGTGAGAAGTGCTACCAGTCTGTTTCCTTTACAGAGGCGATAAGCCACACCTGTCCTCTTAAATAAATGGTCCTTTGATGATTTAATCTTATTGACTTAGCAGGTTGCATTGAGAAGCTGTCATTTCATTATGTCCTTCATAATCTTGTCATCCATAACCAGCGAACAGATGGAGGGCATCATTATCTGTAGCTCAAACACAGCTCTAGCCCACAACCCCAGACCTGTTCTGTTACTGCGTGCTAGAGGAACTGTTGTTTCCAGTGTGGTGCTTTTTCTTTTTGTCTTTTCACGTCTTTTCACTCACCTAAATGGAATAGGCCCAAAGTACTCTTTATGCAGAGAAGCAGATGAAGCATAGGCTTTCCCAATAAAAACAACAATGGCAGCATCATTAAACTGTGCAGTTGTTTGGCTCACTGTGCTTCACTTATGTCAAGAGCTGAAGCTTTTTAAATCTTTTTAAAGTCTGAATTCAGAAGCTGCAACTGTCTGTTTAAAACCCAGAGTTCTTAATCATAATGTTTTTCTATTTCTGTGTGTGACTAAAGGCAAAATAGAGCTGCTGGTAAGACACTGGGATAGTGAAAATTGAAGCAAGGAGAATAAGATGATGATGCATTTTTCTTTTAAGTTCAATCTACTGATTTTTTTTATTTCTCTTAGAGAAAGTGCCACCTCAGCAGAACAAGATGGTTTTTCCCTATTTCAAGCATCATGGAAACAGGAGCATTTTAAGTCAGTGAAGAAAATACACCATTACTGTGGTTCCTATGGATTAAGTAAATTGATTTTTTACATTAGTAACTTCGTAGCATTGCAGAAATGATAGTTCTCCTTAACATATCAGGCTGTTTAACACTTAATCCAGCTTTTTTTTTTTTTTCTTTTTTTTGGCTTTGCAGCAGCAGAGCTGCTAAACAGTTCTGCTTAACATAGCAGCCTACTTAGCACCTCATCTAGCAGATTCTGATTGTTCCTTTCCTTTTTTTGAAATTTTTAAATTTTCTTTGTCTTTCTGGTGATAATACTGTGAGAGGACCAGGAACTCATAATATCTCATGAGAGATTATGAGGTATAATACTCACAATCACTAATAACAATCCTCTGCTTCTAATTGTAACTCCACTTTAGGGAAATGGACTTCTTCCAGTAGGCATTTGGTTGGAAAACTGTCCCCAGTAGAAGCTGTGTACTTTTTTCTTACTCTCCAGTCTGGTGTGCAGAGTGATAAAGATTTGTATGATGCACTACATTCCTCCCTCTGCATTTTAGGTGCCACTTACATTCAGCTTATTAAGAAGCGTCTATATTTATTGCTGATCTACTGTGAGCCACATAAGTGAACTAGATCATTAAGCCTTCTTTTCTTTACTCTGTGGCTGGATAGGTCTTAGATATGACTGAAATTTCAGATCAGTTTACTTTGAGAAGTTTTTTGGTTTGAGGGAGGGTTTGTTTTTTGGTGTTTGATTTGTTTGTTTGGGGTTTTTGGGGTTTTTTTGTGGTTTTTGTTGGTGGTGGTGGTGGTGGTTTTGGGGTTTTTTGTTGTTGTTTTTGGTTTTGTTTTTTCCTGAGATGTAGTTGACTGCTTTTGGTTTAAACAGCCTTCTGGAAAAAATTGCAAGTAGCTTTGTAAGCAATTTTTACACTCTAGAAAGTATTAGTTGCACTGTAGTTCCAGAATTGGTTTTCAGTACACTATTTTGCTTAAAATTTTTAAGGTTTCTTCTGTCTTTCGGAATCTGAACCCACAGGAAAATTTAATAGGGAAAAACCTCTGAACTCTAAGATACTCTGCTGATGACTTCAAAGTAGTTTAATAATTTGTGTTAATTTTTTTTATACTTTTTATGAAATACAGAATCTTTTAGAAAAGCATTTAAGAAGGCATTTGTACTGTAGTGTGAAGTTAGATGCAGTAAGAGTTACACACAAGCTGAGAATGGTTGTCTTATTGTCTTTTTGAGGGGTAGAACTAAGATATGTTTCAGTTTTGTCTCAAATAAAGCAACTAGTTGTGTGAGACTTTATTAGAAGAAAATTTCTTTTTATTTAGGTCACACTTGCTTTATGCCGACATCGAAATTTTTATACTGTAAGAGTAGCGTGTTAAAAACAAAATGTTTCAGCATTACTATTACCATAATACTTTGTATCACAGCTGCATGAAAATTGCATTCATTGTTGTATTATAGTTTTGAGAACTTGGTATTAGTTATCTTTATGTCTATTCCCTCTGGCCCTACACCAAAGCAGGGAAAATCAATTGTATTTTGTGTTTTAAGCAGTATTCGTGCCATTGTTTTTGTGGGGGTTTTTGTTGGTTTTTGTTTGTTTGTTTGTTTTTGTTTTTTAACTTACATCACAGAACGTTCAGGCTTAAAGGCAACAGAAGTGCAGTGACACAAGCAACTAGTCACTCCTTGTGCTAATGCTCAGTTTAAGTCAATAATATCTCAGAGAAATAATTATCCCCTTTTGGCCATTCCTGGTGCTCTCTTTGCTGCTATACAACACATGCATCGTACCCCAGGAAACCTGAATCCCTGAAAACTGTGCAGGGTTATTGAGACGCTGCCTCTGTGATGCTGCCGTGTGTCCTGTTTGGTACGTCCTCTCCACAGTGATCGCCAGATGTGCTTCTCTACCATGATGTGTCTGCATGCTTGCTATGCTTACTGTGTTTTATTCAAATACACATCACAGTGTCGTGTTGTTTGCATGACAAATAACAGAATATTAAATCTTCAGGGCCGCAGAAGAAGGCCTCATAGTGCAGAAATTACAAGTTTACAGTTTTATTATCCCAATATAACTTTTTTTTTTCCTTTGGTCCTTTATGTCCTAAAAACAAATTCAAACTACATTTGAGAAATTCTATGTTGACCTGGATTGAAGTGAAAGAAAATTAAGATTGGATGACGCAATCGTTTTGTAGCATTGCTGATTTAAACAAAGTATATATTCAGTGAAATTACTGTGGGAAACTTTTTCTCAGTTTCTGGTTAAGTCTGATTATATAGACTGTGCTTAAAGCTTTCATGGATCTTTTGTGTACTCATATTCTCAAATATTTTCCAATTAGCCTAAATAGTAATCCTGTTGCTGCTTAACAATTGAATGCTGAAAACTGCCAATTTGACTTAAACTGGAAATACTGAGTAAAGTTAAATGGCACATGCAAAGTGATACTTAAGGGCTTTTCTATTTACAGTTTGATTTCTACAACCATTCAACTAACAGTACATGTCCACCAAAATAATTAGTTGCATTCCTTCAAATAAACTCTCTTTCTTGTGATGGTGAGGGCAATTGGTATGCTGTAAAGTCAAAATAATCTGAAAAAGTGGTCAGAATAAGAATTGTAAAATATAAAACTATATGTCAAACTAAAACCTGTCAAAAATGTAGTTTAATGCACTTTAAAGACAAGGAAGAGCTTGAATTCAGCTGGTGTTAGGTTACGATTCATACATTGAAAACAAATTAATTTGTTTATCAGTGTTACCTTTCATTACATGCACATAGACTACTGTAAAAGTTGAAAGTAACTTCACTCTGTTATGCACTTTATTTTTACTGCATTCTTCTTCAAAAACTAAAATGACTGCAAACATTTTTGAGTTTTAATTCTAATTGATGCAGTTGTTTAAATTGTGAATACTGAGAGAAAATATCTATGGGAAAGTATTATTTCTGGTATTTAAAAGGAAGCACAAAATGTTTGTGGTCTAAGAATTTTTTAAAGCATTCTTTAGAAAATATAAGTATTGGACCAGTCTGGAATTGACCGAACTCATAAGCTCACACAAGGGTAACAAAGGAAATATTCTGAATGCATAGAAGGATATGAAATTATGCTGCCTAGCATTACTTTGTGGATTACAAAGTGCTAAGATCTTGTACTTGCAGTATGTATAAATGGCACAGTGCATTCTGAGGAACATTAGAAGTGTGTTGCAAGTTTTGGGCCATTCTTATTTTTCCAAAGTCTCCAAAAATATATATATTTTTTTTAACAAAAGAGTAATGTAAAGTATACCTCCTTATGCAAGTGTTACTGATAGAAATTGTTACATTTTCTTTTAATAAACAAAAGGGACAAAATCTTTTATTCGTATTTTTCAAATAAAACGTGCTCTTTGCTATGGTGATGGGTTATTGTATTCCTCATCACAACCAGAACGTGTTAGTTTGTCTTCACTCCTGTATTCTACACTCACCAAGGAACCAGAACGTCTAAAGATGCTCCATCTTTACGACTCAGGTGTGGCACAGTTGTATAAAAGAGGCCAGTGTCAGAAACGGCATGGGAACTTGAACTGGATCTGTAATGCCTGGGATAGTCCCTTGGTTGTGCCACTATTTCAAAGACTGTCTCACATCATTGCTGCAGATGGATAGGGTTGGAGAGAGACACCATAAGATACTTTACAACAGACTGCAGTATAGCTGCTAAATGGTTCATTACTTTTACTTGTGGCAACTGTTCTTCTCCAACTGTCCTGAAACTGATATACAGTGTTACAGAATGAATACATTATCCAGATGAGTGAATTGGGGAACTGCACATCCATGAATCCAGATTGGTGGTAAAAGCCATGGCTATTATCCTAAGTTGACACAGAAGACAAAAGCAGACAAGGACATTTACAATGATCAAGCTCAGGCATACGTAATTAAAGAGCACAGGAATCACTCATTCTTACTCGAAGGAATTGACAGGCTTTTTCAACAACTGACATCTTAGAAAATAATGGTACCATAGCTCACAATAAACTTGTTGTATGCAAGGCTGTCTTTCCCAGACTGCCATAAAACTCAAACATAAAGCTAGGGTGGACAGGAAACAGAAGTAGAATTTTCTTGCTGAACCCTACTTACTCCACTTTATTGTCTATGGGTCAGTTTAGATTGTGTACCACCATGCTTTGCAATTTTCACATGTGCCTCACCACAGATGCAGAAAAAAAATATTATGGTAAGATAATATTTGAAAGATAAATATTGTCAATCTGAATCTGAATGCAAGTTCAGGGAGGTTTTGTGGTATTTATTTTAGTTTTCAGTTGAAGTGTTAAAAAATTGAAAAGAATTTTTAGAAATATTTTAGATATGATTTTATATTTAAGATTGAATGATCTTTTTTCTTTATTTTAGCTTAGCAAAACTTATTATTTATTTTTACTTTGTTTGGAGTCCATACTACTTCTAAATATGTGGCAAATGTATTATTTATACTTAGGTACAGAGAGTCTTCAAAAGTTAGAACATTTTGCTTGTGAGTTTAGCAGACTTTTTCTGTGGGCTTCAGGATTCCATGAAGCATTTTTTCTGTTCTTGCAGCTCCTCATGGGTTCATCAAGGAAGTCCTGAAGATCCAACAGAATTTCCACACTAGCTGTCTCTTAATCTGATTCGTTCTGGAAGTACATGCAACAAAGCTGATAGGCAAGTCAGTGTCTGCAGAAATATCCTCATCCAGCAGAGATACCCTCAAAGCTAAAAATGGACATTGGGATAGCACTCTAGAGGATCACAGGACACAAAGACCTTGGAAGGTGATAGATTCTTAGCCAAAGCTGAATAAAATCAGAGTCCACAGGAACTCCACCATTGTCTTCATGCATGTTTAATGACCAAATACCTGGTGACCTCAATGGAAAGCATAGTATAGGTACATGTAAATAAGATAACTGCTCAAATACCAAAACTGCCAAATCTTCTGCTAGAGTTCTGGGCAGAAATGGGTCTGTCTTAATACATTTGTCAAGCTAACAGTGTCAACACAATTCTGAGACATTCTGCAGTTTTTACACACAAATTTACTTACCACATTAACTGACTTGAAACAAACTGGATTACTCTCGACCTTATTCTTAAGATTATGCATTGTTTCTTTAAACCTGAATAATTATCCTTGGTTTAAGAGTAATTCTTCCTTTTATCTTCTAGGACTGATTTGGGTACAAAGCGCCTACAATTAAAAATTCAGCCTTGTTTTGAAGCCTTGATCACGCACATCTAACAGCTAGTTTCATTATTGGATTTGGGCTGAGCAAAAATCAAACACTGCTTGTGTATAAAAAGTAAAGCTCACTCTTACTAAGCAAACTATTTTTTCTCTGCAAGTGTAGGTCTATTGATTAAAAACTATGCCTGAAGGGAAAAAATGTATGAAAGTACACACATTCTGCTTATGTCATATAAACCACATTTGGATTTCTCAGAAAGAAGTAAACACGGCTCATAATCTGTACTACTTACAAACTATATTAACTTTTTTAAAAAATCAAACTTGCATTTTCCAGATAGTTTCAATGCTTTGTGCTGCAGAAATTTTCATCTGAGAAATGATAACATGGAAAAAAAGGTAATTGAGAGATCAAAATCCTTTTAATCTCTAGCTGCTCCAACTATTAAAAAGGAGAAAACTTGAAAATATGTTTCTTTATGATAAAAAATTGAATCATCAGCTTTGAAAAACAAGTCTCTTGCATATGATGTTGCTAGCAATAAAGATGATTATGTTACTGTTTTTTTCTTACTTGCTTTAAGCATCTTTTTTTAATGTAGGATGCCAAATTATGCATTTAGTGTTGACTAAATGAGTTATATGACTGAGAGTATGGCATGCAAATTTCTGAGAAGGGAATGAAATGTAAAACTCTCAAATCTTATAAGTGAAACAGAAACTGAGACTCTTTAGGTGTATCAGAAACCATCACCTCAAAAATCTATTCTCTCCCATGTAGTGCTCTTTAAAAAAAAAAAAATCCTCCGATGCTCGCTTGATGTTGTGTCCTGTCTAAACAACCTTTTGATGTTTATCTATTAATAGGGTTTTTTTTTTTACTTTTTTGGTAAGACTCACTGCATTTTTTTAACAAAATTTCTTCTTTTGATTTCCTCAGAACATTATGAAATCATTTCTGTTGAATTTGATGGAAACATTATCAGAAGGACAGTTCTTTGATAAGTCCAGGTTAGAACTTCTCACCAAAATCTGCAAGGACTAATTAATAACTCACTGGTCAAAGCACTTTATCATGGGTGTGCATGATAAACCTCAAAGCAGGATGGTACATGGG
>VWYP01025828.1:15391-32484 GCA_013400435.1 Pycnonotus jocosus | reverse complement strand
TGGAATTAATGTTCATGTCCCACAAGACCAACATTATGACTCCAGCCCATCTGTCACCACCTCTGACCCAAGTTTTGATCTGAAAATGCAATTCCCAGTTTTTTAAGAAATTATTTATTTAGCTAGTGATGACTAGGTTTTAGGATGCAAATGCAGGTCACGTAGCAGAAAACAATTTAAGAATAAAAGGCAATTCTCGTGTTCCTAACCTTACATTTTGTCCAGAGCCTATCTGGCTGTGATTGATCAATGACCCACAAAAATGTCAGAAGGCCCACAGGAGATGTGGATGGTGACATGCCCACGAAGCTCAGAGAGGGATGTAGGGAATGGTCATGGCTACAAAGAAAGCTGAACTCACCACAGAGAGGACTGGATGGTTGTCTTCTGTATAAATGGCTACACCACTTGAATGGATTTCCTCAGTTGGTCAGAGCGTGGTGCCAAGGTTGTGTGTTCAATCCCTGTGTGGGCCATTAGCTTAAGAGTTGAACTTGATGATCCTTGTGGGTTCCTTCCAACTCAGAATATTCTATGATCTGTGATCAGCCATCAATATGAGTAGAGTGGATCAACTGGCTGTACTAGCTGTGTAAATCAGCCAATAGTACCATCTGAGTGGATCAACCACATTTCTGTCCCTCGGTTAATAAAAAGAGGAGAAATAGTCACACAACTTTTAATAAGATTCCCAATACAGAGTGTGAACACAGAGTTCAAAAGCTGAATAACAAACTAAAGGACTTTGATGAAAATGACAGACATGATCTGGATACTTGTCATGTACATCTTGCCAGCAGCTGAGGATAGTGAGCACATTATTGAGAATTATGTTAATTCTGTGATTCAGTATTACTATTTGAATTATTCCAGCTGTATACTCTGATTATTTGTACTTGTGTTGTGATTCAAGTATGTTGCTGTATCACCTTGCAAAATCAAATTTCCATGCAATGTCAAAAGAGATTCAAATCAGTAAATTTGATGTTAAACTTTAAATCCTCGGTGTGTGGAATAGCTAATACAAATTGGACAGAATATTGAACTCTGATGTTAATACAGTTTTTTCAGATCCTAATCACAGACTTTGCTTTGTTGTTGATATCTATGTCCTGTATGTGTCCTCTCATTGTGCAGTTTTTTAAGCCTCTTGAATGTGGAAATTTCCACAGGTGAATGTATTTCATTAATGACTCACAGCAATTTCTCTCATCTTTTCAGTGTTTTTTCCAAAAATTGTCACTCACTGAGCCAGGAAAACAGATGCATATAACAAGGATACATTGATATAACAGATTTTTGCCAAATTTTGTGGATTAATAACACATAACTTTTCAATATGTTTGTATTTGATGCACCTATGATTCCTAAACAAGAATCTCACCACAGAAGTGTACAATTGAATCTGCTATCCATGTTTCAAGAAGATTGCTGAAAAAATAACAAAAATTAGAAGAGATAAACAAGCAGTACTTGTGTGTTAGCAGAAATAACTTACAACAAATGGCTTAGGGTGGGCTTTTTATCTTTTCCAGATTTGACTTACTTGGTTGTATTGTACAAATACTTGAACAGGCAGAAAATGCTAGTTCCCAAGATGATTTTTAGCCTCATGGAGAATAGTATAGTAAAAATCTTAAGGCAAAGAAGTTCAAATTAGAAATATTCCATAAATAAGTTTAACTGTGCATATGGTCATCTAAAGGCACAAATTCTGAGGGCAGTGGTACATTCTCAGTCTTTCGAATTCCTTGAACTGAACTCAGACATCCACTTAGAAAATGTATTTTGGGCAAAGAAAGTTCATTGCACTCAAGAGGGAGTTATCTGAAGGAAATGTAAAGGACTGTTATTACTGGACACCAAACTAGGTAACTGAAGGATCTCCATGCTCTGTGAAACATTTTTTTTTTTTTACTATGATAGAGAGATGCATAAATCCATCCTAGAAAACAATAACAAAAACAAAAACCAAAACCAACCAAAAAAACCCCACCAAACCTGAGACATATCTGACATTTTTTCCTTTAAATTTTTTGCTGGCATTTAAAACACGGGACCTAGAACTGTAATGAGTTCACAGATTCTAGTCTCCTGTTTGATGTGTTGCAGTATTTTTTCACAATTTTGGAAATAGCCCCAGCTATTCCAACTCAAAGTCTGCTTCACAGCCTCACTGCTCCTCTGACTGAATTTCCATTCCTGATCTATACATGGCCAACTTACACATTTTCATTCTCATGACATTCATTTCTGTCTCTCCAGCTTATGCTCCTGATGTAGGTAAACATATTTGTGTAGAAAAGTAATAGCTCTATTCAATTCTCAGTTAGATCGGTGGACCTACACATTTTAATTTTTTTTGCCTTTTCCTGTAATACATGCTTCTGTTCTCCTATTTATGCCAGCAGTCCTTCTCTACATTTGCTTCAGTCAGAGATCATGCATGTTGAAAGATGATTATATTGTTTTCTGTGTTATATTCCATTTTTTTTTCACCATCATTGCTCTGCCATTCCTTTTTCATCCTTGTCTATTCTCTGTTTTGTGATCTAAACCATTTTTTATTCTGTTTTTCCTTTGATTCATTTATGTTTTTCCTTTCATCCATCTACTCTGTCCTGGTTCCTCATCCATTCTACCAAACTGAAGTTTTAGATGTGTGACTTCAAGATAAATCAAAGTGTATAATTAGCCTGCAATCTTATCTCCTACCATGGCCAGCAACTGTAAATACATAGGTGAACATATTTTGTTACACTGCAGGAGTTCTCCTAGTAAATTAAGATTCTTGATTTAGAGATATCTCTGAATTTCTCAACGCAATCATCTTTTCTTCAAAGTATCAGCCATCCATGTAGTGAACTCTCCTCAACTCTACCGCAACACTGAACAGGAAAGTGTTCCCTGAGTTTAAATATACATTATATTTTTTATATTACTTTTAAATCTAGTTGTATTTGGTATCATCTTGTTCCTATACTGGAAGAAATACCAAAGAGCTGTTCACAACTCTGCTCTTTTACAAAACTGAAGAGTACTGGTCTATTTAATTTGGTTTTGTATTGAAACAATTTCAATTGTTTGGTTACCCTTATCACTCTTTTCTTTCCTAAATCTACTCCATCCTTTCTTGTCAGAGAGGTATTGGAACTACACAGGATACTCCAAGAACAGGTAGATATTTTCTGTATACACTGATACTGTCACATTTTCTGCTCTGTGTTATTTTACCTTTTGAGAAGAGTGTAGTGTTAGTTTATTTTCTGTTTTTTTCTGAAATGGTTTGAAGAGCTTTTTTTAAGTCCCAGTAATCAATAACCACTCAGCATGTATACAGAGTCAATCACACTGCATACAATGTTGGAGTTTTTTTCTCTGTCATTTTGCATCCATTTTACACTGAATGTTATTTTGCTCCTTCACTCTTCTGTATCAACCAGTCCCATAAGATCTTCCTGCACATTCATTTGTTGTTTTTAAAATCCCAAATATCAGCTATCAAACTCTGTCACTTTAATATGCATCAATATGGTGATGCAGAGTGTATTTCACTTGCAGCTTCCATATATGCCAAAAACTGATAATTGATTCCAACCTTTTAAATGTTTTTCTGTCATATGAAGGATTTGTGTATTATCCCATCATAGAATTTTTTTTAAGACCATTAACCTTTTTGAATACCCTTTGAAGTCTGTACAGACTTTATGAATTGTATGTCTATCATCTCAAACTCTTTATATGTTTTTTTAGAGATAAATTATACATAATTTAACACTACAAAACTTCTCTGGACTTCCCCTAATGTATCTACCTATGACTTCTCTAATTCTATCTTTTTATCATGATTGCCAGTAATTTTACTGTGTAAGCGACAGATGTATCAGTCTGTACTTATTCAATCCCACTAATATCATTAAAAACTAACACTGTATTCTGGTTTTCTGGCCACTTTATGTGAGACATTACAAGCTGGGCTTACTTGCTCAACTACTTTACAGTTTTTAAAGAATGCCTGAGTGAAAATTATCTTGAGCCAGTAATTTGTAATCACTACCTTTTTTTTTCTTTGGATAGTCTATTTGCATTTCAATTTAAAATTTATTCTTCTATGGCATTCTCCATTCCATGGAAAAACAGTCTGTAATGGCAACCTTCACTTCAGCTTCTAACCCCAATCACAAGCCCCAGACCCTCTCATAAACTCCAATCACTAACCCCATTATAAACCATATCCTAAGAAAAAAAATCAACCCATAGTTAAAGCCCTAATCCCAAACCAGAACCAAACCCCTAACCTCCAACACCCACCCCACATTCGTGTTGTAACACCTAAGCCTTAAATCTAATCTTGTGGGTAACAACGGAGTTAGGATTCAGTTTAAGTTTGATTTTTTGTTAATGCTTCATGTCAAGCTGAGAATTTGATCTGTTGCTGGGGTGAAGGTTACAAGAGGGCCAAAGAGTATTTCCATATTTAGTACTAGGGCTTGAAATTATAATTATGGGTTTGGGCAGAGCAGAACTAGACTTTAGGTCAGGATTAGTTTTAGAAGTTATGTTTGTGCATGAACACAACAATTTGGATTTTGGTTTGTCTTTTTGTTCAGGGTCAGGGTTACTCAAACTCTTCAAAGAGGGACATTTAAGGTTGCTATTATGATTCATTGCTATTATTTGGATTTAGACAGAGTTCTGATTGAGTTTGGCTCTAGCATTATGATAGGGTTTAGGATTAGTGTTATACTTAAAATTTGGATTTTGTGTTTGAGTGCAGTTAGTTTTAGGTTGATGGATGGGATTAAGTCTAAGTTTAAAATTTTAATGAGATTAAGGTTTTGGGTTTATGTTTAGGGTTTTGCTTAATTTTAGGATTAGAGTAAGGGTTAAAGATCAGGATTCTTATTTTGTTTTGTTTAGGTCTTAGGGTTTATTATTAGTATTACTGTTTATGAGTATTTTATGTATTTTAGCATTTTTTGGATTCCAGCAGTTCAGTCAAGGCTATAATGAGTAGGAACTTTTCTGTTTCTGGACTGACACACATTTGGAGCCAAAAAAGCAGTTAAGATATTGTTATGGATAAGAAAGTCAGACATATGCAATTTGGTTTGAGCAAGGTATATTTCTCAATTATGCACCTAGGTGCTGTAAACATTTTTGTTAATATTTTCCATTAGGGCCAGTTAATAAAAAGTTTCAGCAAAAGAACAATAACTTTTGTAGGCACTGTTTTTAAAGAGTTGATGGTATGATAAAACCTGCATCAACTCAGACAGAGCACAACTGGAAATGCAATTGATGGCAAGGACCCAAAGAGACTATGTGAAGTTAAATCAAGATATTATCCAGCCTGCAGAAATCTAAGTTAATCACATGAAATCCCTTCTGTCTTCAGGAGGAATACAGACAGATGACAGCAAAATTGAACTTGTGGCCAACATAAACCATGAGCCACTAACATAAGCAACAAGAATATAACATTTCTGGAGACACTTGTAAACTAAAAGAACATAGCATTTCTGGAGATACTTGAACTGATTAAAGTTTTGGTGTAGTACATACTTTTAGAAGAAGCCTGTACTGCTTCATAGAATTGATTTTTTTTTTTTTTTTTTTTGGTAGCACTCCATTTTGAAACACAAGTAACACTCTTAATTAGTCAGGATATACGTTTCCAGAAGCCTAGTCATCATTCAAGCAATGGGATCCTGAAATGGATTAGAAATTTACCTATTGAAAGACCAAGGTCTTATTTCATGTATATGCTGAGATTTCATATCATCCAACTTATTACAAAGGAATACTGACCACTGCATTTGAAAGAGGTGTGGTTTTTTTTCCTCTTTGAGAATGTAAAAAGGCAGATTGCAGCCGTGTCATTTAGCAATCATTGCTGTGACCCCCTAAATCTCTACCAGCTCTATTGAGCTCGAGGAAAAATACAGAAAATACTATCCACAACTGAACATGCTCTCACCTTCAGATTTGCAAGGCATGGAAATAACACACCATGATATACTGAAAAAATGCTATCTTTTGGTCAAAAGTAAAAGTGGAGAATAAGCTGCAGTTTTTGGTAGTGTTAGGTTTTGCAGAAATATTCTTCTTCATGCAAAACTACACCTAAATTTTCCTGGCAGGTGTATTAAGATATGCACGTAAGGGAGAGCAGCCACTGTGGTGTTATATGAACTGCTGGCATTGACGTTAATGCCTCCTGAGTGTGCAGCTCTTACAACTGCCACAGGATGCTGATACCATCACATGCCTGGTCTATCAACACACAGGAATTGAAACAGTGTTGATGGCTGACATGAGGCAGTGGATTGTGACATCAGGTCCACACAGACCTCTTTGACCTCTCTACATGCAAATCCAGTCGAAGTGAACAAACTATAATTTACCTAAGACATTTTTTTTACAGTAAAGATTTAAGAATGACTAATTATTAATTCAAGTATTTGCTATTTGTTAATTAACACTTAAATTTAATTCTGTTTGCTCACCAGAGAACCTTTGCTTGGAACTTTTGTGTACAGGCTTTAGTAATTCTATGTCTCATAAACAGTGTTCTGGTTCTGCTTAGTGGTCAGGATGCTGCTTTGTGATCCTGGCATGACTGACACTGCAGATACAAGAAAGCTCATTTTCAGATTTACTTCACATGATTAAAGAGAACCCTCCCTCTTTCTTCTTTTATTCACTTCTGAATATTTCTGAAGCAGTTGGTGTTACCTCTCATGTACCAGGTTCAGATAATCAGTACTTGCTGATGCTGGCCAACACAGCACAAAGCAAAATCTGTTTCAAACACCATATGTGGTAGTTAGCACTGCATCTTTAGGGCTACTGCTTTGGGCAGCTCCATGAGTCCTATGCTTTGCCTGAGCCCACAGGGAAAGCCCACTGTGTGCAGAAGACACGGTCCACATGCTTCCTGCAATGTTTCACCATTGTTCCTTCTGATAGATCCACCCCAAAGATTGTATGGTGTGCTGAGAATCGAAGAAAAAGGTATTCTGTCCTCTATTGATACATACAACATTTTGAGGTGGAAGAGACCTGCTTTCATACTGGTTTCCAGAGACATTCAGTGAATTCTAATGGAATGCAAGCAATTCCAAAATTATCAAATTCAGAGAAACTCTCTTAGACTGATATTCACCTGACTGCATATGGAGTTTTTCAGCATTGCAATGTGCATTGCAATAATGCAGTATTAGACTGTAGGTGTTTAATACATTGTTAGTTGTTTGGACTCCTTTTATTGTTGGGTATAGAAAGAGACAATCTCAGAATTAGATTCCTCTTATCTGAATGTGGGTTTCCAACATAAATCAGATAGTTTCTGAAAAGCTGTCTGAAGTTGTAGTAGATGAATCTCAACACTAATATTTCCAGGACATTAGGTTATACTCTGCATTATTTCATTTTATAAAGAGTGACGTGACTGGCATTTTAAATTCATAATTTGTAATTCCATGTCTTCGTGGCATCTTGTATTTTCTCTGTGTTAAGGTGTGTGAAGCACCACAAGAGTAATCTGTAGTCAGACATGACATTTTAGTGAGTTGCTCTTTTTCTGTTGAAAGTATTGCTAAAAGAAAAACAAAAGCATCCATCAAATGCAAATAGATGCAGTTGCAATTCGTCTTTCCATCCTTTGGATAATGTGTTGTATATTGCAAAGATTAATACTTGCCATGTCTCTGCCAACATGCTGTTTTCCACCTTTTACCATAACAATGATGTCATGTGTAGGTCACTTTACAATTTGTTTATGATTTGATTCCTTCCCAACTTAAAACAAAACAAAACAAAACAAACCCCCCCAAAAAAACCCAAACCCCCACCACTTCATAATTATTTAAACCTGTGTTTATGTGTCGAAAGAAAAAAATTTCCATGGTGATTTTCCAAGTGAATGTCCCCCCAGTTAATTAGAGTTTCACATCCTGGGAAGTTTTTATACCAGTGTGTAAGATAAATATCCTCTTCTATTTTAGCTGTAATCTTGCACAAACTTCAAAAAAATATGAGCCCTAATGGCATTTTTCCAAGTCACCAGCCTAGTTAGATGTTAGTAGTAACTTTAGGACTAGTCTTCAAGGAATGACAGGCCATTGCACTGTAATTGTCCAAGATGGGTTACAACACCCACGGACAATTTTGTGTGTCTCCTGAATCAGAATCTGTAAGCTTTTCTGCCTGAGAGAAATCTAATTTGCTGTTTTAATTCTATATTGAAGAAAGCATCTCCTTCAAGTTGTGTGTCCATTGTGAATGTCAAGCTAATTTTAAAGTAATTATTTTGGGTACACTTATTTAATCTTCTATTTCTAGTGATTTAGATCAATGCTTTAATCAAAGTTTTAATGGTTTCAAAGTTTTCTTCTTGTAGCTGGTTGATGTGAAAGAGAGTTGACAGCTTACAGTTCCAGTGCATTGTCAGGTTGGAAGTTAGGAAGTATTCTCCCTACTCCCACATCAGCCATGTGTTAACTTGCTATTGGTAACACGAATTTTTTCTATGATATCAAGCTGAAACGGAGTATAAGAGCAACAGCTGTATGGACTCAGCTCTCATTAACATGCACTGGAGATGTTGGACTGCAAACCTGTTTGAGCAGTCTGGCTCAGGAAGGAAAAAGGAAAAAAAAAAGGGGGAGTTGTGCTCTATTTTTCATGATTTCCTCTTATATCTAGGGATAAGATTTACTGACTGTGAACCCACCAATAATAATTAGTATCATGGTAATCACATGGTCTTTTCTGTCCAAAGTGTTTGTATTTCTCTAAGGTAAGAAATTTCACATACAATGGTTATATCACATTTAACACATTCTGGTTTAATCTCCTACCTGAGCTGCTTACAAATGGAAGGTACTTAATATGAGTATCAGTTCAGGTATTGTGATCCTATTTACACCTTTTACTTTATAAAGTTGTCTGACAGTGAGAAAGTTGTTTCTGGAATTTCTGTACTTTGCTTAGGATCAATTCCCCTTTATACCTATCTTTCTTACTGTGTTGGGGTTTTTCCTGCACTACTCGTTACAAAATTCTTATTAATTATATTATTGTTGTTGTTATTATTAAAGACAGCAAAATAATTTAGGCCAAATAAACAATTCAAGGATGATGACCTTTGTTTTCATTTTTGAATGCAGATATGATTAGTAAGTTCAAAATACATTACTTATTATATTTTCATGGAATTCTTGTAAGTTGTTTTCTTAAAATATTCTTAAAATAGTTCTTTAAAAAGTTGTTTTCTTAAAATATTTTTTTGGTGTGTAGAGAGTCACAACAGTTCCTCCGCTCAAGCTTTTCGGTCTGTCTGCACAAGTTAAGCTTTCCAAAATGTGAACAAGTAGCATGTAATGAAACATAGTTGTTAGCAATTGTGTCTTTCAGAGAAAGCTGTATGCTAAAGATTCTGAAATATTGGGAGTTCCTCAGTTATTTCTACACGTTGATGAACCATCAGTAAAATGAACAACTGGTTCAAATCATACTCATGCATTTTTACAGTCACTCATGGGAAAATTTAGCAATTTGTGTGGCTTACAGTTCTGTAAAGATGTAGGTATCTTGAACAAGCACAATGTAATGCTTTTTATTTTACATACATTTCAACCTTTTTTCACCATGCATATTCTGATCCAAAAGGTCAATAAATGTTTCTGGCAAACCTTTGGACTAAATGATAGTATAAAATGATAAGATTTACAGTTTTAAATATTTTTGCTAATCAGTGATGTGATCACATAATGTGAATTGATCTCTTCTTCCTGGTTTGTGAAAAAGAGTGAACACTTTTCCTTTTTCTTATAACCATTAAAATACTATAGAAGCCAGTGACAGGGCCAAAAATCTGCGGTGCCTCCAGACTCCTTTTGGGTTAACCAAGCAAACACCCCGTGATTCCATAAAGCCTAGATACCTCATTTAACATAGGATAAATTGTCTCTGGCGTTAAGTCTGCCTCCACTAACTGTGAAGGCTTCCCAGAGGATAAACTGAATGGTGAATGCTTTTTGACAGATAGAATTAGGCAAGATGAATCCCAGCTATGTAATGCCTCAAGATATTCACAACAGACATTTGTTTTATAGGTCTCTTGCAGCTTCACAGCCTCTTCAACAATCCCACCTGGTGCTGAATGTTAGAAAGAATTCTTTTTTTAACATAGAACTTGCTTATCCCTTTGCTATGATTTAACTTCAGACAGCTGAACACTGAAGAGCCATTGAGTCACTCCATCTACCAGAGCCGGGGGAGAGAATAGGAAAACAGGTAAAACACCAGAGTTGAGATGAAGACAGTTTAGTTGGACAAAAAAGGAAAGGAAAATGTTAGTAATGACTAAAAGACAGTATACAAAACAAGTGATGCACATTGCAATTGCTCACCAACCACTGCTCAGCCTGCTCCAGCCATGGGACAGCTCCCCAGACAACTCCCTCCAGTTCGACAGTTCAGCATGGTGCAACAGCTTTGTCCAGTTGGGGTCAGCTGGCTCCAGCTGTGACCCCTCTCAGATTCTTGTGCACCCCCAGCTGACTCACTGGCACCTCAACAGGAACATTTTCCTGGCTCAAGCCTTACAAGGACAGCAAGAGCCCTGTTTACTGTTCTTGAAGGTTGTACTCCTACATATGTCAGGTACAATAACTTTCAGAGCTTTCCCTAATGGAACTTACCATGTATATGTGACACTGTTTAATTCTGTCTGGATGTAATTAAATTGCTATTTTTCAGATTTTTTTTTTGCCATTTCATCAAAATCAGCAGCTCCTCCCTTGCTCTGTCAGTTCTCTCTAGTTTGGCAGTATATTCTTGCAGTCCAAAATGCAAAGCCACCTGCCTGGGCAGACTGAGCAGTAATCACTGTTTGAAGGGGAAGAAATCTGTTCATCTCCCAGTTTTTCTAGCAGAAACAATTTTTAGCTATTGTGTTCTTGACTGATGGATTGGACACAGTCTCAAGCTCTTTCACATCTTCCCAATAAAGACTGGCATCCATTACTTCCGTGTGATCTTTTGTCATGATTTGGGAATTATAGCTTTTCTGATAATTCTAATAAATTGTGCCAACAGAGGAAAACAAAACTAATTTCTGAACCACTCTAAGATATGCTAACAAGGCTGAAAGGACAATAAATAATAAGACATAGTTTTTTTTTTTTTTTAGATGGTGGGATGTTATTCAGACTATGGCAGATGAGGGTTTTTCAGAGACCCAAACATATCTGGTCAGGTAAGGAGAAATTTTGGCATCAAGTGGGGTTCATTGTTGATAAATAGAATTTCCAGAGGAATATTGACCATCAAATATATTCCTGGACTCTAGATTAACTGTAACAGATGGAAAGAGCTGTGGGTTGCTATAGGTTGCAAATGAAAAATCTTAGCTCAGCGAAAACCAAAGATCATGAGAATAAATAAAGAGAGGAATAAACACAGAAAGCTTAAAGCAACATAAAGCTATTCTGAACATCAACAGCATACATTCAGATTCTTCCCTGTTGTAACATGATTGCCACACAAAAGGGATTCAAGATGAATAATGCACCCAAGTTGAAACAGAAAGGTTGCAAAGCACAAAGTGTTCACTTTTTCACAAATCAGGAAGAAGAGATCAATTCACCTGATGCGATCACATCACTGACTAGCAAAAACATTTATAACTGCGGATCTTATAATTTTAGTCATTTAGTCCAAAAGTTTACTAGAAATATTTATTGATCTGTTGGATGAGAACATGTATGGTGAAAAAATGTATTGAAAATATTGTTTATATATCTTCTGTCTGAGGCCATAAATACAAAGTACATTAAGAAGGACTTTCCCATCAGATAGTTTTCCCAGTGCAACAAAGCATCCTTTTAAAAAGTATCAAAAATAAACCAAGAAAAGTTGACAAGAGTCAGAAAATCTTTACAAAAAAAGAGTTGTCATCCCCATTAATAAGTGTAAAATACTGTAGTCTGGATCAGTAAATTATTACACACAATTACCAAAGTGTTCACACAGCTATAAATCAAATTGCTGGAAAGATCTATAGCAATGTATTTCTAATCTCATATAAAAATTCTGCAATCAGCCAGTATTTCTACAGGAACCTTTGGAAGAAAAGATAAAGACACTCTGAGAGGTATTTGCAGAAACACTGGAGATCTGAGCCAAGGCTGAACTCAGTCCTGTGGAGATGAGGCAGCAGCGATGACAGCACAAAGGATCTGCTAATGTGAGGCAAATGGTATCAGCCTGAAGCCCAGAACTGGTTCCAGCTGCCACTGCTCTATAGAAATAGACTGACATCCAAACCCACCCACACCCTGAGAAAAGATTAGGAGTTCACCAGCATTTCCATCACTGGCACCAAGGAGAATAGGGAGATACAGGAGTCCTTGCAAATGAGGAAAGAACATATACCAAATGGCTGCTCCCTCTGCTAGTACAGAAGCCTACCATAGTTACAGCAGTGTGTGTGTACACGTCCTCTGGACAGCACATCTGTTGCTCCTTAAAGAGTTTAGATTCCTGTGCTGCTCTGGGTTGCTGTAGACATGAATCTTCTTTTAAAATAATCACTGCCTGATTAATGCTCAGGAGATTGCTGACCTGTATGGAACAAGAAGGAGATGTTCTTCCTCACTTTCATACCAAGGGAAAATCTTCCACTCACTCTCCTCAGTGCAGGCAATGGAGCCATGGTTCCTTGCAACTACTCCAGCAGTACCAGCAGCAGAGTTGTTGCTGGAAGCAACTCAAAAAAGGAGTCGAAATGGAGCCCCTCCCCACATAGCTGGTTCATTCTTCTGTTCTTTTTCTCCATCCTTTTTAAGAAATAAATGTGTGGTTTAATTCAAGAAAAGACTTTCAGGCATTTTCCAGCAAAGGGACTCACAAACTGGAAGGTATTAGAAGACTGGAGAGGTCTGTTTGAATGTTGGAGGTTTTGTGCGAGGAAGGAGAGGGAACTTGTGTTGTCCCCTCTCATGGCTGAGAAACAGTGGCACTAGTTATGGCATCTTGATGTTATATGCAGTTATATGCACAGTTCAACAGTGATTAATCACTTCCTGATGACTAGAAGAGGAAAATCTACATTCAGTGCTGTTCAATAATCTACGAGTTTAGTGCCAAAAGTGAAAGGAAACAAGAAACAAATCCCTTCATATTTGAGGTATTACGGCAGTTACAGTCTAATCTATTCTTAGTTAGCAAAACATAGGTATTTCCAGGGTAGATTTTTTAGCTGGAAATCGAGAGTGAAAAAAATATAAAGCCATCTCTGATAGTTCAGTTTTCATCTACTCAATTACTTTAAGTAATTTCGCATATTGTTTAAAAATGAAAACCAACTCCCTTAGCTGCTTTGATACTCTGCACTACATAGATGAGGATTTCAGCTCTGGTAACAGGCAAAGGGGTATGAATTGCTTGTTTTCAGTCAGTGAGGTTTAGAAGTGACTGATCCTTCCTGCATCAAAATTTAAATGTCAGAACACAAGTGACTGAAGTGTCTTCATAAAGACATAAGAAATGGCTGTTAAAATTCACTCGGCCAACATTATTTACATTAGTGGAGGTGATAAAATGATCCTTTCTACTTTAGTATTTTGTTGACATTTTAGAACCTTTAGGAATGTTTTATTCTGTGTGAACACTGCAAGATTATCTAAGGTGTCTTTTTAATTAAAAAAATTCCCAGCATATGGCTTTAGCAAGAGCCAACCAAAATAATGTGCAAATGTGTTTATGTGTGGATGGCTGTATTCCAAAGTTCAACAGTGCCAAATTGGCAGCATTTTCTGAAAAGATAAGATTTACTGTTTGGAAACAGGATGAAAGTTTCAGCTTTGCATTCCTATTACTAGCTAAAAAGAGATCAGTTGGGTTTCCATTTGCTATTTTAGTAGTGGTTTATTTATCTTTATTCCTTTGCTGCAAATACAGAGGCATAGCGCAATACTGTCTTCAATGTTTAAGACCTAAATCTTGTGCAGAAATGAAAGCATTAGAGGATGAAAACTTCAGATGTCTGGGTCAGAAAAGTGGTATTGCTCCCATTGATGCAAAGAGTGCATGTTTAGCCTGTAGAAGAGCTGTGCAGTTTAGGTTTGCTGAGGGCTGTTGTTGATTCTAGACTGGATTTAGAAACCAACATGCACAGCTTTTGATGGAAAGTAGCCTCTGTTTTTCAAAAATCATGCTGTTATATTGGTATCTGTTACACTTGGTAATGCCTAATGCAAACTGCTGCACTATACAAATAATGAGGACGTATTATGCCAACAATTAGATTGTCTGCAAAATGGCCTAACTCCATTTGCATGATAATGAAATGGCCCACAAAAAGCAAACACACCAGAAAATGAGATTTTATGTAAATTGTCTGATACTATGTGCTGGTTGTGGTCCTTAGAGCTAGTCTGTTTTTTGAAATTGGCTAACAGCTTTTACCAAGTCAAAGACCACAGACAAGTATTACAATGAAAAACAGAATATGTAAACATTTATAAATCAATCAGTCAACATTTTTTTTTATAATAAGCCAAGAATGTTAAATCTATAAAATTGATTTGACAAGAGGAAAAAATTCTTTGTTATTTTGTGTGTATGTTGAAGGCAGACTTCAGCTCTCTTTTGAACAAACATCTGTGTCACTACAGGTGTTGCACAACCCTGTCTAATGACAGAAAAGCTGCTTTTCTTCCCGATGAAATTTTTTTCCTTGTGCATTATAAATTAAAAATATATGCAATCTCACCTTCTTAAGTGTTCTAGCATACAAAAACCTTCTTGTCTGCATTAGAGAGCAAAGGGATTTTCTAAAGCGGTTCTCAATTTTGCCAGTGATTTCTTGGAGGATACCTGTCACTCCTATCTCAGGGCAAAGAAGGATGAAGACTTAATGAAGTAAGGAACAGAGGCTTGAAATACCCAAAGTACCATGGAATACAAAATGTAACTATATCTTGCTTCCCGTGCATCCTAATTTTATGGTTGATGTTACTCTTGTTACCAAATTCACCAATTAAGAATGGACTCTATCAAAGCTTTTGCAAAATGCAGCTCACTCTCAAAGAGCTTACCCACATATGTACAATGGACACAAACTTGAAAAAGCAACTATTATGAGAGTAAACCTACAAAATTTAACACCAAAAAGCTAGAAAGTTTCTGAAGGGTGGTTCCCCATGTAGATTTCACAGCAAGAGTGTCTGGGCCCTGGGACAGGCTGCCTGCTGGCTTTAAAGAGATTTTAAAACCTTGAGGAAAGGATCCTCAGCAGCCTGTCCTTGCTATTAGCTTGGAGCAGAACCTTGGCCTGCAGGCCTCCAGAGGTCCCTTCCAAGCCAAACTATTCCATGATTCCAGGATCCTTCCTGTTTGTGTGAGTATATGTTCTAAGTCTATAGACACGTTTTGCTACTAATTTTAGAGCCGATGCCTTCCTCGCCAAGAGTTAGTCCACAGCTGACTCCTGTCAGCTAAAACCTTTTTGTGACAATCACTGACTTTGGATTATGGCCTTGTAACACAGAATGGATCTGCTCAAGGGAGGAAACAGCTGTTTTATATGTCTTTTTATATTCATTGAGCATGTGGCTGCATACTTTATTTACTGAATCACATCCAAATCCCTCTCTGACAGAAATAATTAAGTCTTTCTCTTTTTTTGTGCACTTATTTTTATGGTTTTCAAATGCTTAATGAATTCATCTTTATAAGCTTTAAGTGATATCTTTATGCTGTCATAGGGAATAGCAGTGTTGCTTCACATTCTTACAGATGGGAAGTGGTGAAGACAACAGGACAACTTGCATGTACAAAGTATCTGCTTAAAGCCCTTCCTGATGGATTTGAGTCTTGATATAAAACTTATACCGTATATCAGCTTATATCAGTTTATATCTTATCTCAGCTTATATCTTTGCTGATATAAGCCACCTTAGGAATGAATGCCATATCTAATCCCAGGACCTGCTCTGTAAGGTACACCTTTCTCTTTTTCAATAGGATACAAGAATGCTCTGAAATAGTTTCACTTAGAATGGCTGTGCCATTTCATTAATTACCTCATCTTTGAAATTGTTTTGACCTTTTGTGAACCAGCATAGGAAGATCTGTGAGTGATATTCTGAAAGCTACAGAAAATCCAATATATATCAAGTATCTAAAGTGGTGATTTTTTTGTTAAGTTACCATTATTGATATTGGTGGGTCAAAAATTAAGAGAACGGAATGCTGCAAAATGAAGAGTATAATTTTTCACTCAATTTGTGAATATAAAAGTCTGGAATGGTGTCACAAATCAAAGTGCTTTTTCCAAATGCTACATTTTAAGCAGTCCTTTCCAGATGTGTTGTTCAAAGATATCGATATATGATTTCGCCTTTCTTTTTCAGCCAATATCACTGAGAAACAAAGGTATGGGAGAACCAGCTATTGTAATGGTAGTATGAAAATTATATTTTAAATTTAGCTAAGAGGTTTATGCAAGGTGGACATAAGTTCAAACTATCAAATGCTGCTTTTAACTGAACCCACCTTTCAATTCTTAACTTTGGAGAACTCAAAGATGTTTAGAGATATCTATGACACAAATCAATTTTATGTAAAAACCACAGGCAAACAGGAAGGACCATGTTTCCCTCTTCACACACAATTACACCTGTGTGCATCAACAGATGTTTTAGCCTTGCTTATTTCATCAAAGAGCACACTGGAGACCCTCGTGCTGTGACTTGAAAGTGTATTCCTAAAACATACTGAATTTGTGGGTGTGCCAGAAAAGCACAGAGGGTGCATGTGGAAATGATTGAAATCAATGACAAAAATATTGATTTCCATGGAGTCTGATTTCATAAATTAAGGGCAGATAGTTAAGTCTAATCCAGTAAGAGAAGAGGGAAGAGGGAAGAGTTTGGGGAGAGGAAGCAGACACAGGAATATGCTGTCCAGTAGGTGGAGAGGACCAGAGCCCCCCACATTCTTCCTGCTCCAACTCCAAATCAATCCAGATCTGCTTCCATGGCAGAGGTTGTTGCAGTAGAAGCCTTCTGTTTTACAAA
>VWYP01025828.1:0-15379 GCA_013400435.1 Pycnonotus jocosus | reverse complement strand
AAAAAAAAAAAAAAAATCTAGGGGTTATTGGCTGCATACATTTATTTTAGACCCTTAAGTTTTAGATCATAGACATATCACAGCAGCCCAAGTACAAATCAAAGGCTACTGGAAATGCAAACAGTTGATATTATTCTACACTTAATTTGAATCATGGCTGAAGGTTGATTTGTCTTATCCCAGACATTATTGTAACTTCTCTACATTCATGTTTTACAGAAAAAAATTGCAGAGAATTTAAAATTACCTTCTCAGCCATTCTCTGTCTTTCCCAGTCTCTTGTGTTTTTCATCTGCTCTCTTTCACCAGGAAATGTTGGTTTATGTCTTAGATAATATAGTGCGGATGAAAAAAAATATTTCCTTAGTGTTTTCTCCACTAGCAGTCACTGCTGACTAGCAGAAGTTTCCATACATCACTGTTGCAGAGAGAGTGAAGAGTTACTTCAGCCACAGAGAGAAACAAACATTGTTAACAGGAAAATAAGACAACTGGGAGTATTATACCGAGCTAAATCATCCTGCTATAACACTACTGAGGAATTGCAATTCAGCATCAAAAATAATAAGGGCATTATTTCATCTGGTTTGCTTTATTTTCCTCCTACACAGGGCATTTTTATTTCTTTACAGTGTCTCAATCTGATCAAGAAAAAAGGGTATGATCTGCTTGGCTCTTAAAAAAATAATGAAAAAATAGGGATATTTCTTTGGTTTTTTGCCATCTTAAGTGCATTATTTCTGTGCCTATGCTGCTGACAGTATTCAGCTTGGAGAGTTTTCGCTGCTCCTCTGGACTGCTTATGTGGATTCATTCATGTCTCTGTTCCTGCAAGCACTCTAGAGAGAAGTGCTATATCCACATTGCATTGCACTTGAAGGGGTATCTCTCTCTGGACCACACGACAAAGAGCTTTGTGCCCTCTCATGGAAGCGCTTTACTCGTTCAGTACGGAACGGGCTCACTGCTCATTAGCTCCCTGTGAGACATGTGGCTGCTTCAGTAGCCTCCACACAGGGGGGCAGCCAGGCAGTGTGTATCTGCTGCCTCCAGCAAAGCCAGCCTCTCTGCTGCATCAGCTGCTGCTCTGCAGGCTGCTAGTAACTCTGATCCTTTGGCCACGGCTGCATTTTGCCAGGCTGGTTGTGCACTTTTGCAGGACATTGGCAGAACTGTCACTGTGTGCTGCAGCATCTTGCAAGTTGCTTGCATGTCATGTGAGCAGGACATCCAGGAGGTGCAGCTAAAAATGCAGGGCACCAACCATGGTCAGTGGCACCTGTCTGGTGGCCTGCCTGAGCCGCTGGGGCCAACAGCTTTCCCACAGTATGGAGAGATTTGGGAGCTAGACAGCGAGTATCCACTGGTGGGATGAGGCTGGAAGAGCTGAGGATCACAGTGAGCTCCTTGGGAGGACCTGTCAGCTCCAGACACATTCATTCCAGTCAGAGAGTTCATGGTAGCTACAGACCCCTCCTTGGGAAAGCCCTTGCTCAGTGTATTCTGACCAGAGTTCATCCCCATCCCTAATTCTCTCCTCTTTCCCCCTTGGTTGTGGGGCAGTGTCTGCTGGCCTCAGCAGATGAGCCTGTGGGCTATGGCCTCTCCCACCCTGAACACGGGTAGGGATGGTTTTCAGGACATCTGCTGGGTTTGGCTTTCTTGTGGATACATTCTTCTCCCTCAGTCTTGTTTACTTGTCCCTCGACCTGGAGTAACTGGACAGTGTCATTTTTATCTTATCTCAGGTTCCCTCAGGTGGCTTAACTCACAGTCTGAAATTCCAGTCAGGGCAAGGAGGGGTGGGCTTGGGTGGTCACAGCTTCTTTATACAGTTTTGCCATAATGGGCAAAACTCCTCCATACAATGTTTAGGCCATTAACCATAAAATTTCAGTCTCTGACAACNATCTCAGGTTCCCTCAGGTGGCTTAACTCACAGTCTGAAGTTCCAGTCAGGGCAAGGAGGGGTGGGCTTGGGTGGTCACAGCTTCTTTATACAGTTTTGCCATAATGGGCAAAACTCCTCCATACAATGTTTAGGCCATTAACCATAAAATTTCAGTCTCTGACAACCGTGATGTGCCCATACCACCCTGAGAGGCTTTGGACACTGTCCCACCCTGAGCCCTGCACTGCTGAGCCCTGGCTCTGGAAGGTGGCCTGTGTGGGTCATGAGGAATTGGCCAGATGGATGCAGCCAGGGATCTGTCCTCACTGGCTCCATGTCTGGGTGGAAGCAGGAGGACGAGGGGTGACTCTCAGAGCTCTGCCTTGGCATCAGGGCTCTTGAACGGCTTCCCCAATGACACAGAAATTGGTGGAGCTCACCCTCAGCACAGGTTTGCAGGGGACAGGGAGTTGAGTAGGGTAGGTGCTGAGGAGAAGGACTTGGGGGTGCTGATGGATGAGAAATCTGGCATGTGCAAAAGTCAAGCTGCTTATGAGTTGCCAAATGCTGAGGAGAGGCTGGACATCAAGATCTCCTGAACAGAAAAAGTTCTGGCTACATCTGGCACAACCTGTGTGTGAATGCTATTGCCTTTCCTTGCAGACCAGTTGCTGTGGCATTTGGCCATTCAGCTTTTGCATGTCCAGCCTGAAACTGGACAGTTGCCACAGTTCATGCAGCAGAGAAGACAGAAAAACACAAAAGTACTCCATTTGGGGTTATGTGCCTACAGGAGCCTGCTCACTCACTGACACAGCAGAAGGCTGTACTGGGGGTCCACTTAGTCCTCACAAAACACATAATACAACATTTTACATTACTTTACAAAAATGTACCATTTGCATTCTGGAAATCAAAGACCACATAAAGAAAAAAACCCACACTGGACACACGCTATTATCACACACTGGACTTCATTTGCAGACCATTCAGGCTAATTGGTCATTGTAACAATATGGGGAATGTGAGACCATCTGCTTCATTAATTACCTGACTATTCATTGTAAATGAAATAATAAATAACAAGAAAGGTGATAAATTGAACACACAGATACACAAATCTGACAGGTAGGTGATAATTGAGACAGTAACGAAAACCAGAACTGCTCAGACAGTGATTGATAGTTCACTGAAAAACTACTCAGGAACAGTCTCGAAGCGGGTCAAGCTGAACCATGGAACAGATAAGCAGGTGGAAACAAGACTGAGTATTATGGGATGCTTGAGACACTCTGTGACTTTACAAAACTCATTATGAAAAGCCTGAAGGAAAGGCCAAAGGCTGAGAAATTATGTTCAGGGTGGATCTAAGAGGAATAAACTTGGGAAAATAGGGAAAAGGTAGAAAAACAGGCTGTCTAAACAGTCTGCTGGTCAGTTAGCTTGTCTGAGCCCTGTTCCTGATCACCTCAATCTATCCAATCTTCCAACTAAATCATTTTCCTTAACAAATTTTCTTGTATAAACCCACTGACTATCCTGTCCCATAGGGTATATATGTCAGTGTCTGGAGACACTCATGTGCAAAAGAGTTCTGGGTGTTTGCAATTGCAGATAGAGATATAGAAACCTCTGCCATCATCCCTTCAGCTCCTCCTGCAGCTTCCATGCATGGCTGGATGTTATCTAATGTCTCAAAGTGTGATTTTATTATGATGTGATTCCTTTGTGAGGCAGAACTCCCCGGAGCAATACTGTGAGGGTAAATGAGCTGGCTGGCATAGACTGAGAGGACTGTGCCAAGCGCAGTAAGATACACTTGAGCAGTCTCCACCCTAGCACCTGTATGGTGGGTTTTCTGAAAATCCTTTCCCCACAACTACCCCAAGTTCTGAACCCCAAGGAGCTGGTTAGTTCACTCCAAAGCAGGACTCAAATGCAATCTAACAGTGTGAACTTGGAGCCATGCATTCCAGGCACTAGATCTTTGTTTGCAACTGAAGGATACCAGCAATTTATTGAAATGCCATTTAAAAACAAGTGTTTAAATACTAGAAATAGTGAAAGATTCTATTTTTGATGTTGTAAAGGTTATTTACAAAGACAGCTGCAGTGATAAGTCAGAATAATACTGCATGACATTGACATATATTTCACCTCATTTGTAAGAGCTGCCATGAACAGGCATGTTGAGGTAAATGGTGAATGCACCTTGGCATTTCCAGCTTCAAAAGCCACAGTGAAGGATTTATAACCGCTGCAACTTTCTAACACTCCTCTGGAAGGATGAAAAAAAGAATAGTTTAAATGACATCAAGATGGAAGTATTCTGTAAAGAGAAATAAAATTATTAACCCATTCAGTCTTTTCAGAGGCTTCAGCAGTCAAAGAATGATCCTTTCATACAGTCTGTACTAGCATGCTATAACTCAGAAAAGCTGTTAAAAACATAACCAAGGACATATACTGCACTTCAAAAGTCTCCCTGAGAACAACTCTCACAAAATGTGACAGTTTAAACTAGCTCAGTGCCATTTCTCTCAGCTAATTTCAGAGCCATAAATACAGGCCGCTGCATAAAAAATTAATTTCTTAATGTTTATGTCAAAAAACTGTGCCAAACTTGAATAAAAATATTTTATTTTTAAAAATGGCACATCTGAGCTTAAAAGTCCAAATTGTGTGAAGAGATATTTTCTTTAACAGCATTATTGTGGCATTTTTTGTCATCTCCTTATTTTTCTAGAATACATATTATTATTTTAAGGAAATAAGACTGTCAGCTATTCCTTCAGAAGGCACTCCTCAATCTTTAAAGGCTTGGTAATGTAACCATTTCCAAAAGTGCATGGTAGAAATTTGTAGTGCCTTGCAAACTGGGGTTAAACATTGGTCAGATCTGTGAGGTGAGCTCCAGAAAGAAGTGCTGAACAGGAAACTTTGTCCATCTCTCTGCACACAATATAAATCATCCAGCCATACCTTAAAATTGTCATTAAAGAGAAGTCTCTGGAATATCTAGAATCATGCTGGTCTTCTAAACATAACTTTTCACAAGAAGACTTCAGGAGAATCAACTCTGCAGCACCTTTTTCAGAACAAGTCTGGGTAACTTGATGTAACTTGCCTTGCCAGGGTGTCACGAGTAAAACAAGCCTCCACTATGGGAAGCTCAATTAATTAATGTTATTTCCAAATAAGATAAAATTTTAATTTCTGATTCTGAGGTATTGAGAAACAAAATTATTTGTTTTTATCATACCTTTCTCCTTACTCCTTTTTTCTGCTGCTTCCTCCTTCTTACTCATTCCTTGTGGTCTACCCTGGTTATTTCACTGGCTCCAGTCCCTTTAGGTTGTACCTACCCTAGCAAGGAGTGCCTCATTCTAAGGCAGGGTCTCCAGCTCTGTCCCTCTGACTTGTCCTCTTACACATCCCTCTTCCTATATCTTCCTTTGTGTTCTTTCCTGTGGGTTACCTCAGTTCTCCAGTGTCTCCTGACACTAGCAGGAACCCATTCTGTCTTTCCCACCTCTATTCCTTAAAAATACATTTCAGCAGGAGCATTGTGTTCTCCTTTAGCTGGTGTTTTGGCATGTAGTGGAATGGTGTTGGCTTTTGCCAAGCCAGTGGGAGCTGACTGATCAGCACAGGGAGNGAGCATTGTGTTCTCCTTTAGCTGATGTTTTGGCATGCAGTGGAATGGTGTTGGCTTTTTCGTTCATCACCTCCTTGTGCTCAGGGCACCCCACAGCTCCTGCTGCACCAGCCCTGCTGGTTATGCCCAACACAGTGGGCAGGGAGCAGCGGGAGGCTGCTCTGCCAGGCACAGGTAGCCAGGGGCACACACAAGAACAAAGCAGTCACAGGACCCCACTGGCAAGGGAACAATCCCACAGACCTGAGCGAGGTGAGCAGGGCAGGTGTGGTGGCAGTCACTAAACAGGTTCAGATCCTGGATAAGTTCACGATGAGTAAGAAATCAAACAAGGAAATCAAGCCAGCAAGGCACAGCCATGATCCAGGTCAGACACAGACACAGTAACCAGGGACCAGGTTACTCTCCAGTAACCACTGAGCCACAGCTCAGTGCTCTCCAGGAAAGTGGTGAGGTAGACACAAGGACAAGGCAGGAAATCAATTCTATGGGTCAGCACTGGAGTCCAGATCAAGAACATACATGCCAGTCACACCCAGGATGGTCCTCAGGATTTCTCCCATCACAGAGGCAGTTTAGTCTGTAGATGTAGAATACTTTTTATCCTAAACAGGGACAACTTGTATTCTAGAGGCCATTACTTTCTGTTTTATAAAATGACTTTAATTTTGGTGGAAGATATATATTTAGTGATACTTGGATCTCTCTGCAGAGCAGTGACTCTATTCTCAGCTAGGCAGTAGCTTGATCTTAATGTCCTTGCAGAGCAGCACTGCATGCAAAACATGCTTCCCAGGAAAGTACCAGCACCCTAAGAAACTGCCTGACACCATAATCTCCTTTCAGAGTGCATGTTGCCTGTCTTTTGTTGATAATAATTTCTCATTGTTTTTATCCTGGCTCGAGTTCAAAGCAGTGATCTAGAAATGAAAGACTGTTGTCTCTTATCAGACCCAGGAGCCATTCCAGCTTCCATCTCAGAAAGGATGGTGTTTAATAGCAATCATTTTATTTTGTAGATTTCTATAAACAACCTTAATGATGTCATTAGAATTCTCAAGGCTAAAAGGTAGCATTCCCAGTTCAAATTGTCACATTAAACACGCATGGTCTATTCCAACTAATTGAATTAATTTTGTGTTACAAGAGAAAACAAAAGGAAAATATTTTAGACTTGAGTTTACTTATGCTGCTGCTGTTTTTACTTTGGATTTCAGAATTGAATGGACCTACAAATTTTTCTGACTGGACTTTCTCTTCTCCCTTGACAAACAATAAATTTGATAAAAACAATTTCTCCTGTCATACCAGTGAATTTTTTTTTAAGTGGCTTTCAAATACAGTGTTGATTACCTTATTGTTAGGCTGTATAAAATAACTATTTTTGGCAAACTAATGCAAACTTAGAAACAAATTTTCTGTAGAACAGAAAAATCAAATGCATAAAAAAGCAGCAATTCAGCAGTGGATGATTTGAATTTAAAGTTAATTTTAATTTTAGTGTGTGCCCTGTATTTCGGGAAAAGAAAATTGCAGATATTTTTTTTCCATTCCTCAGAGCTTTCTTAAAGCATAAATGGTATTCTAGACTTATAGTTTTAAATTAGACTCATTGTGAAACTATACTACTAGATCCAAGAGCAAAATTAAGTTATATATATAAAATAATCAATAATAAATTGCACTGAACCTCTTGAGCTCAGCCAATTAATTGTTGCAGCAAAATAAATCACAGTTTAATAACTTTGAAGTTATTAAATGTACATCAGTGAACAACATTCACATTTGTTGTCAGTCCCAAAAGACTGAGAAACACATAGCTCCAGTCGATTGTAAAAAGAATAATTTATTTCACATTTTCAAAGACTTTATTGGAGAGCATTAAATTAATAGCTTTCATATTGTGCTAGGATATCTGAAGGTCCAATACAGCACCTTTAGTCCACAAGTTATTTCCACTGCAGTTAGTATCTGATATAGTTAAATAAGTGCTAATTTGGAGAACCCCATGAAGTCTCAGTCAGGCTTTATCATTGTATTATCAGGTTTGCTTCCTTTTCTCACTACACTATGCAGCATTCCTACTTGCAATGTCAACCTCTTTGAGTCTCCAGACTGTAAGTGACAGACCTTGATCTCTGTAATGGCTTTCCAAAAAAAACCATCCATCAATCTGCTTCTGGCCGAGACTGAAAACTGGTGGTGCTAAACTTCTTATGCAGGGCTCAGAAATAAAAAGCTGACACACTGACAGCTACTTACTGATGCTGACAGTCTCGGCACTGCTTGAGTTGCCTGCATCAGTTCACCTGGATTATTTACTCAGCTTCCTGTGCTGGCTTAAGTCACATGACTTTTGGGCCAGATATTTTCTTTCTGCATGTGTCCGCCTGACCTCCAATCCACAGTTTCAGTACCAATACATGTTATCCATACTAAGAGTAATCGTACATTACAGCTGTTTAAATTGATCCCTAAAAGCGAGAATTACAGATCCTGAGTCACCTGAACTGACTTTGTACTTAGGCCTGTTGCAATCTGGGATTTAGGCCATCTGACTCCAGAGGCCCTTTTCAATCTAAATTATGCTATGGTCCTGTCATCTAGGGCGTTCTCAATTTTACATTTACTTGCCCATAACGACACTTCCATAAATTAAATTAAAAAATTGCTGATAATAACCCAGTTTATTCATATCCCAGCACCATAGTGACTGAAAAGTGTTGCTAAATGTGCATTACATCTCATTAAATAAAAGATGTGCTACTACCTTGGTGGAAACCTGAAGTGGTAGGAAGAGTATCTTACCTTCCAGTAAAACAAAAAAATAAACAAACATGAACTGGTTTAATTTCTCTGTACGTATTGGTAACAGTAAAGTCATATCTGAAGTTTAGAGAGCTAAGCAAGATCTCTTTCACAGACAGAATGTCACAGATAGAGTTGAAATACAACTTTGCTTCAATTTTATGGTATACTGAATGGAGACATTTTACTTTTTCCCTAGCAGCTCCTGACATTTGCAACAGAGGTTGCTGAACATTGTAAAATCTGACAGTAATATCTTCCTGAATTTTTGAGTGTATTCTCTTCTGCTGTGTTTGTATATTGCCTTTCACACGTGGTTTCTATAAGCTCTTGTGATGGTGTGCATAACATATGAGACTCCTTGGAGATATCACAATGAAATTACAGCCGGCAGTACTTAAAGTACTTAACTTTATTTTAATCAGTGTGACTGCTTAAAAAGAGCCAATTTCACAATTATGTATCAATACTGTTCTAGATATTTTAAATAAATCTTAATTTTCAGGTATTCTCTGGAGAAAATGTTGCATAAAGAAAAGTCGTCCTGTGTTTGCCTGTGTTCAAAGACAGGCTCTGTCTTCTTTCAGAGGTCAACCACCTGTAAATACTCTCCAAGTAGACTTATTGTTTGTTGAACCTATTCAAAGATGTTTTAACTACTCATGTATGTTTTGAAAAATGGATGTTGTGGCTTAACCCCAGCTGGCAACTAAGCTCCCTTTGGTCTGTGAGGGTCAACTGTCATCAGGGCACTGTGGAAAATTTAGGACAAAGTATTTGTTACGGGTTGATCTGTCAACTTATAACTAAAAATCAGATTCCTGACATCAGAAAAAGTTGAGAATTTAATGCTTCTATAATCAATTTCAAATTATTTCTATAACCAAGGATTGCTTTCTGCTGTCAATATGCAGACCAGCCAGGCATGTATTTCTAAAGAAGAAAAATCATCTAGGCTTTTTAAAAGACTTTTCTGGTTTTAAGTAATAAATTTCAAAGTACCTGTGAGAGGAACATGGAATATAATGGGATTCATTTTACCACTAGATAGGCACAGAGAGTGCTCCACAGGTCAGTAGATAAAGGGATTTGTATCCAGATGAGAACAGAGTGCACAGACAAGAAGCACATTTGGTTCTTGGCCATGTCACCAGGGTGAATCACCGAATCCCGTGGGTAGGTCCATAAATGCCAACAAGTATAACTAATGATCCCAAGATGTAAACCTTTGAAAAGGGAAGCTAAAATTGAAGCTGCTGTTCTTCAGCTCGGGGAAGGATGAGCCAACAATGTTGACAGCCAGTCACTGATGATGGAAATGGTGCACCACCGCTTTGACAACACTTTGATCAGAACTGTCATCTTGCATGTCATTGTGAAGGCTGTGACATAGCACTGAAAACACCCAGTATGTTTCTATAGGGAATTATCCCGAACCTTTTAAAAATGCGAATGGATAAAAAGGAGGAATAATGGGGGAAAAGAAGTTGTTCAGAATAAGAATCAAGTTAAATATTCCTCCATAAAAAGAAATAAAGATTGATTTTCAATCAACAGAGGACCCTTTAGAGAAGAAAGAATCAACCAATGTCTGTACACAGAAAGTGATTTAAAAGAAGAGGAATTATACAGCAGCAACAAATGGCAATACACATATGATGTCACATGAGAAACAAACAGAATTTCAGTGCCCAGACAGTAACAGAATCCTGCAGACATTCTCTGATTGCTTTTCTACATAATAAGAATGATCTGTTTTTTTCTTTCTGTTTGTTTACCTTATTTTAAGAAGTTATTTATCCAAACAAGGACTTTCCATTTTATTCCATGACCTCTTAATTTCCTTAAAAGCCTGTAGGTAAGGTACTTTGTCAGAAGTCTTTCAGAAATCCATTTTTACTCATTTATCCTCCTGTTTGTTTAACGATTCAAAATGATTTCTTCTAGCCCTGCCTCGCTTTTTTAAAAAAAAAGCTGTGTTGACTTTTGTTAACCAGATAATACTTACCAGTGCTCACCACTTCTCTGCTTTATTAAATTTCCTGCTCTTGTGTCCTTAGAGACATCAGATTTACAGATCTATTGTTCCCAGAGCTGCACTGGAAGCCTCTTTAGAAGCTGATGTCAGACCAAGACAATTTCAAGAAAGAGACACAATGCCAACATTTATAGTTCTACAGTTGACTATTCATTTTTTATAACTCTTGGATAAAAGCCATCTGGCTCTGGCAATTTTTTTTTTATTGCATATTTTATAAATTTGTTTCCTACCTTCTTTTTATACTCTTTTCCATTTTCAGCAAACAATCTGATTATTCCCTCAGAAAAAAGGGATCAAGCATGGGAATTTTCCTGGATTCTGTCATAGTAAACTCAGAGAACTGATTCAGTGCTTGTGCAAGATCCTGATCTTTTCAGAGTCTCCTTTCCCATGTTCTTCAATTAGTCCAAGTTCCTTGCAACTAAGCTGTCTGCTCCTAATATACTGTGAGAAAAAGTTATCATCTTTTATTCCTTCTGTTAACTGCTCTTCAGAGACTACGTACTGTGATTTTGTATAAAGAGATTATACCATCAGAAGTTTTAATTTAAGGTAAATAGCCTAGGAAGCATTTTTAGCTAGAAAATGTAAACTGAGTACATCTAAAACTTGATTGGTCAGAATCATTAGAAGGAAAGAATCTAAAATGTAGCTTCTTTTAAAGGAAGTGTTCATAAGTTATGTGCTGTTATTTAAATGAAAGCACACTGTGGACACTCACAATTCACAGCATCTGTGAACAAACAATCCAATGGATATCTTCTCATTAGATCAACCCCGAGGTCATGACTATGTCTTCGGCATCCCTGATGCTTTATTGAGAAAGGCAGGAACGAAGAGGTCCCTTCCAACCTTACCCACTCCTCCTGTGATTTTGTGAAAAGATATTTATTCAGAAGAAAAGCAAAATAAAAGGAATTATTTATTTTTAAAGTGGTCAGCAAATGGGAACAAATTAATTAATCATTGCAAAAAAAAAAGTCTCCCACCTAAAAGCATTATTTTTATTTATTGTTGTTATACAAATGTTGAAAGTGTGATTGTGTTTTAGACATCTCATGAATTTGCAGAAAATATTCAAATCCGACCATCTAATTTCAAATAGTTTAAATCAGACTGAGAATTAGCCTTCTCTAAATGCCAAAACTGCCTAAAGATCTTAGAAAGAGGTAAAGAGAATGCAGGAAATAGAAATTAAACAAATAGAAAATAATAAATGTGAGGGGAAAATTTAATTCTGTACTTGAGGAAATAAAGGACTTGACATTATTTTATAATGCCCACCAATAAAATTGGTGTTTTAAAACTGTGTATTACTGATATTTGGAAAAGAAGAGGAAATTTGCAAAGAGAAAGGGACATTCCCTTTGTTAAACTCTTTTATCAAACATGGGCCAGCATGTTTATCACTTGAAGCAGCTGCTCACTTAATATCTCTGGTATCATGGTAGTGCTAGGAGTGTATTAACAGTAGTTGTAGATAATAATTCCTTACCCTTACATGTTACACTCGCTGAATTTCAAGTGCTTCCTAGGAGGAGGTCAAGACCACTATTTCTATGGTAAAAAGTAGAAAAGAAATATGTGGTGAAAAACTGATAATTCAGAAGTTGTGATATCACAAAAACAGTAATTTATGTAATTCAACCAATTTTTGTCCTTAAGTGTTCAGATTTCCAATTTATTTCTAGTGTAATGTAAACAAAACATATACACACACTTGTGAAAACACACACACACTTTATTTAAAACATTATTTAACAAGCCACAATGATCTCTGTCACAGGAAGATAAATCAGCTAGAGTTATGAGGTGGAATAAAGCACGTTTCTAATAGTGAGCTCAAGGTCTCTCTGTAACTAAAGAAAGCTTTCTTTTCAAAGAAAGCTTTAAATCCAAGTCTATATGAGGAGAATGTAAACCAGATTATTTAACTTTTAGAACAGAGAAAACTCAAAATGACTAAATCGGAACAGAAAAACAGGTTTGATAAATGAATATTCTCCTACTGCTGTACCCTTAGAGGATGTGCCTTTGCTCTTGCGTTTGGTTTCTGTTATCTCGGTGTCTTGCTGGAAAAAAACATATTCTCGTGTGCTCCTCTTCAGTCCTCACAGAGATGCTGCTCATCTCAGCGCTGTGCTTGCTCCTATTCCTCCTCTTCAGTCTCTGCTCACCAAGGAACACCCCCCTTCAGATTTACTCTGAAGTGTCCACCTTCTCCTCTGAAGAACTCCTGGTTATTCCAGTGGGATCAAGCAATCCTACTCTCCTTCCTCCAGAGATTTTCCTGCCCCAGTCCTTTCTCTTCTTAGAAGAACATGTTTCATAATGCAGTTAGAGAAAACCAAACCAAAGCAAACCAAAATACCCAAAAACCCTCTAACAAACAAACAAACAGAAATACCTGTGATCCACTATTTTAAATAACATTTAGATAAAGGAAGTTACTCTAATAAAAAAAAAAAAAAAGGCACTCAGTCACAGCAAGAACTCATGGGATAGTTATTTGCTGTTTTTGAATAATTTGATACATTTTAAAATAAGTGGATTTTTATTTCCTAAAGTGATTCTTACTAGGTTTTGTTTGAGTTACTGAGGCATTCCCTTCATGGTATTGTCATAATAGTTTATTTTAATGTTTTAGTTCAATTACTTGATGGCTTTCAGCTTTCTGGAGTTGATTTATTTCTATCATCTATCTATCTATCTATAAAGGTAAAAAAAACTCAAAAAAACCGCTACAGAGATAGATACATGGCTTTTCCAGTTAAGATTCTAGAGTTTAAGAAAACTGATAGTATGGAAAACAGCAAACCAGCAGCATTGCAGATAAGGAGAAGACAAAAATACACAGTATTAAATATTGGTATGCAGAGCAGAAACAGGCTATTCCTTCAGCACATCATGATTAAAGCCTTGATCCTTACAGGCACACTAACTTTGCCATTAACATAAAAATGTCTGGCTTTTAACAAAAGAAAATAACCAGAAATTTGTCTGTTGGTTAATTTACTCCCTATAGAATGTATTATTCATCACTGTCCTGCAGAGCCAAAGCTAAGCTACAGCACAATATCAGCATGGTTGCAGTTAGTCGAAACATCATTTTCCTTCAAAGGCAAAATCCTCTATGTGCTCTCAAAGTCACATTTAGGCTCTGGGTTTACTTTAGCCAGGCAACAAAACACTGCCCAAACGAAGGGCAGGCAAAAGCTGAAGTGCAATTCAAGATTCCTGAAGACTCACTGTGGGTGATTAAAACAGTGCAGGCTGTTTTGTCAAGAGATTCCACATACATAGCCATAACAAGTGTGAGATACTTGCAATTGTTTAGGTTACATATTGTTGAGCAGAAGCTAAGTGATACAGCAGGCTGGAACAGTGATGATGGGGCAAATCCTCCGACACAAGATGATTGATTAGTGCAGGCAAGGAATAAAGAATGAGTACATCACATCAGATGTAAAAGAAGAGAGCATATATATTATATAGAGTGGGGAAACAGCTGGTCTTTCACCCTTCCTTTTATGCACAGACAAGGATCTGTTCTAAGAATTTGCAGTCTTAGAAATGTTCTGTGTAAGATCTGAACCTTTCCTTCTGCCTTTCCATATATGAATTAAAACATTAACTCTGTGCAACAGGAATAGTGTGTATCTGTCTCACATTCAAACAGCATTCATTGCACAGTCTGATTCAGCTGAGGGTGTCTCACTGAACAGTGCTGGTCACACCACACCAACACTCTGAGGACCCTGCAGATGAACACACCCAGATGTGTCATAGGCACTTTGCACCTGCCCTCCCCTCCCCTTTCCTGCTGAGACTGGCAACGCTGATCACTGAGGTGAGTACAAACACATGTAGGAAACAAAGACTGTGGAGACAACAATTATGACCCTCTTAGAATTTCTTTGTGTGTGCTCCAAACTCAACTCTTGTCCTTCATACTAAACTGCTCCTAGAAATTAGTCAGCTGAGTTCAGCAGCAGCTGAGTCACAGCTTCATTTCATAAGTGGATGAGAAGAAAGTGGTATCAGCAGAGACCTCAGAGTTCACTCCTCCCACAGACATTTGGTCTGTCACCTTGAGCAGTGCAATCCAGAAAGTTCCACAGGACAGCTATTCCACAATGAATATGAATTGACACATAGGTCCATGGTAAAGAGGTAATTTTTGTTGGAAAACAGTTATGAACAATCTCAGGCATAGCTGGACCCTGCAATACCAGCTTCCTCTTACTTCTAAGGAGCAGGCTTCCTTAACATTCTCAAAAGGAGGTTTCATATGCCTATGGAGAAAATGCCCTGTCATTCCCTGCTGATTGGTGAATAGATTGGTATTCAGCATGCAGGAGATAGAACTGGAGAGTGACTAAGGTTACAAAAGACCTCCAAGATCATTTGGTCCAGCAGTTAACCCTTCACAACTGTGTTCACCACTAAGCCATATTCCCAGCTGCCACATCCATGTGCCTTTTGAACACTTGCAAGGAAAGTGATTCCACCATTTCCCTCGGCAGCCTATTCCAGTGCCTGACCATCCTCAGAAAAGAAATCAGTGATTACATTTGGTGCCACCCACAGCAGACCTCTTGCTCTCACAGTCACTTATTTCAGAGGCAAGCAGAGCAATGCTTCTTTATCTCTCACCAGTGACAAGATGAAGCCTCACATAAGATAAGTACCAATATAAATACTGAGCAAAGATGCACAATTTGTTCTTATTGGAGATGCTAATACATTAGATACACAGGAATTCAAACCACATATTTAACTTTTTGTCTCCAGCAATTCTGTTTTATCAAACAATGTCTCAGTTTTATCAAAACACAGTTTTCAGAGATATAGAGACAGTTCTGGTTCCTTTTCTATCTGTTAGGAGCTGCTGGCTGTCCTTCAGTCTGACACTGATGCATTTAGATATTTATTTATGAAGCACAGCTGCTGATACCTTTGCTGATAGTTTTAAACAACA
>VWYP01025827.1:0-23794 GCA_013400435.1 Pycnonotus jocosus | reverse complement strand
GTCCCTTCCTGCCTTTTTTTTTTTTTTTTTTTAACTTTCCTTCATTCATTGTCTTTGTATCAACTTATCACCTCAAAAATTTTCTCATTTTTCCCATGGGATTCAGTGAGCAAGGAATTCTGTGGCTGCTTGGCAATTGGCTTGTGTCAACCTATCACAATGAGAATAAAATTTAATTTTACAATCAATAATTATTAAAGGTTTTACTAATTATTTTCTGAAAAAAAATTGAGCAACATGTATATATGTTGAGACAACTATCTATGTGTGTATGTATGTATAAATATTTTTATTTTCCTCTTTCTGTTTCCTAGAAATTGTTTTCTTTTATTATTTCCCATAAAACTTAGAAAGAAAAATGCTGTTTCAAATTTTGGCACATTTTCATAATTGATGAAGCATGATAGAAAATTTAGACTGAAGAATGTAACACCAAATCTGACTTTTGAGACATTGATAACCTGTACAATAAGAGGCAAACTTGGCTGCTTAAGATTGAGTTAATGACACATTGTGTTAGTTTGGGCTGGTGTAGAGTGAATTTTCTTCACAGTGGCTAGAATGGACCATGGGTTTGATTTGTGCTGAGCATGAGATTAACAATATAGAGACGCTTTTGTTATTGCTGAGCAGGACTCGCACAGAGACAAGGCCTTTTCTGCTTTTCACACTGCCGTGCTGATGAAGAAGTTGAGGTTGTGTGGGAGGTTGGAGAAGCCAGGACAGGGGACCCAAACTAACCAAAGGGATATTCCAGACCATAGGACATCATGCTCAGTATATAAAGCTGGGGATGAGAAGGAGGAAATGTGTGGGACCTTTGGAGTGATGGCATTTGTTTTTCCAAGCACTGCTACATGTGATGGGGCCCAGCGCTCCTGGAGAAGGCTGAACACCTGTGGCTTCAGGTCTATTTAGAGAACAGCAAGTCATGTTCACATTCAGAGAACAGCAGTGAATAAAGGCATCTCTGATTTCAGTGCGACTGGGATTTCAGCCCCATCATTCCAGCCAGTGTTTTCTATTCAGGTAGAGATATTTTGTATTTTCTTAAAAAGCACTAATAAAAGCTTTACAGTTAAATTGTGAGACCTTATATTTTGTCGAATGCGACCTACTGGCATTTGAAGGACTTCTTTCAAGTTTATATGCTGTTTTAAACAAAGTAAAATTCTTTAGACCCTGTTTTACACATGCTGTGCTTTTACCTATTATTTTTGGGAATTTCTGAAAACATACCATCTGTGTTTTCTGCCTATATCTTTTCTGCTTCAAATTGTCTTGTTGCCATGGAGTCTCTGTTCTGCATCAGAAAAATAAATTATCTTTTGAAAGAGAAGATGCTTGTCAAAGTACACAGCAAAATTAACCATATATGAAATATAAGAAAACTTTAAAAGAAAAAAGAGGAGTTTCAAAAATTATTTATGGTATTTATCTGGTATTAAGCTGGACTTTGTCATTAACTAAATAATTTCATTCACATAGTTCTGCCCATACTGGATACCTAGGCAGCCTCTGCAGTAATACAAACATTCTCAGGCTTTGGTATTAATGTCCAGTGGAATTAGGGTCAGGAATTCAATGTGTGTGATCTGTGCTGACAACATAGGTGTATCAACCATGAATCAGAGAGAATGAAATACATGTTGTCCAGAGAAAAATTTTGTAGAGCAACCTGCACAGCCAAGACAAGAGCAAGCAGAGGAATTATTTCTCTAATTGGCCAAGAAGTTTGAAGTTAAATGCTTTGGATGCTTAGGACGACTTCAGATCTCTGGAGAACAGCAGGGGACAACTGAAAATGGTAGTTCTGGAATCTGGAAGCCATATTTCAAATGCTCAAGCAGTTCATTTTAAAGACTACCTCTCTCTAAAGTGACACAGTCAAAATTAATTTAGTCCATATGTATGCAGATAGTCTCACATGTACTGAAAACAGCTACAAGTCTGTAGACAGGGATAACAATATCTCAGTTTACAGAATGAATGGTGGTTCCCCGGGATACCTTCAAGGTTGTAATGGTGAGGGCTACATTTAGCTAACAGAAATCATATCATATCCTTAATTTCAAGAAGATGACATTAGTAAGACCAAATTTAAAAGCTCAGATTTAAAAAAATATTTATTATATGGGACTACAACTATAGTGAAGTTGCAAAATAAATAAAATTTCAGAGCATTAGTTTAGGTGTTTGTTTTTTTTTTCTTTTAATTAAAGCTTATGAAAATTGCTAATGACAGCAGCAGGTATTAGATATAACCTCAAAATTATATTTATCATAGTTAAAAAAGCACATTTTTAAAATTTTATAAAGCAAAGATCATTAAATCTACAGTAACTTTCTTTTATTATACTAAATTGACTGATTTATTTTTTTGCTTTCACTAATTGCCTTTTATTAAGTATTGATATTTCAACAATTCTCTATCCAATAAAACAACAATTGCAGATGACAATTCCTAAATATCAGATTATGATTTCTGATATTCAGGTGGTTAGAGTCTTTTTGCCCTCCTGGATGCTTTGGGGCAGACACAAGAAAGAGACAGAGGCTTCAAGGTTCAGTTCTTCCAAGGTCTAAGGGGTTGTTTATCCTTTTCTCTTATCTCACAGTTCGCTCTGTCCTCAGGGAGGACTGTTCTGAACACCGGCCATCAGGGAACTCTTGGTCCCCTGAAAGGTTGTGTCTTATATACAGATTATTACAAACATATTGTTTACAATTTCCTACCAATGTCCACCATCCACATCAAACAGATCATACCCACTTGGCCCAATCTCCCCAAGCCACATTGTGCTAACATCACAGCAGAAAATGGAGGTGAAGAACAAGAGGAAAAGCCTTAGGGACTGCCCCAAAATCTCCATCTTGTCTCCATCTACTTGTATCGTAAAAACCTAAAACTACATATTTCTCACTCAGTGATAAGCTAAACTACTGTGTTTCACACTCTTGAGATTTGTAATTCATCTCTGCTTTGTGCCATGGTCTGTGACCCCCATGGACAGGGGTAAAAACCCCCCTGTCACCCCCCTGGACAGGGCTGTAACCACCCTGTACTGGGGTCAATCCTTCTTATTCAGTTCCCAGACTGTTTGGCCAGGGTTTCCCGAGCTCCTAGAGCAGCCAAAGAGATACCCTGGGTTCTGACACCTAAAAACTTTAACAGCATGTCATACATAAAAAATATTTAAAAGAATGAGAAGACACAGCTAGATGTTAGTGATGTCCCCAAGATACTAAGGTTAGTTAAAATTTTAAGGGAAGAAAACTAATCATTATCTGACATTTTATCAAAACTCTCACTATTCATCTTGAACTAATTTTGTGTTACAGATATTAGAATGAAAACAAAAAGAAATCTGAAGACCAGTGAAACAAGTGTAAAGGAATAGAAAGTAAGGGTGGACTCTCTGCTAGATATGATGAAGTCTTTGACAAGAAACAAAATATTTTAGTATGGCATGAGATTTAAAAAAAAAAAAAAAAAGGAGATTATCACCTAAATATTGAAGAAAAATACCAGGGTCTTATATATGTTATACTTAATATACAGAAAAATTAGCTAAATATTATTTTCTTCATTCTGCTTATTCATTTTACTTTGTACTAAATGTAATGCTCTTTGAAATCTGTTACTTGCATTGTACTGTTCTATTGGTAGAGGAATTCATTAATTTGTGTACACTTCTTTGTAAAACATATATATTATTTTGGATTTTTGGAGAAAAACAGCATAGTTAATTAATATTCATGTTAACATTTATACCCACAAGGAGAATCAACAGCAGAAGATAGACAAACAGTGACTATAACTGAGTAAACCAGCATTTTAATATTATTTCCCAGGGACAAAGTATATACACCACTAAACTGATGACTGCAAAGCCAGAGCAAAAGGATAAGTGATTCAAAAGTCAAGTTGTAATTGAGTTTTAAGGGATTTTTACCATGTAGAAGTCAAATCCATGTTTCACGTGCTATATGACACTTCAGAAAAGCTGAAATTTTGTCGTCTATCAGATCAGCCTGGCAATTAAGATTCAATTTGAGGCCTACATTAGGGAATCTCATGGAATTTGTTGACTAAAATGAAATTGCTTCAAGGCAGAACAAAATTAGAATGTCTCAAATCACTTGTAAAAGTTGGGAATCTAAATTGTGAAATACCATTATAATTAAGAGCTGCTGGTGACATGCTTGCTGGTGCATCCACCAATTCCATTTCCTCATGACTGACTTTGTATACTCACTTAATTGCAAGTCCTGATTTTTTTTTTTTTTTTTTTTACTTCCTAGAGGCACTATGAAGACATGCAGCATTAAGGAAGCATCAGTAATATTAAACATTCAAAGAAGTCTATGTTTCTGTTTTTTGAAGTAACTTTTTGCTGGAAGATATCTTTCCAAAATCTGGAAAGACATGAACTGTAACTAGGTTTTTTTTAATTTGTTCAATTCTTCTACTTATTGTTTTATGTGTCAAGTATTCTCAATAATATCAATATTATGGTGATGTATTTCAGTTTGTTTATGAGTACTATTCTTTGAAATTAATTTAGAAAATGGTATCTTCTATGAATCAAAGTTCTTGTTTAAACTCAATCTTGCAATTAATATTCACAAGCTACTGAGATGATGGAGGAAGTAGCCTTCAGAAGTAGCCTTGAGAGAAAGGTTTCTACTTCCTTGTAGGAGAAACAGACTATTACAATTCTTATAAAGGTTTTTTCTTCTTTGCTCTAACAACTTCGCTGCAAAACATTCAGGATTAAAAAAACCACGATGGCACAAAACTAAGTTTCTGCCTTTGTGTTGCAGAAAGCATTACTAAAAATATGATTTTTTTAAAACTTTTGATTATGACTTCCTTATTCCATCTTGAAAATAAAAGTTTTACCTTGTACTTTGCAAAAATCAGATCACAGATGCACAAAATTTCCAAACCAAAAAAAAAATTTACTGAAAACTTCAAGAAACACAGCCGGTGTTTATGCCTAGTTGGCAACCCACATAGATCGAGTATGCATGCTTATAACGACGTTAATACATAATCCAGCCCTCCCATTTGAATAAATTGTAATGAATAACTGTAAAATAAAAATAGAATAAGTCTGGGGGGTTTTTTTATGAAATGAAAAATACAATAAGAAAAAAAAACCCAACTTAAATCAATATAAGGCTTTTTTTTTTCAAGAATTGGATTTGAAACCTTTGTAGTTTTTGGACTGTGGAATTTTGCATTTACAGATGCTTAGCAGTTATAATTCCTAAAATTTTGCGATATTCTTCACTGGAACTGTATTTAGTATCCATGAAATGCTGAAATTAAACACAAGTAAATTGGTTTTTTGCCTTCTGACATTTACATTATTGTTTGGTTTTTAATTGCGTGACTCCACTCTCATCTTTATGCATACCCAAGCCACATGTGTTGAATGAAGATTTCTTTGCACTTTACTTTTTTTTTTTTTTCTTAGAGGTCTCCAAGGCTTATTACTTAGATGTAGTGCAAATTATTAATTAAATGTGAAATTATTAATCTTCAATAATTAATATCTCTTTGAGAATGTGCTACGGTGCTGTGACTACCATAATATGAATGTTGAATTAATCTCGGCAACATATTTGTGAAACTAAGTAATACTACATTCTTCATCTCTACAGATAAGAGGTCTAGAGAGTGTGAAGCAAAAGGTATTAAATACCCACTTATCTCACTGCCAAGTTCAAAGCTGAGAAGCTCTGGTGTTTTTCATGGTAAAATTTTCACACAGAAATTCCCATGTTCAAAATAGATCAACTTTAGTGTTTGAGATCAACTCAGTGTTTGAGATTGCCCTGAACGAGATGCTGGACCATGCACTTGGCCTTGAACTTTGTGAGGTTTACATGGGCCCATCTCTCAAGGACCCTTTGGATGGCATCTCTTCCCTTCAGTATGTCAACCAAACCACACAGGCAGATGTCACCAGCAAATGTGCTGAGGATGCACTCAATCCCACAGCCCATGTCACCGACAGAAATGGTCAATAGCAGCAGCGCCCATAGCAATCCCTGAGGAATACCACTCATCACTGGTCTCCACTCGGACAGAGGGCTGTTGACCATAACTCTGATGGCAACCAGCCAGCCAATTCCTTATCTGCTGAATGGTTTATCTGTTAAGTTCATGGCTCTGCAAGACAGGAACGTTATATGGGACAGTGTCGTGTTTTGTACAAGTCCATGTAGAAAATGTTCCTCGCTCTTCCCTTATCCACCCATGCCGTAAACCAGAGGATCTGTTTCATGATCATTCCAGATACAGAGGTGAGACTGAAAGGTGTGTAGTTCCCCAGGTCTTCCTTTTATAATATTTTAAAAATTGGGAGTTGTGTTTCCTCTTTTCTGGTCTGTAGGAACTTCACCAGTCTGCCGCAACCTTTCCAATAGTGTAGATAGTACCTTAGCTCCTTGAGAAGGGCCAATTTGGTTTTTATTTATGCCTCAACATGTGTTACACATGGCATGACAAATTGCCTTTTCTAGACAGCTTTTGAATAGCTCTAAGGAGAGAAACTCAACTATCTCTATGGGTATCCTGTGCCAGAACTTGGCCCACCTCATAGCAAAATGTTTTCCCAATTCATACAACATTATCATCTTTTTTCCAGGGGAAAAAAATATGATCCTGAATTGTATCATACAGTTCAGAGATTCACCTACGCTTTACTAACATTGACACTGAAGTATTTCAAGACAAATCAAGAGGTAATGTGATTTTTTAAAAAAAATCTAATTAAGTCAATTGGAGTTTCTCCAAGGGTTTCAAAAGGGTGAAAAATTTAATGATAGTCTGATTTCTAGAAAATCTTACAGCATTGGACCAATAATGAAAATATCATTAATAAATAGACAGAGATAACTTTTATTTGCATTAAGAAATATAGATATTTCTCAGCTATGCAATGTAATACAACAGCATCTGGCTTCTATATACATAATTTTGATGGACTTTCACAAACAAAAAAAAAAAATAGAAATGCCATTTTTCCTTAAATAAAAGAAGAGTGTATTTGAAGTTCTAGGATAACATTAACGATCCAGGTAAATAATGTCAATGCTTTTTTTCTCTAGAGTCATACTGCAATAGAAAGAGATAAAATATCTTACACATTTGAATTTTTAGAACACTAATGCTATTAATTACCAGTTATAAGGAAAAAAATCATGCAGGTCTGGAAAAACCTGTCTCAAGAACACCATATTGATAATTTCTAGTACAGCTTTTTTATATGTGCCTTAGGATTTATTCAATAGTCTTACTGTATGTAATGGAGACACTCTAAAGAACAAGAATAAATGGCTTCTTTATTCACTTTCACAAACTTATTTGCAATTCAGAAAATGCTATTCCATTTCTTTATCTGGCTATATAACTTTAAATAATATTGTACAGTTAGATTTATTCTGACTATATTTTATTTGAAATTTGCTGGATTCTTGTCCAACAAAGTAGCTTCAAATTATTGCTTCAGATTTGTACCCCATCCATTGAAAAAAAAAAGGTGTGAAAGAACACCTTATCCATCAGCAATATGTGAAAGTCTAGCAGTATAATAGAGAAGGTGAGTAACCTATGGCTTTGTCAAATTTATTCACTCACATTTTGTACATAAGCCCTCATTATCTAAAGTTATTATATGTTGGTTATAATTTCAGCCCTGTTCAATTCTTACTAGAGTAGTGACAAGTCTGGAAAAGTATTATTTTATGGCAGAGATCTTTGGTGGGTCAGATATTAATTAGAGAAGTAAAGAAATTCATATTGAAATACTCTGTGCCATTTTGACCTACCTTCATTATACTGCAACACCGAGGTAGTCTTTTGAGGCACACTCAGTACTATGCTTGCCAGAAATGATTAAACATTCTCTTGAAGAGGAGATCTAGTGAGATATAAATATATATTTTTTTCTTTTCTTTTCTTATGAATTTGATGGTGCGCCTCCACCTTAGCCTGACTTTTGTTTCCCATAATCCTGCTCAAGCAACCCCCAGCAGCAGTTGTAATTGGGTGCACATGGCCATAGCGGTTTCATAGGACTCCCAGCAGATCTGTGTGAGACAGATAATGCAATAGCCAAGGGCTCTGCTGGGAAACTCACTAACCAGAGTTCTGGTCAAGGGCTGATCCAAAACAAATATGGAATAAACTAATAGCTGTAGTCAACGTTCAAATATGACCATAAAACAATTATCTAACTCCATAAACAGTAGACAGCCCGGGTCCTGTTGAGTGTCTGGCACAGAAGAGGGCTGCACATCAGGATCTCTCCTTGAGAAAGAACATATCTCAATGTTCCTTTCTGAGGGTTAGAGACTTCTTTTTGCTGACATACTAGGTAAGTGAATTGGAATGAACATACTCAAATTTTGAAATCTTAGCTAAAAGGATTAATTATGACATAAAGAGCCAAACAGGTCTGGGACTAAATATGGATCCAGACACCTGTAAAATCCCCTCTGAGAAGGTGTAAGGGATGCCTTTCTTAACCTCATGGCTCAACAGGAGGGTGTCCCTGAGAGGTTCGTCTGACCCTGCCTTCTATGCAGTAGTTATAATCGAGTGTACCTGGCCATCTAATCCTGTTAAATGACTGTCATATTTACTATTAAACTTTGTTAAATTGCTGGTTTATGTCAATAAGCATATTGTAACTTCCTTGTTCCAAGTGAAGTGTGTCACTCCATCCACAACAAAGACACAACGTATTAAAGCACAAAGACACCTACCTATATATTTTTCAAAGCTGGGGAGAGAACAGAAATCTAGTCAGAGAAGGAACAGAGGAAAAAAGGTCTTTAACGAGAACAGTAAGTGCCTAGCATTATGCTTGTTTGTTTTCATTCATGACTGCTGCTTCTTTCTCAGTACATGACCTTGCACTAGATGACAAAAATTAATTGTGTCTGAGAAATAGACAATGGATTGTACTCAAAGCTAGGTCCAAAAACTCATTCAGGCATCTCCACTTGTAAGAGACAGAACAAAGCAATGGATGCTGATGAGCAAAAATCCTCAAAGAAAAACTCATATAGTCTTTTAGGGGGTTTTAGGGCTGGTTTTTTGAGGGTTGTTTTTTTTTTTTTTAAGCTACGCATGAATGATTTTTTTAGGTTTTAAAAACAGATAACTTTAATAAGACAAATGAAGTCCTTTTAGTGAAGATTGTAAGTAAATCAAGCTACTACCTATGTTCAGTTCACATTTAAAAAGAGTAAGAAAGATAAATTAAATTCAAACCCTCTAACCGTAAAGAAAACTGTGGAAATTTAAGTAGAAATACTTTCTTTAGTGCTGTAGAAGTTACTGAAATAATCATTATCAATGTATGGATAACTCTAAAGAGAGTTCTAGAGACATATATGTTGGCTAAAAAAAATAAAAACTGGTTGGAGCTAACACCTTCATTTTGATTGTTAAGATCTCATACAAGCAAGAAACTTTTTCACCAAAAATCATATTCAGGTTTATTTCTGAATTGTAGCTTCAAATAAAAAACCTTCATGTATTACCTTTTGTCTGTATTTCTCAAAATACCTAGTTTCAGAAAACAAAAAACACCAAAATAGGTGGTCTCTGTCAGGATAACCTTTGCCTCCCCTATCTTTCCATGGTTCTTTCCCATTGGATTGTAGCATTCATCTAGATGAGGAAAAACTCCTCAAGTTTGAGCAGATTCTGTATATCTCTCAAGGCACACAAATTCCAGATATATTCAGAAATTAGGAGTTGTTCCTTCTAAACCTTCTGGGAACTTTTGTATGTTAGACATGTACATGTTTTGAGTACTTTTGACACAGGTTGTAAAACATTGATCGTGTTGAAGCTATCTATGCCCTAAAGATTCAAGGTTCAGGGAATATAAGGAGAACTTCAAAGAGCACTGCAGCTTCAAACCTGAGTTTAATTAGTTATTTATCAGCCCAGATTGATGGATGAGGTCAAAGTGAAAAAAAAACCCGAATTATCTTTCACTGTATCTTGTGCTATGAGAACTGGAGAACTTCTCCACACTCACATGACTGTCACTTCACAATGGGATCTGCTTCTGATTTGGAAAGGCCTGCCATCCAAGCAGGGGCCAACAAAAGGAACCTCCAAGGCAGCAGACAAATACACTCACTGAATTTTGAGTAGGGCCCCAGCTGAGAAGACAAGAAACTCCCACCACTGTTATCTTCTGCCTGGTAGTGATAGCCACAGGGTAGTAGAAGCTCGCTGTAATTGCTGCAGATACATTCTTCTCAAGGAAGGTTGTGCTGTCAGTCTTAGGACACAAAGGAATATTAAAAGGTGAACATAATAAGCAGAGATAAAGGATAAAAACTAAATTCTAAACACTAGGATACTCCCTAACTTTTAGGGAAGGATTTCTGAATCAGATCATTCTGACTGTTTAACCTTTAAAACTTTGAAAGCACTGACAGTTGTTGGCTCTGTGTATGCATATATATACATATACACACCTTTTGTCTACAACATTAGAACTTTTACACACAGCTCANTGACAGTTGTTGGCTCTGTATATGCATATATACATATACAGACCTTTTGTCTACAACATTCCAACTTTTACACACAGCTCCGATAAACCAGCTGTGTACAGACTGGTCATCAAAATCTCCCTGTGAATAAGTACCAGACATTTCCCTAGTCAGTCTATCATTAGTCCCATTACAAGAAGTCTAGATGCCTAAACAAGCTGTAGAAGTTTCAAACTAATGGTTCTCTTTCCCCAGGCATTTGGCACCTAGCTAGATCCTTCTGTTCAGTTTAGTTCCAAGTTCCTTTTCAGATACTTTTTATAGCATACAATGAGAGAACAACAACAAAGGAAGCTGAGGTGCAGTAAGACAAAACTGATGAATAGCATGAAAACTACAAGTAATGTGAATCACTGGGACCAGAGTGTAGCCATCTGAGAGTTCTTACAGAACTAAAATTCAAAGTATCAGCATCATGGGTGAGCTATGCCTTTTTAAAATGCAGCTGCTTCTGAATGTAGTGAAGTCCCTAATGGATTTCTGTCTATGAAAGAGAAGCCAAAGTAAGAAGCATGAATTAGAGGTTGGGCAGTTTCTACACAATTCCCTGGAAACCCAGTGCTTGATTTAAAGTCAAAGGAAGGTTGCTCCAGTTTTGTGTTCAGATTTTTGCTTTTATTCAGCTGAGATACTTGAGGACAGAAAGCATGGCATAACTACAAATTAGGTAGTTATGTGAAATGTGCAGCCTAAATATATGATTTTGTGAACTTAGTTGCATGTGCATGTTACCTAAGTAATTTTCGCTATTGTCGGATTTATAACAATTATTTTACATCTAGTCTTGATTGCGCCTTTTATGTCAGGGCAAATTTTCATGTACAACTTTTCATTTGAACTCACCTTTAGAATCGAACAGAATTGAATAGTGATCTGTAAAACCTTCATATTTGAAGGTCTTTCACAAGAAACAACCTCCCATTTGTAAGCATTTGGCAATGGGGAAAAATATAATAATGAATTAAAAATAATGAATTACAAATTACAGTTTAAAAAGGAAGAAGATAAGCGCAAAACACGTTGACTCTAGAATTCATATAAGCATTCAGTTACCTCTAGGTCGTAGAAGCTTTAAAAAGGATTGAAAAGGATTTTAAGAAATCTAGACACCTAACATGTTCCTATGCCTATAAACTGTGTGAATATACTGTCTAGGTTCTCCACATAATGCCTGAACAGAATTAGGTATCTAAGAAAAACATCTAGCTAAACCCAGAAAAAATATAAAGTTACTTAAATGAGGATACATGAAGGAGAAATTAGTATTTCAGGTCCATATTTAGGTCCAGGTCAGTATTTACATGAGTACAACTTATAGGATAACATATATACTTGTCTGTTCCCACAAACACACAGCAGTTACTTTTTTTTTTTTTTTTTTTTTAAGTGAATTAAATGCAAGTGCAGTTGTATGAAGTCAGATTTTTGGAAATCTGAATGTTGCAATCTAAATGTATACATCTGTATTTGCTGGCAGCCATTTTATTTTTAAAGGAAAAAACATATTTTAGAACATATGAAAAATCTACTTAATTAAATGAGTGCAGTTTCTGTAATTCCTTTTTCAACATACACATGTTCATCAGAGATATTTAAATACAAATCACCTGTTGGACATAATTTATTTAAATTTTGGTTGACACAGTACTGGACTCATAATTTTGGTTTCATTAAATTACCCAGTAAGGTTGATCTTCCTTTCTTCCCCCTGTTTTTTTGATTTGTTTGTTGTTGGGTTTTTTTAAGGCAATCATTCCAAGACAAAGTTATTTAAAATATACACTAACAAACTGAAAAAGTTATGTATTCTGAAAATTAAGATGAAAATTCATTTTTAAGAGTTATCTCACCTGAACCAGTGATTTTCATAGTCCTTTGACAAGCATGTATTTTTCTCTGGCATAGGAAGAAGAAAGAAATTGAAATAGGTAAGAAAATTGATTGATTGTTGCTTAGGCATCTTAAGTGCCTTGTTTCTTTAAGTGAAACATAATTTCAGACAGATTTGAGGCTAAGGAGGAAGAAAAGAGACGAAAAAAAGGGAATTAGGAAAGACGCAAGAGAGAGGAAATAGCGGGCAGGGAGAAGCAGAGGCAAGAAGGAGACTGAAGCTCATTGGAAAATGTCTTCACAGCTAACAGTAGAATGAATTCAAAAGGAACTGTCTGCCTCATCAAAGAGACAGTAATTCATTCTACCAGGGGCAGTGGTTTGTTCTTGCTGGCTCATTTTTGCAACAAATTGGCTTGATAATTCATGTCAGATTTTCTTGCAGATTATAGTGAGAGTCTAGTGAAGATGAAAAAAATAGAATGTATTCTGCCCAGTGAAACACTCTGTAAGAAGTGTGTTATCCTATACCACTGACCATTCAATGAAGACATACAAATAAGCTCCTTCCTCATAGGCTGCAGGTTCTCCATCTTCAATATTGTTCCTCAAAACCAATTAAAAATATATCCTTGCATCAAGGTGAGGTGTAAGGCTCCAAAAAACTCACCCAACAAAAATTTTAAAAAGGCTTATGGTTGTTCATGTTAGATACCTGGGGTAAATACCAACAAGATAGTCTCAAGAGGTGAAAACAACAAGAAAAACTCTACTGACAATTTTAGAAAAACAGAGAACTGTGGCAAAAGGGTTACTGCAACAGTCAATCAACACAGAACACTTCTCAAAGCATTACCTTGACCTATTTAGTAATTTAGCCAGCTCTAAACAAATTCAACTTTAAGTCATTTAAAAATTCTGAGAAAAGAAAATTAGAAAAAAGAAAGACAAAAGATATATGAAAGGACACGTATAGCTGCCAGCTCGAGTTTCACGAGTGTTCAATTGATAGTAAGTTACAAGAGAAAGTAGGGTCAAGACACACACTCNCTCACCTGAACCAGTGATTTTCATAGTCCTTTGACAAGCATGTATTTTTCTCTGGCATAGGAAGAAGAAAGAAATTGAAATAGGTAAGAAAATTGATTGATTGTTGCTTAGGCATCTTAAGTGCCTTGTTTCTTTAAGTGAAACATAATTTCAGACAGATTTGAGGCTAAGGAGGAAGAAAAGAGACGAAAAAAAGGGAATTAGGAAAGACGCAAGAGAGAGGAAATAGCGGGCAGGGAGAAGCAGAGGCAAGAAGGAGACTNGGCAGGTGTGGAGCATTGCCTCTGGTGTGGCAGGATTGGCAGCCACTCCCAGGCTGGGATACAGGCTCTAGGGATGGGGGGTGTGGAGCAGGGCACTTCCTCACCAGGGCAAGGCTCAAGCTGACCCTTCCTCCCACACATGCAACCCCAAAATGTCTTGAGACATCAACATCTCCAGCCTCTCACAGGAGGGAATTTGGATCCATATCTACTGTCTAAACAGGCGCAGCACCTAGGATTTTTATTTTCTCAGGTGAAGCAAGTTATTAAAACCAATGTGTTTGAGAGTGATCAAACAGCTAATGTAATGCAATGGTTGCATTTTACCTATCTCTCTATCACCCTATGAAAGAAGTTTACAAAAAAGTAATAAAAAAATTCAGATATATATTTATGCATCAAAGCCAGAAACTTTAGACAAACATTAAAAAAAAAAAAAAAGGTTTATCTAATCAAAATGAGAAGATAATGGGAATCGTTGGGGATTTTTTATGGTAATCCTTGAGGCTAATTAAATGCTCCTGTGCTGAATTTTCTCATTTTTAATTATTACTAAGAAATGCATTTAACAGTCCTACCACTGTAACAAGTTCTTCAAGGAGTCTATAAAGATCTTCCATAAGCGGAATCTCTTTATATACTTGCAATAGCACAAATCCTGTGGGCACCAAAGAGAGACCTTAACCTGGCTTTGGGTCCATCCCCCAGCCAAGATCTGCTGTCCAAATATGACATTAGCACATTGCCTTTGAACAAATAGAACTCAGTTAAATTTATTACAACAACAGAAGCAATGTAGTCCTTTAGGTTACAAGAATAAAAGAACTTTTTACCTATTATCTGAAGTACTACCTCTTCTAAGGATAGTACCTTTAAAAGCCAGTGAGATTTGAAATTATGATAAAAAGAATCTTTATTTTAAATGTAGTGTATTGCAAGTAACATTTGCAAAACTGTGGGGGAAAATAATGTCACTAATCTTGAAAAATAGCAAGGGTTGGGTTGTTTTGGTTTTTTTGCATTTGTTAATTTTTGTCATCATGAATAGCAAAATAATGATATCAATAAACTAGTAAATTACAGGAAAACTGGTCAAATTAGAGAATGCTCTGAAATTAAAGATAAACCAAATGCTAAGAATTAAAGTATTTTCTTAGATCTGCTTACAGACCTTTATGCAAGACAGACTTGTTTAGTTAGCATAGTAAGAGTCAAATATGGTGCAGCTGAACTCTTTTCTGCCCCTGAATGATATTTTTCATTAGGAACTCAATATCATCTATTATAAATATGATTTTGTTAGGGTTTTTTTCCTGAATTTATATGACAATTAATAAGTAAATCTAGCATTTGAAAAAGCAAGCTAGTCCCTTGAAGTACTATAGATGAATTATGCTTATTTTACAGCCTAGGTCCATATCAATATATTCCTCTATATTTCCCCAGACACATATTTAGTCATTCTTCTCTCTGTTTAAAAAATTCTATTCAGAGACCAAATTATTTCAAAAATTTTACTGGAGCATTAGCTGTAAGACAAATGGCTTCTTCTTTTAAGTTCATAAATAGAGGTTTGCTTTCCCAAAGGTATATATTTTTTAATATATTTCAGACAAAAAAATGAGAAATAATACTGTTCTGCACCTTTGCGTTGCTGGTTTAAATAAAGGACAGATTTATGTCTGTCTTTGAAAGGTTTCATACTGTGATGTTGGAAAAAATACCACGAACTTCTTGAAAACCAGCACACATCTGAGGTTACTGTAGGTCACTAACACCATTTGGGTCACATCAGGATTGAGCTACAGATGTTTTAAATACTGTCACTTTTCATCATTTATATTTTAATGGTCAGACACTGCTGATGCATTTTGATGCTAGAGGCTGAAAAAGTCTATTTTGAAATATCAGCCATGTAAAATTGAAAAGCCTCCCTCAGCACACTATACACACTCAGACAGCAGGGGACTGTATCAGAGAAGTGTTGAATTAAGCCTGGTTAACTCAGATGAAAGAACAGATCTCTTGATCAGGATGAACGCAATTTGTGCTACCAGATTTCCCTCATATACCCCAGCACTCCACTGATTTAAAGAGGATGTTAAATTAAAGCTATAGCATAGCAGCAGGGAGATGATTCCAGCAGAGACGGCATTAGAATTAACTTTCTTATAGCAAAAGCTATTGCATAAGAGACTGAGAGGGCAGAGGAGGATGAGGTTGAGGCTGTGTTTCGTTCTATGACATCAGCAATACCTCTGGAATTTACGGAGATGATAATAATATTTCAATAAAGTTTTAATCAGGTAGTCAAAGTTAAAATGGGCAAATTTTACTGCTGATACCATGAATAACCTAACTTTAGAAAAAGAAAAAAATAAATATGGAGTGTTGATTCTGATCTCAATAGCACCTGGCAGTGCTATTGGTATCCTTTGCTGTTATGAGAGGCAGCTCCTTCTAATCCTTCAGACTTTTTCCAAATTGTGAGATTTTTTCTCCATGGGGAGGTCTATGTGCAATTATTCCAGTTAGGCAGGCATCTAAGAAGCTTGCTGGATCATATCAATCCATATTTGAGTGTTTCATTGTTTGTACTTGAATGTTTCTTTCAAGGCTAAGTCGATTCCTGTGGGAATAGTGTGCAAGCATATTCTGTTCTGGTATGTAACCATCATATGGCATCATCTGCTCACTCACTTTGTGGAACTAACAAAAAGACAAATATATTATGTTTATTTTAGACCATGTTAAGGTTAGAACTCATCTGACTCCAGGAGTACTTCTTATTTATGGACAGTGCCCACTTCAGCTCCTAGCACCAGAATCAGAGAGTAATAGAACCACAGAATTACAGACTCAGAGAGAGGTTGGAGTTGTAAGAGACATTGGGAGCACATCTAGTCCAATTCCTCCTCCTCAAACAGATTCACTTGCAGCTGGATGCCCTGGATCATATTAGGGTGTCCTGGACCATATCCAGATGGCTTTTGAATATCTCCAAGGAGAGACACTCCACAATATGTCTGGACAGCCTTTCCCAGTGCTTGGTCACCCTCACAGTAAAGGGTGCACTTCCCTCAAGGTCTTTCCTTGATGTTTGGAGGAAACACCCTTGAAAACAGACTGGCCCTATTGCCTTTGCACCTTCCTTCAGGTAATTAGATAAAATTATGAGATTTCCCATGGTCCTTCTCTTTTCCAAGCTAAAATATCTCAGATCTCTCATTTTTTTCCTTGTATTGGAGTTATCTATCCATTAATCATCACTGTAGCCCTATCAGACCATCAATGTCTGATTAGTATTTCAGGCAACAAATGAAATTATTCAGAAGCAATATGTTTGTGAATTATACCCATTAGAAGAAACATTCAAAAATTTTGTCTGATGAGAAACGTTGATAATAGAAATGAAACCTGAAAAATCTCATTTCCTAAAACTTTATTTTTTGGACTTCCTGAAATGTATACATACAGTTTAGGATTAAAACAGTGCTTCTCATTTCTTAAATTAGTTTATTTTACTTTAAAGAATAACAGTTTTTGAAATAAAACCCTACTCTTTTCTTTGAAGCCGTGAATCCTTACAAACGAATCTATAACAGACAGCTCTAAAGTTTAGTGGAAGGATGACCCACACAATGAACTCCACCATTGTTTTCAACATTGTTGATAAATTCAATAGTGCACCATTACTATGTTAAGATAATACTGTTTTTCACCAAATAGAGTGCTAGAAGGGGGTTGTGCTACTATTATGAAAATCTGTTTACTTAATAATATACAATTAATGCTTTAGTCTCATATAGTACTTAGCTTCTCAAACCTTTCTCTAAAAATTTTATGTTAATTCTGTCTTTACTGATATATGTGCATCTTTACTATACTGACAAATATGCATTCATTAGGAAGAAATATTTTTTGTTTCCTTTCTCGACAGGATGGAGTTTCCTCACCAAGAAATGCCTGTAATTTTTTGAGAAGTTCTTAAAATGTGTAAGAATCACTGAAAGCTCAAAATCACTCTAATTTCCCAGGTATAAACTACATTTTAAGTTATGCATGTCTTCCTTTTACTGTTTTCAAGGCACTGTGAGAATGTACTATTTCTTTCTTCATTTGGGAATTAGAGAAAGGTTTTATTAGAGAAAGGCATTAAAACTTCTGAGAGTTGTTATAGCAATATCTCTGACACAGACATGAGTGGTAATATACTCCAGTTTTAACTCTTCTTCCCGTGAAGATAAAGAATTTCTTACAGTTTAATGTTGTATGAGAAAGAAAATCCTTATTATTTAATGCTTTATCATAGTTGCAAATATGTTAAGTCCTTGTCATGGTTTAATGTCCGCTGGCAACAAAGCACCATCACTCACTTCTCCCACACTAGAGTGGGGGAGAGAATGGGAAAAGTAAAGTAAGAAAACTCATGGTTGAGATTAATAGGTTGAGATTAATAGGTAAATCAAAAGCTGTGCACTCAAGCAAAGCAAAACAAGAAATTCATTCTCTGCTTCCCACTGGCTGGCAGGTGTTCAGCCATCTCTGAGAAAGTGAGGTTTCATCACATGTAATGCTTATTTGTGAAAACAAATGTCACCACTCTGAATGATCTTCCCTTCCTTCTTCACCCAGCTTTCTATGCTGAGTGTAATGTCACATGGTATGGAATATCCCTTGGGATCAGCTGTCCCAGCTGTATCCCCTCTCAACTTCTTGTGCTCTCTCAGCCTCCTTGCTGGTGGGTTGGTTTAAGAAGCAGGAGAGACCTCAGCTGTATGTGACCACTGCTCAGCAATGACAAAAATATATTTATATTACCAACACAACAAAAGTCCAAAACATAGCCCTGTGCCAGCTACTGTGAAGAAAATTAACTCTATCCCAAGCAAAACCAACACAGTCCTTCATGGAAACATGAGAATTCTTTAAAACTGACTCAATGAAAAATAGATGAGAAAGAAGGGAGAGATAAGAAGGACACAGACTATAAACAAGATTAACTATTTTTTAGAGTGAATAGTATCCACAGCGCTGTGGAGGATTAAAAAGCCCATGCAGACTAGGGATATCACACAACACCTATGCTGAAAATATAGATAAAGTGTAAACAATGGAAAGTCAAGATGAGATTAATCTTATTCTCTGGAGGATAGGTCATTCCCTGTCATTCCCTAGGCCTACATACAATAGTCTTGTGGTTGTCAGATCTACCACCAAAACTGATAAACAGCTGGGGGGTTGTGTCATTTTTTTTACAATGAAATGTTTAAAAAAGTAAAAAATAAAAAAGATGGTGAGTAATGAGTTATCAAAGGAGACACATTTTTTAAAAAAATCAAGTAGCTAACTCATTAGATGAAGCAAGAAGAAATCAAAAGGATTAACATGAATAAGGCAGGGGGGAAATTCCGTGAGTTATGGAGGGATAGTACAGTGTGGGGGTGCTGGTGACTGGCATATGCCCCTACTCAAGGTGCCTAAAATGTGTGAATGGTGAATGTGTCTTATGTAGTGTCTTGCTGGAAGTATAAAATGTATAAATTAGAATTCATCATTCCAATGTAATTCCAGTTCAAAAAATGATAAGCAAAAAAATATATACTTTATCTATTTGAGAGGATTACATGTATAATTATCCATCTTTTGAGTAGAGTACTATCTTTGGTAGAAGTTATTTTGCTCTTTTCTGTAGATTTCATAGTGAGATCAGAAAATGCATTATCATCTTGTATTTTCTTCGGTATACATAGTGATATTTGATTTTTATTGCCCAGATTTTATTTATTCAGGTCTTATATTTGCTAAATTTCAGTAAGTGTCACACCACCAGACTTTTCTTGGAGGCAAGGAGTGGAAGAACAGACTGAACTGTGTCAAGATTTTTTTGTGTTATCAAAGTTCTAAAGTTTCCTAACTGTGGGTTTCCAGATGTCTTTCAAGAGGTGGTTAAGTGATGTCTCATACAAGTTACATGGCTTCTATTTTGTATTACTGAGAATAAAAAGTGTGTTGCAACTGTTTATGAGGTGCTTACCATCACGCATTTTCACAAATAGATTAGATGAACCTAATAGCACTTGGAGTGGAACAGTAAATGCCTAATTGCTAAGGAAGTTCTTTCCATAGTTCTCAACAACTCCCTCACCAGTAAACATCAATCTGGCTGGGATTTGAATCTTTACTTAGAAAACAGAAGATGGAAATATTATCATTTCCTTCCATCACCTTCCATGCCCAACCTCCTTAAATTAAAATCTTTGAAATGACTGAGAAGTGGGGGTGGGTGGTGGGAGGGGTGGGGTATTATCTTTTATAGAAGATTCACAACACTTTCATCATTCAGCAAGATCACTTAAATATTATTTTGTTAAATATTAAAATTTAAGCTATGTTTTGACATTTAGAGGATGCTTAGGGCTATGAATAAGTTGCTGCACTAAACAGAAAATATGCTGTGTTATGTTTTGCTGCACAGGTATAAAAGAGCTGTTTCACTTGGCTCCTTTTCTGCAAACAGCAGTTCTGAAGCTTTAATTCCCCACTCAACACCTGGAGGAGCCAGAAGAGTTAACTGATCCCATTGATCATGACATAGACTATGACCGGTTCACTTATAGGTATGTCAGCTACTGTAATTATTATGTTATTTAGGATGTTGAAATTTCTGGCATTTTAGGGACTATTGGTTACATTGACTTTTATCACTTCAGTCAAGATCAAAGTTTTCAAGTACTTCTTTCATGTAATTGTGATACAGATGTTTGTCAAGTATTTGAGTATGGGTTTAGTCTGTCTTTGTAACTTATGCATAACCAGGAGCAACATATCTGGAATTTAAGAAGAAGATTATTGCAAGATCGATGATATCTTTTATCCTTTGTTTGAGGGAAAATATCTTTGAGAAAGAACAGTCCCATTCTATAAAACTGTCATCAGGATAGCTTAAGGCCAAAACTTACAGTAAAATTCCCTTCACAAATATAGTTATCCATATCTGCAAGCCACATCAAGATTCTGATTCTGTCAAGAGCGCTTTCTAATAATATAAAATTATTTTTCTGATTGCTGTTTAATAGTTATATGTGAAATTGTCTAGTAGGGAACAATTACAAGGTGCAATAAGGCAAAAGTTTTGCTTTTCTCTGTTTAAATGAGCTTGTCTGAAATGTCAGTATCACAGTACTATAGACACTTCAGGCTGAAGGACTGACTGAAGGCCTCTCTTCTGCATGGACTTATTCAGTCTTGAGACTCAATTTACACAGATGGTGTTTCAGACTCTAGTACAGCCCTTTAACTGATTTAGACAACATCCTGCCTTTTGTGTTCCAGTCCAGGAGCAAAGCCTTGAAAAAATACCCGAGTGACATGAAGATCTCCTTGATGTAACTGATTAATTTTATATATGCCTAGTTTTCATATGAAAATTACAATTTTTAAACTATATTTAAGAATAAGGAAAAATAATTTGATACATTAACAATCAAAAGAGATTAGATAAAAGTCTTTTATTACTGCTACCAAAATGCTGAAGTTTTGTAGAATCCTATCCAGTCGAATATTAAGGTTTTTACAATAGAAATAAGTAGAAACTGACAAATGAGACAAAGCATATGTCTATGCCAATTTTATTCCATATAACACTTGAAACTAACAATCTTGAACTATCCTATCTCATTAAATAACCCAGTTCATTAAACATATCAGTGCTATATTAGAATTTTACAAATTGTATTTCTGCTTTTGTGAGAGTTAGAGAAACGTAAGGAAAAGGTTTAAGGAGACTCTAGACACACTAGGGCTGTGTCTCCAGGGAAAGCTATCCTAAGGAGAAAAGCTACTTTGTGCTTCAATGAAGCCTATGCTCCATTATACAAGAGCATTTCCTGTTCTCTGGAGTCTTGTGTTGAAAATATTCTGGTGAAATTCAAAAAACAAGTCCTAGTTTCCACACAGCAGAGGCAGAACATATACATATTCCTTCTTGCATCTGGAGCATTAATTATTTGAAGAACATTGTTCATGAATTATCTTGCTTGATAAATTCAGAGAAAACTACCCAAATTAGAAAAGAGTTCCATAAAAGTCCAGGCATTGGTTAAGAAATTATTACTATTCTTGGAAATTTTGTGAATTACAAATATATATATCTCTGTGTGTATGTAAAATAGTTACACATATATATAATATGTGTATATATAAATATATAGAGATAAAATAAACATATATACTTAACTTATATAAATGTTTATGTATGTATATGTATGTATAATATACACATGTATATTTTAATATAATTTTAATGAGAAAAAAATTGATTAAGTACCACATTACAAAGATTTGAGGGATGATTCCGGTACTTTCCAAACTTTCCTCTTCATACATGGAGTGACACTGACTTAATTCTGTGGACTTAGCCCTTCTAGAGCAGATTCAACTTATCTAATTTTAACTGCTTTAAAATGCAAGTATCTAGTGTCAGTTACTTTCTTAGTCTTCCTCTATTAGAGGCGAAGAATCATCCATGTAGATTATTTAATTCTTTTTATTTTATCTACTTTAGAATGGAATTAGCTGTCTTTCCTACAGAAAGTTAAGAGCTTAGGTTAGATAACATGTTACTCTAAATTGAAAAGAAAAAAATAACCTCAAACAACAAAACCACAAAACTATATTGAAACAAATCTTAGCCCTACTTCTGTCTAGTTCACTTTAGTCAGGTTCTGATAAATTTGGCAGCAGCATACCACCATGCAATTTCTTGAAAGTATAATAAGCAACATGATAAACAATGTCTTTGGGTATAAAACACAAATCACTTTACTTTACAAGTTAAAATAATTTTTAGGGAAAAAATTGCTTCAATTACAAGCAGATTGTATTTTGCATAATGAAGAGAAATAGTTCGTTCAAGGCAACAATGAATATGATCTATTTCAAATAGGAAGTTCAACAGATTTTCATATTAGAAGTACTTACTTTTTCTATTTCTCTATTTACTAAGTGCAGAGAGGAACTTTCTCCTAGTAGATACATCTATAAAACTTTAGCTATCCAGAGGAACACTGCTTCCCCAGCACGTTACATTTGTTGATCATTATCTATAATTTGAGGATTTTTTTTATATATTAAACATATGTCTTTACTTTGCTTCATAATTCACTATGTAACTAGACCACGAATAAAAATTTGGATGGCTAAAAGATGTGTGTTAAACTCGCAACATAGCCAGTATACTTTAATATTGACAGTACGCTTCTTTCTTTCCCAACACAGATATACAAATATGCTATCCACCAGTTCCAAAAAGACCAGAACAAAACTTTCTTCATTTTAGAGTGAACTATGAATGGCATTCATTATATAACTACAGAGGCAGTAAGACACCCACTGTTTTAAATGCTCATGTGCTATTAAAGACGACTATTACTTTGCTTTCGTGAGCTGCTGATAATGGTATTATTTTTAAACAACAATTAACATTAGGTACCTCAGATGTCAATTCACACATACTGGTTTTACTTTTATCCAGAGTTTTCAGGCAGAAATTCATTATTGACTGATGACTGTGCTCTGACACTATGAAAATGGCTATTAAATAATTCATTTATTACCAAATTAATTTAGCAGTTTTAGATTACTCATTTAGATTGATAACAACAGTTGCTGTTAAAAATAGAAGATATAAGTGCACTCCTCACACAATCTAGAAGACTCAGAATATTTACCTTTCAGATTATTTTTTCTTCTATATCCTGAAAGTACTTCACGACGCAAGGTCTTCATGTTATGAACAACTATAAAGTGTTTTTAATCTTCAGCTGCTTTCAATAACAAGCAATATCTTCACGTGAAGATTACATCTTCATGAGATTGATATTTGTATGCCAAGTAGTACATTATACTTTTTGCAAAGTACAAAGGTCCACTTGCTGGATGTCTGATTCTTAGAGTCAAAGACAGAGAACACTGATAAGTAAAATTTCTAAGAGTGTGCATAACAGTTGTGCAAGAAAAATAATGTATTATTTCTTAAGATCTGTGGGAAG
>VWYP01025826.1:0-16957 GCA_013400435.1 Pycnonotus jocosus | reverse complement strand
AAATAATAATAATAGTAGTAATATTAAGACTGTTGACTCATATTTTACTTGTATTAAATGTAGCTGTTCTCCTGAAGTTTTTGCAGATCTCTGCTGTGTTGAAAATCAGTCTTCAGATTTTTGACTGTGCAGAAATGTACAAAGTTTAAAATTGGGATCTATGAAAGGACAAGTAGCACTCTGATGCCTACGTCTCCTTTTATGAAATATTTTGCTTGGAAGCTGAATACATCTTGTACCAATGGTTTGCTATTCTCATCACTTTTGGATTCTTACCTTCAACTGGGAGGACAGATTGGATGGATTTCTCTCTTTGTTTTTCCTGTCCTGGTTTAATTTGGGACAGAGTTAATTTTCTTCCTAGTAGCTTGTTGACAACACACTGATATTTTAGTTGTTGTTGAGTGAGTCCTTAAGTCAAGGACTTTTACATATCTCATGTTCTGCTAGTGCAGAGCTGCACAAGAAGCCAAGGAGGGCCCAAGCCAGGACAGCTGACCCAAACTGGCCAAAAAAATATTCTATATCATAGAATGGCATGCTCAGTATATTAACTGAGGGTGGTGTTGGGAAGGGGCTGCTTGCTGCTCAGGGACAGGCTGGGCATCAGTCAGAGGGTGGTGAGCAATTGATTTGGGCATAACTTGGCTTTTATTCCTCTCCCTTTCTATTGTCTCCGGTTTCATTACTATTATACTGTAATTATTGTATTGGTATTGATAGGGTTATTGTTTTCTATTGCTATGGTTATAATTATTTTGTAATTTTACTTTATTTCAGTTATTAAACTCTTCTTATCTCAAGCCATGGGTTTTACCCTTTTTTGATTCTCCTCCCAATCCTGTGGCAGGGTGGTAAGCGAGCAAGAAGCTGTGTGGTATTTAGTTGCTGGTTGAGGTTAAACCACAATAACCCCCTGAATAAAAAGAAAGATGGACCTGTGTAAAGTTACAAAAAGCAATTACAACTCAAAAGGAAATGTCAGAATCAATTAACAATTGAAGGAACGGAACAGAGCTCTGACTTATAGGAAGAAAAGGATCTCAGTGAAGTGGCCTTTGCAATCTTTGAGAATAAAAGAAAAAATGAAAGCTGAATTCTAAAGGTTTTAAATGTGTATGTGCTGGCAACACAGTGACCTTTCTACTGGACTTTACAGGTGTAAGTTTTAAGGTATTGTGCTTACAGCTTTTCACTATATAGGAGATTGCTATTCACATTTTGAAAACTGGGCATGTACTCTCTCACAGGCAAATTAAATATAGCTTGCCACTGAAAAGTGGACTAGCCAGGGAAGAATTACAATTTCCATCCTATTTCTCAAAAGAACAGACAAGGAAAAGTATTTCACCTGCAAATCAAAGAACAAAGGTTTCTACTACCTTGTGTTTTCAGTCATAAGAAGCTGCCCACAACGTTATTTCCTTCAAGTTCAGATATACTAGAGGTTTTATTCTGTTGTTCTTTGGTGGTTTTTCCCCATAAGTAAAAATGCACTAAAACACAGTCTTGTGATTTTCTAACTCCTTTTAGAAAGAAAAATTCTAGTGTTTACACTAACTATGATACAGCATCATAAATGCAAAATAAAAGAACCAAATACACAAAACAGGGATATTTTCTGTTTAGAATCATGACTTCCTTGCATAGCTGGGAGAACACATGGAGTGTTTTAATCCATAGTTGTGCTTAGTAAAACTAGCTTGTTGTGGCTGAAAGCAGCTATTTATCTATGCCAAATGGAACAGAAATCAGAGAGAAAAGGCCTAACAAAATATTTCATAGGGATGGGAAAAAATGCTAAGCCCTTCAGACTAGGTTTCTGCAACATATTTCATTATTCTCACCATTTAAATATTTTGGGAGTAGAGGTAGGAGACTAGGCAGTACTATGTTTCTTTCTTTAACCAGTTAAAATGATAGCAGAAAAAAAATTTTAAAAAGAGATTCAGATATAATCTCTGACAATTAAAGCTTCTAATATAACAGGATTCCTAAATACAAATTCCTGTTGAGATTTTTGCTCTTTTCTTGGATACAAAATCAAATGCCAGAACAGCTTACTAATTAAGACTAGCTGTTTGCACCTACTGGTCTGTACTGCAGTGTTCATGTTTGTATTTGCTGCAGAGTTCGGTAGGAACCTTTACATTTTAAAGAGATTTATCTCTGCATTTATGACCCTATTTCAGGACTGAGGAGTGCTTGAAAAGAGTATTCAAAGCAGAGGTTTTATCAGACTAATTGACATTTGTGGTAACTGCCTCTGTAACACTTTCAACTTTAGTTCCAAAAATTCACTGGTAATTCACCTATTTTCTATGAGAAAAATACTGCAGTGCTGTAGAACACCTTTCATTTCCATATGCATGTCTTTCAAAATCAGGCTCATATTTCAGCTTTGCTGGATGCAAATGGCTGAGAGAGGATTTTAAAAAGGGATGGGGTTAATGGATTAAATGAATATTGGCTTTATCCCCAAATTACTTTCAGATCTGGATAAATGATAGAGTTATTCTGGTAGTCTGGGCACCAGGCTGCAGCGATCAGCAGAACAGAGATGGTTTGTCCTCCTGCTGTACAGGAGGAAAAGCCAGGCTGGCTGCTGCCAAGGAAAGACATTTATGTGTGTGGACTGAAGGAAAAACAGCAGCAGCAAATTTTGTTTTCCAAGTCTCCTCTTCTGGTAATCTCTTTTGTCATTTATACTGCTGAGAAACTTGAAACCGCTCTACAAGTCTTGAGTTCTCCCTGTGAAACCAAAACCTGAAAATGATGCTGTGGGGATGGTCAAGAAAAGATACTGCTTTATTTCTGCTCCAGGATTCATCACAATCTTCTGAAAGTCACTGGTCATTTTTATGACATACATTTCTTTTACATTTACATGGCAATTAGTTTTTAAATCAGGAACATTTTACTTCCTTGTGACCATCACGATAACCAGACTCATGTAAATTCACATAACAGGTGAAAATAAAGCAAAAGCCAATGTTCTAGTCCAGCTCACTGAATTGCTTAAACTTAGACATAAATTTTACTCGATTTAGTGAACAGATCCCATTTTTGGCAAGGAATCACAAAGGCTCAGTGCCAGTTCATTATTTCTATCATTCAATCATAAAAACTGATATATGCTATTAATATGCTATTCACAGATACTGAATGCCAGAAATAATCCTGGTGTTAAATCAGACTTCTTGCATTATTCATGATGTTCTCTGTAATATTATTTTTGCAACACAGAGAGAAACAAGCAGCATTGCTACTTTGGGAAATAAGTCACATGAAACTGTCTTTCATGGCCATCTGAAGAAATTGAATGCTTTGATTTAATTAAAGGCACATATCTATGTTATCTGTGTTGAGGCTAAATTTCTTGTCAAGAAATCAATTAAAATGGCAAAAAAAGTACACCAAAACTTTCTATTTAAGATCGTCCCTTAAGGTTTCTGATGCTCAAAGCAAGGTTAACAAATCTATGCCACAAGGCAAATGTATTTAGAGGAATATGTTTTTAACATGGCAGACTTTAAGCAATTAAAATGCCATCTGACTCAGTAGTAGTTGCTTGGGTAGTGTGATTAAAAATCTGCAGTTGACAACAAAGAAGGGAGCAACAGGGCTGGAATGAACTCTAATATTTGACTCTTCAGTTTAAATGATCTTGTAATACCAGTGATTTTTACCTAAAACTACCTAATTCTACCTAAATTTTTTATGCCCCCCGGCCAGCAAAACCATACTGAGCCTGTTGCTATGTCCCATAATTTGACTTTTGTCAAAAGACTGTGTTTCTAAAACATAAGTGAGAAAAATCATTAGCTTTCTCAGTGGGACAGCTAATGTAGTATTTAGTACCTGTACTGTTAGTATTAGCAACATTTTTAAGGAAAGCATTTTTTATCATTGTGGGGGTTTTTGGATTACCTCACTGTTAGAGCCATCAAAATCAACTTATATATATATCACTCTCTGCATATGCCTAAGAGAGTGGTGTTTTAGAATCTAATTATTTTTAACTAAAAGCATCAAGGAAGTTTCATTTTGGAAAGTCTTATTATTTGTTTATCTTTTCTTCCAAAAAGCCTGCATTCATTTTAAGCAGGGAAAAAAGTTAATAACTGAAAGGCGTTGGTGCAGAAAAGTGAAAAAAGGGTTTCTTGAAAGGAGTTCTCATGCTCTGAAAAACCTTCCTGTTTCATTTTTTCCCTTCCCTCCCTCCTGTTTTTAAATCTTTGCAAGGATAAGGTTATTTGTGGTATTATCAAATGCCTCCTGCCATATTGACTGTGATGTATTTCCTAACCTTTACTCTGGCTTTGACTGGGTGATCCCAGCCACAGTGTCAAGGGAATGGCTTTTCTGCAGAAAAATTAAATTCTGTCATACCCAGTTGTTTGGTTCCACATTGTGACAAACTAATCAAAAAGTTTATGCATTTTTAATAGAAGTTATGACGGAGTGAAATTCATGGAATCAAAGGAAATTTAAAATATAAGAAGAACACTGATATGTTTGTTTTTTTCCATTACAGCTCTTGACTTGTTCTAACATTCTTAGCATAACCTTTGCAATCATAAGTTCTGATGTATTTCTCTACTTTCTTTTGTGACACTCACTGTGCAATGGAATCAGATAAAATCTTTTCTGGGCATTAGAAAAGCTGAGCAATAGGCTAATGTGAAAAAATAGGATAAAGAAGGGCAGGTGCATATTGTGTAAGTTTTGTGTGATTGCAGAAGGATCATTTGACAGTGCCTCATCTAGCCACAAATGAACCACACCAGATGTGCAAAATTATCATCAGCATTGAAATAAAGTGTATTGTATAAACAGTCTTGAACTACATTTTTCACTGTAACTTAATTTTTATTATTTATAACATCTCCAAAACCAGGAGAAGTATAAATCAGAATATCACAAAATTTAGGTTTCAATGAAAAACATTTAAAGAAAAATAAAATGGGGAGCTAATAATTTAAAAGATTTTCTACCTGTCTTTCAAAGGAAAGGCATCTCACTAAATCTCTTTTAGTAACAGCACATTTAGCAACAAAATATTCCTGAACACCAATTTCCTTTCAGATAAAGTCAAGAGTTATCTGAAAATTAGTGAAAAGTCTTTTATTTCTTTGTGATTTGTGTTTTGCAATATTTGTGCTTCTTTTTATATAGAAGTTTAGCAACAATTAATTTCAAAGGAGCAAATGTGAGTTACAACTACTGCCAGTTTCTGTTCATGCCAAAAATGACTTTATTCAATGCCTGATGTGAGTGTGGCTATGCTTGCTAATGCCTGTACTATTTGCCATAGCAAGGCACAAGTGCCTGCTGAAGTTGACCCAACCACATTTTTTCCCTTTGTTGACTTCAGTGTCTGTTTGGAGTCAGACATCTGTGCTGACAGTGTGCTCCAGCTATCTCATGCTTGCTGGTGCTTTCCAATAAAAACATTTCCACTTGCCTCTACCCTGGCACAGCAGACATCCATGGTAGTGGCCATGTCACTGCTACACGGACTTCCACAGACAAATTTGCAAAAACTTATCAGGAAGAGGCATATTTCAGGACCATCTATATTTTCTGCAAGAAAAATAAAGCTGAATATAGAATCTTTAACATTGACAAAAGGAAAGCCTTCATTTACTCTCAGACAAGTTTGAAAAGAAAGACAAGCAATAGGAAGGTCATCAGGAGGAAGTGATACTGTGTGTGGGGAGTACAGGGAAGTTAGTCAGATGATACTGAAATAATCGGCAATTGAAGTCCAAGTTTCCAGGTATGTATTTGGACAACTAAGTAAAACTCTGTTGCATGAAAAATTTGTTCCTCTCTGTGTTGGCCTATGTTTGGTACATATTGCATTAAAGACTTCAATAAGAGCCAGAAAAACTGACTCATTTAGATGAGAGTTTGGAATGGCCTTCCCGCCACTGTCAGCCCTCCTTTTACTCCCCTGACCTTGGGGATGACCTGGATTTGTCAATGAGGATCTGTCAGCTTTTGGGCTCTGGCAGGAAATATTTTAAGGCTGCTGCCTGTCATTGTAGAGACAGCCACAACACTCAGAATGCTCCACTAAAACTTCAGAGGGCTTCAAGCATCAGCACCTTGTTATCTAAAAGTCTCTCATACCGTTTCTCTGTAGCCTCCCATGGGCAGCTCCACACAGCTCTGGCTCCTCCTCTCCTTCTGCAGTTCCAGCTCGCTCCTTCCTGTCCCTGGCACGGCCACCCGACCCTGTCTGTCCCTTGCCCCACCTCCTGTCCCTTCCTCCTCACAGCACGGCCAGCAGACTCCAAGTGACTCTCTACCAACCAACTCACTCTTTATCACAGCCAGAGCTGGGAGGGCAAGGCTGTTCCCACTCTTTGGTGATTAACACAGCTGCAATACATCAGGGGCAAGATGGCCTTTAGCACCATCTCTATCTGTCTTCCCACAGCTACCAACCACAGACAGCACTGAATTTCTGAAAAGATCCCATGTAATCTTTTGTAATGAAGAAAGATTTAAAATCTGTCTTATGTACACGATGCAGTAAGGAAAAAACCAAAAAAACACCTACATGCAGCTTTTTAAAATTCAAGTGGCCCCAGTGAAGCTGAGGACAGCCTGGAATATCTTCTTTCTGATGGCAACATACTGCTAAAAAAGAAAACAACAAATTCATTAATAGAAATGTGAAGCCAGGTAACAATTTTGCAAAACTCAGAAGATACAAAATAAATCTTCATTTTGAAAGGCTGGAAGATGAGTTTTCTGAAATGAATGTATTTTTCTTGTTTTCCCAAATATTACCTTTTACAGGAGGATGCTGCAGAAGGTAAATTTCAACGTTAAAAGGTGTCATGATGTCTTGGAGGAGTGTGTGAAATCTTAGGGCTGCAGGAAATTCTGCAAGTGGCTGCAAGCAAGTCAGCAGTATGCACAGGGGCAACAGGCACCTCTATTAAGACATGCAGCTCACCCACTACCATCACTGAGCACTTTTTTCAACCAAACATTAAATTCCCAGCCCCTTGCAGCAACAGGGAAACATCAGGAAATACCAGAAATAAAACCACATATGTGGAGTCAGGATAGCAACATGACATGGATAAAGGTAAACATCAGCTCTGTTAAAGAGAACTGAATACAGTGGTCTTTGGGAACATGGGATTGCTCCTTCCAGGCTCTGGAGCCAGAGTTGCTCACTGCTCATGCCGAGGGGTTTTCTCACCCTTCAGGTGAAAAGCAGGATGCTGACATTCTCTCTCCCTAGGTCCCAGACTGAATGCATATCACCACTCTAAACATCCACTCACTAACTACAGACAAGGCTGCGTGCACAAAACAACACAGCAATTCCTTAGAAAGGGCTGGAGGCCAACATCCGTGGAAAATGCCTGGGGCAGGGACTGATGGCTCCACGCTGGGCTGAAACAGGGCCTGGCCAGGGTGGGAGGGAGCCCCTGTGGGGGCTTAGCAGGGACAGTCAGGACTAGTGCTGCTCTCAGGGCCACGACGAGTACGAGTGAAAATCAGATTCCTCCCAAGGCTTACATATAAGCTTGAAGGGTATTAGTCTTTTTACCAGAAATGTAGATAATATCAGGAATAATTACTCCTCTCATCTAAATAGAGTAAACGAAAATGACCAAAATAAGACCTATGGTACAGTAAGTCATCTCTTAAAATGTACATGTTTAATGTACTTTTTAAATGTACATCTCTTAAAATGTGCATGCTTAGATCACAACTTAGTGATTTAAGTTTTATGCTTAACAGACACTGTTCAAATAATATCCATATGAAGAGAACATCTATATTACAGCACATACTGTAAGAAAATGAGTATTCTTGAGTCTGCTACAAAAACTGTGACTCTAATAGCAGTCATTTGAAGTTAAATTTTACATTAGATCCACTCTTAGGCTAGTAGAGACATTTTCAGTATTAATGAAACTAATCCAGCACTACAGATTTCTGCCTACTCCTTACAGTAATTTATTCATAAAGTGTTCAGTTGTTCCTGGGAGATTCTGATGGAGAGCTGTACTCAGGACAGACATTTCTAGGAGCATTTCTAAACTAGTTTCTGGCTTATCTCTGGCTTTTTCCCTTGGTGTCTCTGTTAAGCTTCTTCAAGCAGTCAAAATCTGAAAATACAACCCTAGTAAAATATTTTCCAAAATGAATCAATGATTGGTGAGAATAAAAATCTTTAACTTTTCACATTGGTGTGTTTCAGATCAGCATTTCTCTGGCTGTCATACATTTCGTGAGACAGGCTGAGGGGAAATGAAAAACACCTAAAAACAAACAAAACAAACAAACAAACAAACAAAACCCCAAAAAACCAAAAACCCAACTTGAAATTAAAATAAGCAATAAAGACAGTGTTTAGTAGTAATTTGAAAATATTTTTTTAAATGTTCACACTTTCTGTCTAGAAATACCAGAGAGAAGATAATTTGATCAGCTATTTTCAAATAATCACTTATGGGAAAACAATATTTAGAATCTAGTGCAAAGTTTACATATGGTAGCCATCTCCATTAAGACAATAGGTATGACTGAAAGCAAAACAGAAAAGTGACATTGCAATAACTCAGATCATCTGACAGGAATATTTCCGGGTCATCTGCCCCTGTGTCTCCCATTCCCATGCCTAGCTGGTCACATGGCCACTATCTCCCAACATCTCCCAGCCTGAAAATTACCAAGGCTGCTCAGCAAAGTGCATCTACCAGGCATGACAGAGGGTCTCCTTACTCAGATTTTCCAGATTTGTCAGCACCCTGATGACCAGGAATCATGCAAGTGTTATTCTTTTCCTTTGCAAATTATTGCTTGGGATACCTTGAGAATGCACTACATACCTATGTGCTCACAGGCTGCACTCTCAGAGTAAAGTGCTTAAACATTTGGAATGACAAGGCTAGGCTACAATTTTTGGCTCCTGAGCAAAATGTGAGTCACCTTCTAATGTAAGCATCATAGTTGTTTGAAACAGCATTAAACCACATCTCACTGTTTTTATCCCTTATATTATGTCTTTTATTTCTATTTCAGTCTTGATAACCTCTACAACAGATTTCTGTTCTTTTTCTTAACATTACATAGGAATTGCCATTATGGAATTCCGTTTAGACAATTTTTCCATCATTCTGCTTCCTGGACATCAAGGAACCATTTGATCTATTCAGTTCTTTCCTTACACTGAAAGAACTCAGAGTAAAAAACAAAAATAGTGCCAGTTCTAGTTCTTCATGAGCTCAAATTTTTATGAAATACTTTAAATTTACCCCTAAAACCCAAGAATAAAATTTTGAGCTTTTTGAAACACGTAGTAAATCTCTTTTGAATCTGTCAGTGTTAACCTTGAATTATTAGAATCCATTCAAAAATTATATAACAAAAATTAATCTTATTTTGTAATAAGATGTGGTAATTTTAAATATTCCACAAAGAAAACTTCAAGAGGAAACAAAAAAAATTCGTAAATAAATATTCAGAAGAGCCAACTTGGCATTCCTAGATGCAGAACTAATCGCCGATAGCCTTACTCTTAGAAAAGACTTCTACAATTAAGGAATTAATCAACAATATATTAGTCTTGATTAAAGCAAGTCACTTCTAAACTCAGTGAAGTCTTTCAGACTATTCTAACTTAATTCATCCTGTTGTTATGCTACTTTATGTTTGTTTTTTTCCTTCAATGAGTGTATTGTATTAGTAGACATTAAATTACTCTTTTCTGTTACTCCTTTCATTTCCTACCAGCATCCAGGCTACTCCATCTCCAATATTTTTCCTACTGCTATTTCAAAAGGAATTTCTACTGTACAGACTAAAAATAGAGATTTAAAATTGCCAGTTAGTCTGATCAACATCCTTGACATTTAAATATATATGTAAAGTTATTTTGCTTCATCTACTGCTGATATTTGTGTACTTGCTACAAAATTAACTCAGTGTCTGATGCCTAACCTGAAGAAGTCTGTTATCAGTGCTGCAGCTGAGTGTGTAAATTAAGAGAAATGGACAATTGCCTACCATTTAACTTTTGCTGGTGGTGATTTTCTCTCTGACACACCTAAGTAAGTTGAATTTGGATAAAACCCTTCTTTCCATTCTACTTAAATTTCTAAAAAATTATTTTTTCAGATGAGCATGATCAGGTGATAAAATTGCATTACCTATAAAATATTTCTTGTTGTTATTATTATTATTATTACTATTATTATTATTATTATTATTATTATAGCTTCTCTAAACTCAAGAGTCCAGTCTTGTCATTGCTTAACTGTCTTCTGAAAAGCACTTTGAAAATATGCAGAGGAAGGTAAAAACTTGATGGATTACAGTATTAGGTCAGTAATCAAGATAGATGATCAGCTTCTGAGAAAGTGTGGAAAAAGAGGCCTTTGATAAACAGGCAGAAAAAATAATGGGACAAAAGCCTACATGTCCTGTTCATAAAAACATGAAAAATGGGATAGAGGAAGAAACGGATGCTTAAATTCCAGAGCATAGTTTAAAAATCCTAGCAGCATTGCTAGAAAAATAAAGGATTAAATTAAATTAAGAAACTTTGGGGTTTTTTTAACCCCAACTTTACAGCATTATTGAATGCCACAATTTCAGAAGAGAAACGCCAGGAATCAGCAAAAAAGAAATGCAAAGTAAACTCCAGGGAGTACATCTTTTGTGAATCCTTTGAGATCCTTTTAACTATGGAATAATTTAGAGATTCTCTTCAGAAGGTTTGTCTGTTGGTTTTTGTTTTTGTGAATACTACTGCTGCATTTGGAAGTCAATGACTATATTGGGTTTGCATGGCTAGGATTTGGTAGCAGGAGTTGCATTGTGAGAAGCTGTCAGAAGCTTCCTCCATGTCTGGCAGAGCCAATGCTTGGCAGCTCCAAAGACCCCAAGGTCTGCTCCCTGTGGAAGAGTGACCGCTGTTGCAGCAGTTTAAGGGGTGCTGTTGCCTGTGGATGGACTCACCTTGCAGCTGTTCACAGGGAGCTGTTGATCATGAGATGGTCTAACGCTGGAGAAGTCCATGGATAATTGTGTCCTGTGGGAGGAACCCCATGGTGCAGTGGGGGAACAATTCCTTTAACTGAGCAGCAGGAGAAATAACGTGTGATGAGCTGACCATTCCCTACCTTACTGTGCCTCTGGGGAAGGAGGTAGAGCTTGAGAAGGAGGGAGAGACAGGGGGAAGGTGTTCTAAGAGCTTATTTTCCTTCTCATTATCCTGCTCTGATTTTGTTAGTAATAAATTCATTTAATAGCTCTAATTCTAGGCTGTTTTGCCCATGACAGTATCTGCTGAGTGGTCTCTCCCTGTCCTTATCTCAACTTGTGAACCCTTTGTTATATTTTCTCTCCCCTGTCCAGCTGCAGAGAGGAATGATAGAATGGCTTTGGAGGGTGCCTGGCATTCAGCCAGCATCAGCCCACTACAATAACTTTATGCAGCATTGTGAGGCTGCCATGTCATCATTTATTCCAAATGGTAGGCCCCTGTTTTATTTATGGACTTGTATAACAGACCTATTGCATTCTAAAAAGAGTCCATTGTTAAACAGTGCACGACCCATTGAAGAGCTGCAGTCAATATTTCCCCAAATAGCTATAAACCATATGCATAATCTTCAGTCTTTTATGGATGTGAATTATTTTACTGTATTTATATATAAAATACTCAAAATAGCAAAGGTGTATCCTCAACAATCATATTTGAAATATGTTCTTGGATGCCTGCCACTGCTGCCAATTTTAAGAAAATGCATACATTGATTAGTTCCCGTGATAATAGCATCTATAAATTGATTTAAACAGCAATGAGTGACAGACTGCCTTTTTCTTAAATTGGCTCCAATGGTTATGTGAACAGACCCTGTTGCACAAAGGCAAGGCAGATGTTATTTTTTAACTAAAACAAGCAAAGCCTTGCTTCTCTGTTCAGCACTTGTTACATTCCCTTGAAGTTTTCAGCAGAGCTAAAATAAGGGTTATCAAATCTGTATTTTTTTTAAAAAATTATTAATCTATACTGATTTTCTAAACTCCTGTGTCTTTGCAGAAGAATAATTAAATGATCCCTTTGGTGCTTTTTAATTCAGAATATCATATATGTTTTATTTTTTTTAAAAAAGAAAATTATTAAATTCTCTTACTTTTGAAACAAAAAATTATAAATATAAATAATTTTAGAACAATAAATGGGGTATTTAATTTTTTACAGTATGTAGTTGTTAATGTCAAACATTTATCTTTTCCCCTAAACAATTGTAGTTCCAGCAACATTTAAGCCTTTCTAAAAGACAAAGGATCTATTTCCATCTCTCTCTATATATTTTACTTTGGTAAATATTGCATTGCTAAAAAAATGCAGTACATATATCCTTAACTTATAATATCATATAATATAAAGTACCCCCTTTCTTTTTTGTGATCCAACTTTAATGTCATCATCAAAAGTTTGCTTCTTAAATTTATTTTCACTATGTTGTAAGCTGTAGTGTTTGCAGTATAGGGTATAGGATACAAAATCTTTGTAGATTCTGAAGCAAAGCAGTATCTCTTTATTAGCTGTGGTTCCCTCTGTTCCATATAGATTGCTTTCTCTTATAGTAAATTAGCATCAGAACAACACTGATGACATGCTTGACCTCTTTTATATGAGGTAGTTCAGTCACTACTTCAGCTGTGTAAAATACCACTGTTGTTCTCCCATCCATATTGAATAATATCACACATATATCTCATGAAATATTGAAATTAATACAGTTTTTTAAAGTTTTCATTGAAGTCAGATTTTTTTAAAATCACTTAAAGTCAAGGACACAGCCACTATATAAAGCTGTGCCATAAAGATACATTTCTAATGGCTGCTATATAAATTACTGTTGAACAGAGTATTTGTCTTTAAAAAACCTTGAAATACACTGTACAAGTATGTAAATCCAAACTAATGAAAAGAATAGCACAGAAACTACAACTATTGTTTAAAATTATTATCTTCAGCAATAGTTTTCTGCTAGAACATTAACTAGAACCTATTTCATCTGATTTATGGGCAGCAGAGGAGAATTAGGTGACATAAAAGAAAAAGAGCATTCTTCTAAAAGCTGATGATGAAAGAAAAGTCATGGATGAAGGACAGGGACACTAAGTGTCTTCTCATAAGGATTCAGCTTAGCCATCCCTGCTATTCCTGTGACACTATACAGGCATCACCTCAAATCTTGGTTTTAAACAAGAACCAAAATAAGTTACTGGTTTCCTCAAATACACATAACCCACACAACCATTTGTGTGGTATAGTTGAACCTCGGATGCTTAGAACATACTGTATTCTTCAGGCAGGCAACCAGGACTGGTCTCTGATGCTCTGATTTGGAAAAACTGAGATCTGTTTCTTTCTTGAGAATATTCATGGTATTCACATTGAAATCTATTTTTTTTAACCTCAACTGAATCATTATAATAATTGTCATAATCAAAACTGCAAGTGTCTGGTTTTTTTCCCATATATCATTTTAATGTGGACCTTGGAGAAAGTGCTGATAAGGAAAACCAGCTTATAACAGAAAAGAGATTTTTCTGACAGAGGCATTTGCAGTCTAACTCATTTAACTACATATACATATCTGTCAAAGATGGAATACAGTAATGTATGTCACCCAGACAGATAGGATGACAATGCATAGAGATAGGAATTCTCTCTGTCTAGAGTGTAGGGACGGTGTTCTGTCTACTGAGCTGAATAGTGCCAATGTCATTCCAGCAGACTTAGCTTGTGCTGGCTGACTTTTTTCCCCTGCCATCTGCAGCATACACAATCACATTGCGAGGAAACCACAGATCTCTCACTGAGGTAATTTTTCGTTTTTTCTACTGCTTGCTTGGAAGTACAAAACCTACCACCAGGTAGCATAATAAAAAGAATCTACTTCTGTTGTAAGTTCCCTTTTATTTTGGGCAACTGTCACCAAATCGATGAGCTGGTTTAAATACTAATTATTAACCAGATCAATGAAGACTCCAACACTGTAAATATGATAATTGCTGAACAGACACAGATGCATGCTACACTACACACAAAATGCAGTGATGTTTTCTTCCTGGAAAGAGATTGTATGCGCTTTGAATTTAATTTTTTTTTTTTTTTACTTTGTTGTTTTCCTGATATACATTGAATATATCAAAAATATCTTGAATATTGACATACTTTTGTAGAAAGAAATGTCATTATTCAGCATAAATAGCAAGTTCTACACCCATAACAAGTTTAATAAATAAATAAAACTAGTCCCTTGAGCATAAAGGTTAGTCTGACTCTAGGTTGTGGCACTTGCCTTCATGGGTGAAGAAATGTGCAAAAGCAGTCTAGAGATTTTTGCATGCTTAGTATGGGAATAGTAGAAGGAATCCAAAGGAACTGTGAAGTTTCTTGCCCAGCAGGTATTACCCCAAAACCAATCCTCTATTTAGCTGCTTAGCATGTATGTATTTCTCATGTATACATTCAGACAGGCTTTAGTCATGAACATTTGCAGGTGCTGAAAATCAGCTGTAATGCTTAGTCTTGTTTACAAAACTGTGAGTGAATGCAGTTACTTTGATAGCTAAGACCCTTTCAGTGCATCTTCTCAGTATCTAAACCTTCCCAGTACATGGAGGATGCTATTCTACACTTAGAGTGACCAGTGATTTTACCTCCTACTTAGAAATTTTACACTTGAAATATGCTGGTCTCTGAGAGACAGAACCTACTCCCTTCTCATTTTCTAGCCCATCCTCTGCAGTGGTGGCACTGGCCTAAGGTGGAAAAGTGCCTGAAACTGGGCAGTCCAGTCTGTAACTGTGCATGTTTCTCTTAGGAGTATTTGGAATAAAGAGGCCTCTTACACATTCTAGCAAACACAATCTTTATAATTATTTTTCTGTATCACTTACCAGTTCTACTTGCACTTCAAAACAAGTAAGGACATAAATATAAAATGGCTCTAATAGTAATAACATTGCCTGCAGCTGCCAGGAACAGTTTGTACTAAGGAAACTGGGCATATGTTGATGTGACAGCCTTTGGCAGGGCTTGGTTGCATATGCTGCACTGTCAAAACACCTTTTTAACTATCTCAGAGGGATTATGCTATTTTCCTCTTCATTTTGGGATAAAATACAGAAAACAAATTAGTTTCTGGAAAAATTCTTATCAAGGAACCACAATGTGTTATGCTTTTTCTCCCCCCTAAGTTTTAGTATCCTATTCTTATGTCCATGAGGTCTGACTTTTACTTTCTTTCAGGGTAGTATCAAGATGTCATAATTGTATAGTAATTTTTCATAACTGTAGATTGATAGCCTGCATATCTAAAATAATTATGATTGGGTGTTGTAGAAATTTTAATATTGTTCATTCCTTAGAGGTGAACAGAAGAACACATAATTCTTTCTTTTGTATGATAAAGAGTATGACAAATCATATGCATATGTGCACTTGAGTTCTTATATTTGTGTATGTATGTATATGAACTAATTGAATATCTTTAACTGTCACCTATCACCCTGATCTTTTTCAGCCTTCTGATGTTTGCATTTTTATAGTGTTGTTTCTCACAGTTTCATGTAAACAATGCCCTTGTTATTGTAACTATCCTTTTTGTTTTCATTCCTCTCTTGAGGAGGGACAATTGATGGACTTATTTGGCCAGTGTGGTTGGAGAGGTGGCAACCTCATCCTCTAATCCATGGTCATTATCAGAAATCTATATAAGAGAAGTAGAAAAATAGACTTCACTTCCTCTTGCCCTGATGACTTTGCTGTGTCTGTGTGGTTCATTCTGTGTCCTATAGCTACAGTCACCTTTCCTGTTTCTAGTGAAACTGAAAAAAAATCTATTTCACCAGAAAGACATTTTCCTATTCATCATTGAAGCGAAACAAAAAAAGCAAGTCAAAATATAAAATGCAGACCCAGTTTTGAAAAGACTTTCTTTTTCCAAAACTCTTGGAAAAGGGATGAGTTTAGCGACCTACCCAAATGAAAAAGGAATGGGTCCAAATCCATTAGAGTCAGAGAGATGCTTTCCATTAACTAAAATAGGTTTGAGATGAGACTCATGGCACATGTCTTTTAGTGATTGGTACTAAAAATGTGAGAGGAATGACAACATATTAAAATTGCATCCTGAAAGCATGCTTTTGTGTTATACTAAAAATAGATGCTAGATCATCTTTAAAAAGAGAGCTCATCAAGGTTGTTGAATAACCAGAGTAATAGCTGTCCAGATGTCATAATGAGATTTATGTAAAATATTGCATGGGCAGAAATTATAATTGCTTTTTTCGTTGTTGTTGTTGTTGTTGTCATGGATGAGAAAATTTCATTTTTCAATTTCTAGCCTTGTGAAGTTCAGTTAAGAGGCAGAGATTACAGTTTAACTCCAGCTTATCCCTACCTATATGGCAAATGCATATATTAAAAAAAATGTACACATATCTGGTAGAAAAATTTCCAAGTCTTAGCCTAAAATCAGATGGTACAAAATATTTCTGTGATGTTTACTATGAAATTTGATGTTTATGAGCACAAAATGCTTTTCAGTTTTGAACCGAGGAAGGGGAGGAGAGGGAGAACCTAATACAAGGTAAGCCATTTCTTACAAACAAGCTTAGATAAGCAGTAGAGAAATTTTACTGTAAAGCAATAGATTTGCATAAGGATAGATTAAAAGGTCTAAATCACTGCTTACAAAGAAATTGAACTTACACCTGAAAAGTTTTAAAACTGTTTACTTTTTTAAATGTGTACTTTCTTTTTCTTGATTTCTGATGTTAAAATATTCTGTAGTGTAATATCACCTCTGCAGCACAGGAAGCCCACAAGGAACAGGAATTTCTGGTAGGAATCCATAGCTGAATCAGAATAAAAGAAAGTACACATTTA
>VWYP01025825.1:157076-168484 GCA_013400435.1 Pycnonotus jocosus | reverse complement strand
AAAACCCACAAAAAACCCCAAACTCATTCATATCACCACAAGACATATCCTGGTGTGAAAGAATCTATTTCCTCATATTTTAAAATTATTTGGTTTTCAAATGGTCCACAGAGAATCTAGTGCTGGTAATTTTTCCCAACTATGTGCAAGATCCAAGAAATGGCCAACAGTGCAGTTAGATTATTCTGACAGATTTCCCCAAGGATCTGGGAAGCTTCTGCCCTCTCTGAAACTGCTTGATGAGCCAGTCCATACGCCACACACGGACTTTGTGCAGGACCAGTGTAATAGAATTGACATTCAAAATCCTAAGCAGAAATTCTCAGATCACTCTACTCCACCCAGTTAGAATGTAAAACACAGCACTGAAATACTCTAAACAGAATCTGTGCTATCCCCTGGGGTGCATTTCCATGTCAGCTGGTTCTGGCTCTGCTGGTTCACGCTTGGTGAAGTCAACCATCATAATTATTTTATTCAGCAACTGGACGTGGTCACATTGTTCTACAGACCCACACAAACTTCAGCAGGTACAATCTCTTCAGGAATTTTATTTTAAAATAACTCTTTCTCTGGCTGTGAGATTAGTGTGATTTCTGAGCTTTGAGCTCAAGTTCCACCTGTCATATCAGGTGGAAGCACCACACCTTAACAATCAAAACACCTACCATGGTCAACCCTGTGCATTTAAGAATTCTCCTTCTCCCCATCTATTCTCCATTCCCCAACTATCAACACCTTTTTCTGCTTCACCTCACTCCAAGCATTTTCATACAGAAACACATGCTGTACTCCTCAGCCCTTTCAGAGGTTGCTCTCAATTCTGTTTTATTTCTTGTGCTTTTAAATACAGTTTTCCTTAATTTCAGCATAAAGATTTTGAGAATCCTTCTGGTTTTAGAGAGGGCATTAGATACTTATTTTCAAGTTTTAAAAACTACACTGTTCAATAAATTCAGCTCTTCATATTCCAAAATGACAAGGGTAAGTGAAGTTATAGCATGTGAATTATGAAGTGATAATGTCTTTAGCTCTGTCCCAATCAGAAGTGTAACTGTTCAAAGCTTGTAATAATCATGTTCAAACATATTCAGATTATAATTACTTTTCTTCTGATAATGATACCCTGTCTGATTGGATGATTACCTATTTGACTTTGATAAGTCTCAAGGTCAAAGAAGATAATTACAGACATCTGTTTTCTAAGAAAAAGAAACTCTTGAAAAATAATATTTAAAGTGACATCTGCAAATAAGCATTTTAGAAGCATGCTGTTAATGTGAAAGTCACAGGCAAGCAAATAAAACAACAAAAGCAAACTTTAAAACTACGAAGTGATCACACTTCATTTATAATGTGCAAATTTTCTTTTGTTACTTACACAAGCACAAGTAACTTCAATCTGATCAGAACATTTTTCAGTAAATGTTAAGCATAAAAACAAATGAAACTCAAGTAATGCATATTCCATACATTTTAAACCATTCCTGCAGGCAACATCTGTTTGAAAAAGAAAATTGTTTGTTTAACCACTAAGTGGGTAGCAGGTTATGTACCCTACCTGTCACTATTTCTGAGGAAAGAGAGGGAATTATATTCTGTGAAAGTAAGCCAAAGTATTTCAGTTCCTAGCATACAGTGATCAGAATGGACTCACTTCTTTCCTTTAGCTGTCATGCTCCCCAGTGTCCTGATCCACAGTTAGAACCAAGGCTGTGGAATACTGAAGCATTAATTACTGGCACACACACAAATCTGGAACAAAAGGCACACACGTTTGTTTCTGGAGGAGGAAGGGGCAGGAGGAGAGTTACAAGACTGAAATTTTCTATAAAACAAATGTAGTTCACTTGGATGCTTTGCCTTGTACCCTCTACAGCAGTTTTCTCCACAGGCAAGTGAGCACAAAGATGCTGCCAAACCAAGATACTTTGCTCAAATTAATGATAAGTTCTCTAGCCCCAGTCTTAAACCAGTTTTCTAATTTCTTCTGCATCAACAAAATTCTGTAGTGTCAACAGGTCCTCTCCACAGCAGACATTCAAATAGAGACTTTAAAAGAAACCTCTGCACTTCTAGCTCATCTACAAGAATGTAGATTTAAATTCATTTAAAGGTCAACAATTATACTTGAGAACCTTCTGGATGCTCCCCAGCAATGCAGATCTAATTTATGTAGTTCAACAAAAAACAGAAGTCACCATAACCTACTAAAGCAATCTTCTGACAAAAAAACATTCTCCTCATGTTCTTTGTAATACCAAGCCATAATAGCATCAGCTTCAATATAATTACTTAAAATATTCTGTTAGATCAGAACACACAACCATCCATTTATGTCGATCTGTAACCTTTCCAGTTTTGTGCAACATCAATTTGCAGTAAATTCCTAAATTCTTATGCTTAGAATATGACTAGTAAAAAGAAATCAAGACACCATAACTTAGGGAAGTCATCAACAACATTAGATTCGGGATGCAGTCAGCTAGCCTGTGTACTTGGGAAAGCAGCTAGAAGGGTTTATGTTTGTGCACTGAAATATTAAATAAAAATATCAGGGGCCAGAAAACTTAGAATCTATTCCCCAAAAGAATAACCACACAGCTCAACTTAAAATACCAAAAAAGGTCCTGATCTAAAGTTTTGCAAATGGAAAACATGGAGAGGTAGGTAGGTTTTTCTACATTCCTTGAAACTCTAAAAATCCTGAAAGTCACACAGTAGTGGCTAGATCCTTTTGAGGTAAAGTCTGATTTACAGGATTGTGCTATAGCCCTAATTATTCACCTCTCTTTTGAAACAAAGTCTGCTTTCAATTGCCAAGGAAATGAGATGCTGAAGACAACTGCATTCAAACTTTGCTAATCAAAAATTTAAATCTTCACTAGAAAACTCAAAGGGTTTTTAAACAACTGTGAGTATTTGAAGAGTACTGGAACAGGAAGAGCAACTGAATGTCAAATGAGAACACAGATGACTAAAGGGATAAATTAACCTCAACTAAAATTGGTATTGTTTAAATATAAAGTAACAGACAGTTCTCCAGAGTAGGGCAAACAGTCTAAACAGATGAGCCAGAAAGATCATAGGAGAAGAGATACTCCCAAATGAGAAAAAGGGAGAAGAGCACCAGACCTTGCCCAAACTTATCCTAGACATTTCTGTCAGTGATACAGTTTGAATTTCTGTCTTCTGATTTCCTAGTGTCTCAGTCTCTAAGAAGCATTCCTCTTTCTCTGCTTCCACAGCAGCACAGACTACAAGAAAGTGCAGGACCACTTATAAGCTTAGGAGCCATTTCAACAAACAAGCACACTGATGGTTTTGTTTCTTTTATGTACTAGCTCTTTAGGATTTGAACATGCACTTTGCAGTCCATGTAAAACATGTCATCTTTCCAGCCACGACACCTAAAGAAGAGGGATATAACAAATGCAGAGGTCCAGGTTGTGTGTATAATAGTAACTGGGCTGTAACAAGATACACCAAGTATTGGTAATAAGCCAACACATATTTACAAAACATAGTTAGGTAAGTTTTGTACTTTAAAAAATAACAAATCTACGGCAATGAAAAATAAATGGCAAATTCTTGTTCCTGATGTAGATGGCTGTTCCAGTAATTTCACAAAAAGGAAGCTGTAATTCAAGTAAATTTAACTGTACTTGAGATTCCTATTGACATTTTTACTGAAATGGGAGACCTAGGTATAAAATGACCCCAAGATAACATAAGAGTTAAATGTTATTCAAGTCTCTCAAGTGGCATTGAACTTATGGGTGCAGTTAAGGTGCCAGTCAAGAAGCAAGGATTACACTAGCAACCAAACACTATTTCACCTCATGAATGTTCAATTTTTTTTTTCTTCCATAAGCAAAACCAAAGCAAAGAATAGGTTCCTGGGATCCTCAAAGATAATTCAGGAGAACACATTCTTCTGCTGCAACACAATTGACAGGAAAAGAATTTTCATTTCTCTAATTATTGCAGAAGACCTTGTCTGCCTCCTTGGATTGTGAAATCTTAATAAGATAGTGTTAGCAGAAAACAGGTATCATGTCATCTACAATCTTGCATGACAGGTTACATGATTTTTGAGCTTTCTTTGTATTCCTTCCTCTTCATACACCACCTACTGCTCTTCAGGAACAGAAAGAGCACACATTTATTCAGAAACGTAAATCTTGCTGCCCCTTGCAATAAATATGTTGCACTTTGTGGGTTTTTTCCCTTAAGTAGCAAACTCACTCTATCTAATGGGTTCCCAGGTCTCAGCACTGTTCTCTTGTATTTCAAAAATCTCACAGCATGCAACCACAGCTTTTGTGAATTCAGGACTTATTTTCATCACCTAACCAAGTAAAAGGAGTAGCTATCAAAACCTTTGCTTGTTTGGAGCAATCCTTCCCTCATATTCTCAACAAGATTTCACAGGGAAATATTCCAAGGAAGTTCTTTGAGCTACAAGCTTTCACATGAACTCATATTTATTATGTAGAAAAGATTGTTTGAGGACCATATGAGTAAGATCCTTAGTAACAGAATATGAGTAGACTCACTAGGACTCAGTGCTTTATATTTGTGAAGTGTAATACTGAGACAGAATTATCTATCTTTTTAAACACATAAATCAATTGACATTAAAGCTTTATTCCATGGATTGAATGTCAGAAGAAGAAAAGGCTCAATTACCACTCAGATATTCCAGAGAACAGCAAATTCTGCAATCACTTGTTTGCCAGACTCTGTCTGTATCTTAACTAACAAATAAACTGGTTTACTTGTACATGAACTGGGAGAAAATGATGTACTTGTTACTCCAGCCAACAGCATTTTCAGCAAATAACACTTAAAAGAACCCAAATGTTGTTATGAAGTAAGGAAGGAGGATCGAGTCAAACTTCTTTAGGAAAGTGATTACTGTCAGCAAAACACAGGGCTGGTGAAAACCCATAAATCAGGGCTTGGTTAATAACTTAAGCCCAGTCAGTTGCCCTGCTGGAGTTTGAGGCAGAGGTGTATCTGTTAAGTCCTGCAGGCCCTGATGGTTCAGTCTAGCTCATGAGAATCATCACTTCTAAGGGTGGATGCACAACACTGCTTCAATGCTATAACATCAAGGCTGCTGATTTGAGAAACACTGAAATAATGAAGAAAAAGACCAGCTTTCACCTGATGATCAGATATGTGCCATCAGCCTCTGGCTGTGGTATGGTGACATATGAAAGCAGTGGTAAAAACCTTCTTACAGTTTATTCTTTACCTCTTTCATCTGTCTTTTCACCCTTCTTCCCACTTCCTCTGAAATTAACAGTTTGACAACTGTTTTAATAGACACCTGCTTGGGGCAGATGACCTGTACTTTCCACTAGAAGTTAATCTGTTCAGTACAAGCAGACGACCTGTGTGTCTTGTATGTTCTTACTGGATAACAAATCTAAGCCATGACTTTTCTTACCCATCCACACAGCTGAAACTCTGATTCTCATCTTGATTACCGCAACATCCTTCTCCTTGGCCTTGGCAGCTGCAATCTTGTCTGTCTTATTTCATTCAAAATACCACTGCAAAGATAATTTCTCTTGGTGCCTTTTTTTTTTTTTTTTTTTTTTATTAGCCCTTTTTTTTTTCTTTTTTTTTTTTTTTTTTTTTTGACTGAGCCATCTCTTTCTCCTTGTAGTTTTCAAATAGCAGCTGCTTCTCTGCTACAAACTCAACTCATTTTGATTGCTCAGAATTCTCAGTTCTCTTCTTCCCTTACCTTCTTGTGCCTTACTGAGATGCTCCACTCTGACCACACTGCCATGCAAATTTGGATGCTTAATTGTTACATTCCCAAACTGGCAATTCCCTAGAGTTAGTTGCAACATATCAGCAATACTGCCCAATTACCTTTCTCCAGAGTTTTCCTTTGATGCTCTAAAGAAAATTTTGCCAACAGTCAGATTGTGAGTGTGCTAAAAATAGTGCCTGGCATATAGCCAACATTATCCCACTGTCTCTGCATGTTTCCACCTCGTCTCAGTTCCTCTTAATTGCAGCCTCTTTGGAGCAGCAATCCTTTGGCTCTACATTCCTACTGCATCAAACGCAGTGAACTCTCCATCTGTGGCTAAGTATCAGGTACACAACATAAATATAAACAATAAAGAAATTAAAAAGGTTCACAGTTTTTTTGAGAAAATATTGCAGGGCAGAGCCTGAGGAGCTGCCAGTAAAGCTCAAGTCATATTTGTTACAGAGGACTACACTTAGGTAATTTTTCCTGGCACATATTTTCATTTCTATAGGAAACTGCTATATTTCTAGGTGGCATTTCTGCCAAAATGTTATTTTTAAATATATTTTGTCAGAAATCAAAAACATTTCAGAGCTAAAAAATTAAGAAAAAGCTTTTTTGCCGGGCTGTTGGCACAGCTGTAAGCAAGAATTTCACAAATCACTGCGCTCTACATTAAATCCTGAGATAAGTTTTACTGTGAAGGCAACTATGGCACAGGGAAACTCAGCAGTACAAATGTTGCTATACTTATTGAGCCACCAGAAGACCTTGAATTCCTAATATGTATTTATATATCCAAATCTGTGTGCACAGATGACAACTACACCACTTAATTGAGCCTCATCACACAAAACTGACTTAACTCAGGGGTATGTGCTGTGGATATTAGCTTCACAGCATAAAAGTGCTAAAATTAGGGGTGAACAACAACAAAAAAGCAGAACTGGAAATGCTGAGGTTTGATTTCCTTGCTCTATGTGTGTAAGAATTCGTTGCTGAGTTCTGTTACTCTGGCACTCCAAGATTCAAGCAAACATTCCCACCAAAATAGGAGCCTTTATAGATTTGTTTAGCTCCACTTTCTAGTCTGCTCAGAAATACATTCTGTTAAAAAAAGCCAAACAAACTAAAAGGAACCAAAAACTTACAAGAACTCCACAAAAATGTTAGAAATATTTAGCAGGATGAAATGCAAATTAACTACCCCTGGACTTCCCAAATTATTCTGTAGTAACTGATGATAGATGCATTCCTAGTATGCCACACAGTGCTCTGTGTTAGTCTAGCTCACCTTGGTGAACTGCTTTGTGAGCATATGAGAATACTCATTGCCTCATCCATAATTTAAAATCAATGACACTATATCAAAGCAATGATTTAGTAAAATGTAATTCTCCATTAGTTACTGGTAATTGGAAGCTGACCGTGCACTCTGCTGACCCAAATAACAACTGTCACTGCAACTTCAATTAAAAAAATGTAAAGTCTCTCAGTCAGACTTTTTAAACAAACTGAAGGAAACGCTTCCTTTCGAGAAAAAAAGGAAGAAAACACTGCCCTCCTTTGGATCAGATATCAATGCTCTTTAGTTCAAAATACAGCAAGAAAATCCCTTCTGGAGGAGTCAAGTCTGGTATTGCATCCTTTAGCTGATTCCCATGTGTTCACCTTTGGAATTTACCCAAATGAATCATGATTTAAAATCTTATCTGAAAGATACCATCCTGAAACCCCACACATCTCATGCCATGCTTGCTATGGACCTGGAGAGGGGAATATTTATTAAATTTAACACTTCATGCAGCAGTCCTTCAAACCTGCTTCAATCTAAATGACAAGGGGCCCACTTCCAGACACTTATTTAAAGACATTATAAAATGGCTTGGAAATATCTTCCCTACTTTCATTAGAGGGGATAATTTGCATACAAAGCAATGGATTTTAGAAAACTCTCAGATAATCAAACAAAATAGCTGTAGAGGTCTGAGGTCCATACACATGCAAAGCATACAATACACAGAGCATGAATAATTAGCATTAATGAATGTCAAACTCATCACTTCAGCCTAGCTGTTGACTCACAACACTGCTGGAGTGTGGAACTACTGCTCCACTGGGAACTAATACAAGGAAAGGGACTGAGGTCTTTTGGGAAAGTCAAAGATGAAGGGGATCTTCTGTGGAAAAGATTATCAAGAAAAAAGATGACTCCTTCTCCTTTTGTATGGCAAACACATCCTCTTACAGTTTGGTCTGACTAATGAGAACAGGACTGTAAAGAGTCACATCCTGAGAGGATGCTTAGATGGGTTTGTTTGCTTCCTAACCACAGTGTTCCTTAGTGTTTGTCAAAGGAAAAACCACACCTGTATCTTAGGATCTGGCTCTTCAAACACTAGATGAGGAGAACTAATAAGCCCTTTTTTTTTTTTCTTTTACACAGATCCTATGGAGCTTAGGAAAGCTCTTCACCTATTAATTTCTTACATGTGCAGACATCTTTGCTTTCTGTCTGAAACAATTCCAGTAGAACACCACTAAAGTTACCGCACTTCATTCCCAAAGGACAAAACCCATGATAATTATAAAGCAACCTTAACTTTGTCCTATGAAGGCATCATCTCATGTTAAGTTGTTCAGTGTAGGTTTCCTAAAGGCCAGGTTTCCCACCCATTCCTCTTCCCAGGTATTAGGACCCTACCTTATGATCAAAGCCTACAAAGCTGTGATCCACAGCACACAGTGCAAGTGAAGGGCTTTCAGTTCCTCCCCATGTTTACAGAAATTTCAGCTGAGGCACAGACACAGGAAAGCTTCTTGCTGCTCCTTCACCTGCTCCATTTTTTGCCCCATGCCAGGTAATTCCATCATTAGACTTGCAACTTCTGAGGGTAACTTTTCTGTTTGTTGCCTTTTGGTGAGTTTTATTTTATTCTATTCACACAGAATGTGTACTGTTACTGTTGCCCAGGCCTTGCAGCTGGTTCTCACTATGTGAGGTATCATCACAGCTCTTACAATTTTATCCTGGACTGGGTCCAGCTAATGGTGTATTTCCTCCTGTACCTTGAACTGACACACTTACATAACATCTTAGCTTTGATGCCCTATTGAAAAGAAAAAAAAAAATTGGGCCCAAAGAGGTGTTAGAAGCATTAATGCCCATGGCTAAAGGGCACACAGGTTAAAACAATCCAAATATCTTTCAGGTTGAACCACTTAGACAGTAGCATTTTTGCATCTTGGGGTTTGGTGTTTCTGTCATAGCTTCATTCTTTCCTTCCTGAATACTTTACTTGGTTTGGAAATTGAGCTTCATTTTGTTCTTAGTGTTTTCTCTTTTCCTTTGACTTACAGTGTAAGATGAAACCAAAAGTATGTATTCTATCACCATCTCCATAAGCTGTTAAAACCAGGTGGGGCAATGTTCTTTATCTCTTCCATGACTCATCCCTGGTAACTCCAGGGAATATCTTCTGTTAATGGGGCACCAAAGTCTGACTGCATGACTGATTAAATTACACCACCCCATTGTGAGATGCCCCACCCAGTATCCCTACCTAGATATAACCTGAGGATTGCAACACCACAGTCAGCTTTATCCATTGAATTCCCAGAGGACAAGAGCTACGTAACCACCACCGGACCTTCAGAGGAAGACCAGACCTCTCTACAGGATCACTGCTTCAACAGAACCACATCCATCACTGCAAGAGGACTGCAGCCACCACTTATCTGGACTGCTACCATCAGCCTGACCAACAGGGTGTCAGGTTGTATCCTGACTCTGTCAGGTTAAGTCAGTATTATTGCATTTATCCTAATTTTCCTGTTAAATTGTACTTCTGACTTGGGATCTCCCACTGGTTTGTTTTCAAACTAGTACCCCCATCTACTTTCAGCTTTCCCAAATCAAAACTGAAAACCTTTTCTTGAAGATGATGCAGGAATTTCCACTCAGGAAATTCGGTAAGCAAAGCCACTCAAACAGCCACTCAAAAAATAAAAGAGATAACACCTTGTAACCACTTCCACAGCCTCAAAAAAAAAAGAAAAAAGAAAACAAACAAACAAACAACTTCCAAAACTCCCCTTGCCTTGATAAAACATTTTTTAAAGTGAACCATGGGAACACAGTGAATACTCCACCATTTAAATGCTGTGACTCATGGATTTAGATTTAAAGTACCAGAATTTTTCCTTAATACCTTCAGATACTTCACATTTGTGTTCATTTTCTGCCATGGTTCACAGATACCCTTTTAACTTCCATTCCTTATCACAAGTCATGCACTTAAAAATAAAACCCATGAAGATTCTCACATAACTTCAGTTTGGGTTTTTTTTAAGGAAACACCAACTATTTTAAGACTCATGGTAAAAGTAAGATCTACACACAATTCTACTAAAGTCACAGAGAAATAGCCCATTTTGTAGGGGAAAAAAAAATGTCCAAAACCCACTTCCTTCTCCAGAAATTGTTTTTATCATATATGAAAGCATCTCTTGCTCTCAACTGAGATTTCCCTGCTATTGTATTGTTGTAAGTGCTATTGATCATCAAGTCCATTAAATGCATTAGTCACATTAAATAATTCATCTCTCCAGACCAGCTTTGGCCACAGATGCCATCAGCAATAACCCTCCAGGAGACCTGTACTAAAGAAAAGCCTGCATAGCTGCAGCTCAAATAGACAACATCCAAAAATAAGCCAGAAACAAATGACTGAGCAAATGTGCTACATTATTGCATTCCACTGCACATTCCTCTAGAAACCAGATGTGTGACAACAGGAAACTTGAGATCTTCAAGTGGAGCATCTGCATGCAAGCAACAATAACATTTATTAAAGGATGGGGCTTTGAAAAAATAGGTGTACGTGCATGGACCTTGTTGTTTGACCCACACCTTATTCTGCAGACTGCTCCAAGCAAGGAGCAGCAGCCTGTTTATGCACTTTGGTCACTGTTTCAGCAGAGAAAATGATAAATGCTGTATTTGCTTCTGCTAATAAGTCATCAAGTGCTTAGAATTCTGTCTGGTACTCTGGACCCAGCCCTCTTCACCACTTGCACATTACTGGGCTATGAACAAGCCAAAATCCTCCCTTGGTACACACACAAAGTACCCAAGACACGGGGGAAATATTTAGTATGACTATATGGTAATGAAAGAAAAAAGTGTCTCATCGTTTTCTACACTGGTACCCTTTGGTGAGCTAACCAAAAATTTCCTAGTCTTTAATGAGCACTGTGAAATATTATCAGAGATGCAGAAATTACTTGAGGCCTGTTCCTGAATTACTGCCATCTCTAGAATCATAGGTAAATGGACTGAAGCAGAAAGGGCTTTCATTCAAAGAGAAGAGCAGATTGATCATTCCAAAGTCCTGGGAAGAGTCCTGTTGTGCTGTACACTGCACATATGCTGAGGCACCTAGTTAAGAATGATGATGTATCAGATGGGAGAAAAAGGAACGGAAAAGCACACACCAGTGAAATATAGATAGGCCCACCCATTGCCTGGTCACTGTCTGGTTTACACAGGAATCATAAAAGAATTGAACTTCAAGGAGTATGTGAAGCAGTCTGAAGCAGTAGATTTTTCAATTTTCTTTTTTTTTTC
>VWYP01025825.1:143383-157023 GCA_013400435.1 Pycnonotus jocosus | reverse complement strand
TTTTTTCTTTTTTTTTTTTTAAATTTAGAAAACAGATGTTCTCCAAGTCTAGAAAGACACATGACAGGAAATCTGAGAGGGTAAAACGTACAAGTGTGAAGGAAAGTGGGTCTATTTTAAGACATATGTACAGATGTTATAAACAAGCTACTCATTTTGAGAGAGCAGATCCAAATTTAAAAAAAAAAAAATTACTCATGCAGAATAGAACAATATGTATGCATTCACAAACAACAAATGTAGTAAATCAGAGGATATGAGTACAAGTGGGCAGTTGTGGATGGTTCCTAGGTGGCAATTTTAGATGCAGCTTCAGAAGCAGTGTTTGCAAATAATGATGGGCACCTGCATAGCATGAGCATCTTGAAATCTGTCTCAAAATTTGGAAGACAATCACAGCCACAACATGGCTTGTAAGTGTACCTTAAATTGGTAAGGAGTGAGTGAGAAAGGAAGCAGAGGAAGAAAATAAACACCTAGGACACTTACTAACAACTATAAACATACCTCATCTTACAGATTAAATCTGTGAATAACACATTTAATACACTTCTGTCACCGCCTTAGGAAACTGTTGTTCTGCAAGTAGGTTACTGTCCCACAGTGTCAGCCTAGCGTTGAGCATCCTGTGAATTCACTGGTATGATGAGTGCTTTATTAGCATGCACTGAACACATGCCACAGCCCCTTCTGTCAAAGTTCATTAAAAGAGAAATGGACTGGCAGCTGCCATTTCCTAACAAGGGATGCAGTTTTAAAATGCTGTGGTTTATATACAGTGGGAAACTGATACGTTGGATGCATTTTAGAATGTTTTGTGTAAGAGAAAGAATTCCAAATACTGCTCTTTGCACAGAGCTTATTGTCTTACTTGGAAAAAAATACATATAAAAAGGAGTATTTTTGGGTTTGTTTTTAAATGTGTCAACTAAAAGCAGAAGAAAACATGTCCAAAGAATCCAAAACATAGTTTTCTTAGCTCAGAATCTTTTAGTGGCTTACTTACTACACTGCATTGCTTACATCATACAGATCCACATTTGCAAAACTTGTGTTCAAGTTAGACTCTTGATCAAACCACTGCATAACAAAAGCAGAACAGTTCAGGACTGCACAGTGTTACCTGATGGAAGATCAGCCACTGCAATTGCAGTGCAACAAGGATCTTATCTACCAACAGTGCTCTGACTGTCCCACCATTCCCTGAAAGCAACAGCAACCTTCTTTTACCTGAGTGTTTTTCTGACTTTAAAAAAATCCCCAAACTTTTCTATTATTGATACACAGAAAGTAACTGAGCAACAGCAGGTACATCTAGAGGATTACACCTTTGGGACAAGAGTCCGTGAGGTTTTGCCAAGTGATGCAGACAACAAAAATGTCTCTCAACTGACTAAACTCTTCCCTCTTTGAAACACAGTCACTGAAAAGGGTTTCCAGAAAGCACTGCATCTCTGCACTCACAGAGATAAGAAATTAGCACTGTAATACGAAACAAATGAAGCAGGTGAAGAGGCTGTTGAATGTTTTGATGTTGTAGCTCAGTTTGTAACTGCAAGGTTGAACCCTAAATAAAGGAGTGGTACTGAAGCCTGCCTCAACCATGCTGCTATAAGCATTGTTACACTGTTGGTATAAATAGGAGTCATAGCACGTGCTGTGGTTTCACTAAAATACTCCATAAATCCATACTTAACTCAGAGCAAACTTCCTTTTCAGGTCACTATTAAATCACTTTAATTAGAAAACAGTTACACAGTACTTACAGTAATAAAAATGCAAACCTACTACCAGGGAGGTTTAGTTATGGTATTTTAAATCTAAGGACCTACACCCTTCTGCAATTGTGCCCTTGGCACAGTCCAACTACAAAATCCTGGGCTTCATTTCAGTACCAAGCCTGAAGACATCCTTGGGCATTTATCTATTGCTTTCATGGCCATCATAACCAGATCTGCTGATGTGCTTGTTGTCAACACTCATCAAAAGAGGGCCAGCACATGGCTGCATGAACTGATGTTACTGCTACAAAATCAAACAAAAGGCTCAGGAGCAGCTGCAGAAGATGCTGTCCCCATACTTCCCTTAACCTCCTGTGACAGTTCCTGACACCCATTTTAAAAGGCAGCCAGACAGCTGCTCAGCATTTCACAACCTCTGCTCAACTTGGTAATGAAGCCCTCAGAAAGATGAACTGATATTTTATAACCAAATTACCTTTTACATTAATGTCCATTACTCCAGTGAAAATAATTCACTCGTGGAAATAACTACACTCCTTGTGCTCTGACAGTTAATTCCATTACACAGCTTTCTTTTAAGCTTTTTTCTTCCTCTGTCTGCTGCTGTTCCTTTATGTTCCTCCTTTTAAAAGAAACATGGTGACAGAGAGAAATGGGTACTTGTATTTTACATGGCATCTCCTGTCCAAAGATGGAGTACTAGTACTAGTATTTCACTAGTAAAATATCAGGATGCCACCAAAGAAAATGTTTCTTACCATAACACTCATAGAAACAAGCAAGCCACAGATAATTCTACAGTGCCTTTAATGTTATAGAACACAGGTGCATGTTTAATTTAATATGAAGACTATTTGGGGCAAGAAAGAAACAAGATCACACTGTAGGCTCCTTTTAAGCCCCATCTTTCTGTTGGTAAATGAGTCTTCCATGAACAAGCTGCGTAAGTCTCCCACAAACCTGATTCCCATGTCCTCATGGAAAGCAAGGAGCTGCTGTACAACAGTGTGGGTCCTGAGAGCCACGTTGTCTTTGTCAATGCACACGTGCACACAGGCAGAAACACGCACCCAAAGACACGGATCTCTATCTTCCCTCTCTCGTTCAGGGGCAGAAGCACTGACTGAGGAAATGAACCAAATAAGCCATCTGTCCAAAGGCCCTTCCTTCACAGGGAGCTTTAATGAGCTCTGAAACACTCGCAGAGCCTTTATTTTGAGCCTTGGAGTCTTCACTCTGTAGGGCAGGACAAAAAACTCCTCAGGTAACCTGCTCTTTGGTGCCATATGGAGAGGAACACAATTGGCATGAACACAAGAGCTTGACTGCATAAATTGCAGGGATTGGGGTATCTCAGGAGACAGCCCAACTCCTCCCTGAATCATATGCTCCTTCACCTGGAGGAGAATTTCTTACTGACTCTTATAAAAATATAGCCTTTGCTCTGCAATACTTCTGCTGATGGCTTTGATCTAGACATGGGGAACAACTGCTCAGCATCCATATTCACTTGGCTGCTGTGACAAGCTGTCCAAAACCAGCTAATAAATTACATGGAAACTGTATCTACCACAGGGTACATGCACAGCCAATAGAATAGAACAATATTGATACAGGCTTGATAAGTTAATGAAACTGGTCAGATGGGGGCTTCACAGTTCAGACAAGATACAACCCTTAGGTTCCACAAGTATACAATTTTTAAAAATTCAGAGGCAACAGATGAACAGATGATATAATTGCATATGTTTTTAGAAACTGACCTTCCAAATCAGTTTGCTGAAATGCTTCTACCATACACAAATTGTCTGAGAACAATAAAAGATGCAATGAAGACAAAAGATCAAAATGTTTTCTAGCTTTAGCTTCATCATGAGAGCTTTGAAGCATGCTGTTGCATCATGGAAAGAGGAAAAAAAAATCCAACTGATCTAGAACCGCTTTGTGATACACAGGGATCTGGAATGAAACCAGTAAGTCTCTTTACAGAGTATCAAGAATCATAGAACATGCTGAGTTGAAAGGGACCTATCAAGACCATCTAGTCCAATCCCTAGCCTTGGGCAGGAGAACCTCAAAACCAATAAGGTATATTTTGAGCTGGTTCTGATCTGTATGAAACAAAAAATGAGCAACTCAACATAGTCCTGAAAATGCAAGATGTGCTTGGTTTTCAATAATGTCTGAAAGCAGCTCTCAGTAACTTCACTGACACCAACAGAAAATCCTAAATAAAACAAAGCAATTAAAAGACCAGAAGAAATAACCTAAGAAGTAGCATAACATTGTTAATTTCTGTAAACTGCACCTATTCCAATGCTTGGTGTCATTAGCGTGGTGAATGGTACCACATCTACTCGATGGCCCAGTAGTAGTGTCCCCCAGGTCTCGCTACTGGGCCCAGTCCAGTTTAATATCTTTATTATCTGGATGAGGGGTTCAACTGCACCCTCAGTAAGCTCGTGGATGACATCAGTCTAGATGAGAGGCTTGATCTGCTGGAGGGCAGGAAGGCTCTGCAGAGGGATCTGGACAGGCTGGATCAATGGGACAAGGCCAGCTGTGTGAGGTTCAACAAGGCCAGGTGCCAGGTCCTGCTCTTGGGCTGCAACAACCCCAGGCAGCAACACGGGCTGGGGCAGGGGCTGGAAAACTGCCCAGAGGAAAAGGACATGGGGGTGCTGGTGACAGCAGCTGAACATGAGCCAGCTGTGCCCAGGTGCCAAGAAGGCCAAGGGCATCCTGGCCTGGATCAGCTGGATCAGGCAGCAGGAGCAGGGCAGGGATTGTCCCCCTGCACTCTGCACTGCTGGGGCCACACCTCGAGTGCTGTGTCCAGTTCTGGGCCCCTGACCACAGGAAAGGCACTGAGGGGCTGCAGCGTGTCCAGAGAAGGGCAATGGAGCTGGGAAGGGTCTGAGGGAGCACAGGTCCTGTGAGAGGCAGCTGAGGGAGCTGGGGGTGTTTATCCTGGAGAAAAGGGGGCTCAGGGGGGACCTCATCACTCTCTAAAACTCTCTGACAGGGGGTTGTGGCCAGATCACTCTTCTACCAGTCGACAATCAACAGGACAAGAGGAAATGGCCTCAAGCTGTGCCAGGGAAGGTTCAGGTTGGACATGAGGAAGAATTTCTTCACAGAAAGGGTTTTTTAACATTGAAATGGACTGCCCAGGGAGGTGATGGAGTCACCATCCCTGGAGGTGTTCACAAAACAACTGGATGTGGCACTCAGTGCCATGGTCTGATTAACACAGTGATGATCAGTCAAAGGTTGGACCTGATGATCTCAGAGGTCTTTTCCAGCCTAATTAATTCTGTGATTCTGTCTTATTGTCCTTTGTCCTCCAAAGTTATGTGCAGTTTCTTTGTACACAGAAGCTGCCTCAGAAGTCCAAGATTACATCCAAAAGTGTGAAAGGCAGACTGTAAATTCAGAGAATTCTCATTTGATAGTTGGTCAGTGCTTCACAAAACTAGGATTTGATTTTTAGTGAGACTTTAGAGAGGTTCTGAATTACAATCAAGAAAAAAAAAGCATTTGTCAACACCCTTAATTTACAGGGTTTTTCTGAATACAAAATTTAAAAAATAAAGGACAGATAGATTCTGAACCTGCAACACCCTGAAAAGAGTGATTCCACTATTCACTATTCTATCTTCAGTCAAGGCAATTTTATATTTTCAAATTAATTGCAAGAAAACACTGTCTTCCAGGAGTACACACAAAAGATATTCTTAAAGATATTCTTAAAGTTAGTCGTTTGAGGTGAATTTTTAATTTGTATGTTCAAACTATGTCCAGCATTCTTTAAGAAGCAAAATGAGATGACTAAAGTGGGTTTTCTTTGAACTTGATTTCTCTTCCTTCCTCCTGTCTTCTACCACAGAATGTCAGACACGCACTTATTATATACCTTCACTTTTTCACATTACCTGATTGGTTTTGATGCAGTTGTTTCATGTAAATAAAATCACTCACATTCCTAAGTATTTGAAGTTTGTATTTTAAAATTGCTCCTCTCAGGTCTGTCCATTGCATTTTCATGGACTGTAAGCAACATTTCTTAAACACTAAGTTACTTTTGCTCTTTTCTCTATCAAAAACCCCTCCAAAAAAACCCCATGTGCAACCCAAGAGAAAATAAAGAACAATGATAACAAAAAGCCAGCCAGGATGGATACAATTCTGTTACAGAAAGACCTTGTAATAGCAGCGTTTGTCCAGCATTTGTTTGACAAAGCAGTGAGAAGTCAGAAACCTTCCAGCTGAACGATTTCCGCAGAAGAGCTCAAGGTTCAGAGGAGACGGCACAAGACGTGTGCAGCTGCCAAGAGCACCTGTGCTGGACTCATTAAAGATTGAACCAGAGGAGTCACGTGTGCACCCAAAGATGGCTGACAACTGCCATGCTTAACACACACCTCAAAGTCTTTGGGGAAAGGCAGCAAAAAAATGGAGTTACCTTTGGACGAGGAGGATGGCACCTTCACCAACATTCCTCTGGCGGATGATTCAGGTAAGAGACCGCAGCACTCTACTGACACAATGCAAATTCCACAGGCTGAATTACAGCACTGTGAGAGCAGGCAAGTTTGTCCTGGTTACCAGGTACAAGGTATTTTTAGCAAATACCCTCAGGCAAACTTTTTTCTGTTGCATGGTTTGAACGAGCCTTGTGATGAGCTAAGAATTGAGGGTTTGGGGGTAAGGAGGCTACCACAGTTTTCATATATTAGCATATGGTAATATACACTCTTCATCTGAGCATGCAGAACCTTTCACTGCTTAGAGAGACACTGTTACAGAGATATTAACTCAGTAGTTACTGCTATCAAACAAAATACAGATAATGCCGTATACAGAATAACAAACCTCTGACATACTCTAGTGAGAACTCACAAGAAGTGATGCAAGTTAATTGGTAATGGAAATAAGGTGATATTTTAAACCCCCACTATTAACCATTTAATTGTTTTAAAGGAAACTGCAAAAGAAAAGACTGCCTACCTCTCCACCCTTCTTCTCCCTACTTACAGAATAAAAATGGAAGGAGAAGTAGGGAGAGTCCTACATAGTGGAAAAATGAAGTGAGTTGATATGAATTGATAATAAATTATTTAGAAAGGTGAGGCCAGAGTATCAACTGGATTATGTCAGCATGGCTGCCAAAGAGCATGGCTGCTAATTCACACTACTAGGGATCTGGAGGGCTTATTTTTGAACAATACAAGCCACATTTCCTTCCCCTCCCCTTTTTTTATTTTTTGTACAAAGAATGTTATTGTGCATGCTGTATTTACCTCCTATAGTTTAAAAAAAACCCCAAATCCGCTAAGTTAACCTTATTTCTAGAACACAATTTTCTATCAGCAATTCCATATGAGTGTGATGGGGCTGAGCTGGATGTTTAAATGCACTTGGTTGGCCCAAGCTATTCACAAGAAGACAGTCTGTCAGAGCTTGGCTCAGGGGTGATGAAGGGTTCTCCTGACAATGAATCTCACTCATTTCCTGTAGCAGAGTGTAGCAGAGTAAAGGTATCCTCCAGGACACTGTTCTGTGACCTGCTGCCCAGCTGGTAACATGTCAAGAGCAGATGGGAGGGCAGCACTCAGTGGCACAGTTGTCTTCTCTGTGCAAAGCATCCAGAAGAAGCAGAGTTAGGGATGACTCCATTATACTGGATGGGTTTCAAGTCCTCTGTCTCACAGAGGGGGTGTTTTTGCCACATGGCTTTCTCAGTCTTTCAGGAGATGGCAAGCCTCTTTCTTCAGAAGGCAAACCCACCAGCCTCCTCTCCTGCTCTAACCTCAGCACCCTGCAGCTTGGAAAATGTTAATATCCATGAGAAAACAGAGCAAGGTTAAAAACGCTCTTATCCAAGCACCAACTGCCAGTGGGTTTCCAAGTAAATCTTGGCATTTGGGGCTTGGTACTCAAAGCTAAGCCCTGACAGATGTCACTGCTATAAAAGAGATCTCCTCAGCAACACAGCAAACAGGACTGTAGTGTACCTCAAAAACCAAGCACTTAAAATCNGTCACTGCTATAAAAGAGATCTCCAGACTGTAGTGCACCTCGGAAACCAAGCACTTAAAATTTGCTGGACTCTTGACTGAAGCAGAACATCCAGGCTCAGAGAAAGCTCACATTCACAACACAGAGGCTTCTCTATTAAAGAGCTGCTACCAGTATTACAGCATTTCCCCTGGTAGTGAAGAAGTGGGGACTCCAGTCAGAAAGCAGAAGTAAAATCAGAATAACTGAAAATAAGTGACATTTTCAGGCAAGCTTATAGCTTGAAGGCACAGAGGGTAAATATAGTAAGAGTCATGGTGCACATGATAGCCATGGTCCATCTCTTCTGGCAACATCTGGAGGTTAGAAAGTATAATTTCTTAGAAGAATTAGAAAATTCCCAACCTACAACAGGAAGAGACAATATACTTTGTAGGAGACAGTCTTCTTTAACTCTCCCAGCTGAAGACTAATTACAGTAACTCTGGGGCATTGAAGCTAACAAAGCCAGTGAGCCTTATGGCTCTAACAGTAAGACTGGAGAATAACATCAATTCCAGAAGAGCAGGGAAGCTAAAGGTCCACACAGTGAGAGAGAGAAAAAGATTCCTTAGGATGGACAAGAGCAAGTTCGAGCAAGGAAACTCAGCTTGCAATATGTAGAGCCCAAGTGGACTTTGTCTGAGAATGACAATGTCTTACATGCAAGTGTTCCTTCATTAATTATTAAAAAGGTTCACAAAGGTGCACTGGTTTTAGTGAACTTGAGCACATTTGTTACTGCATAAGGTTTTGCCCCCATTTCTTAAAACATACTGGAAAGATACTAAACAGGCAGGTAGATCAACATGCTATATATGTACAATCTGAATGCTAATCAGAATACAGCCTTCATATCAGAGTTTCCATGGTACAGTGAAAAGCCATTGTGTCAAAGCAACAGGGGTTACTGAGCCTCCTTAACCAAGCACAAGCCATGAATATTTAATAGCTATTGCTCTTTCAAAACAGCAGTGTCTTTCCATTTGTTAAGTATGCAGGTAATAAAAATAAAACACTTCCATGTAAATGAAGACAAACACAAAATGGTAGCAAGATGGAAACTTTCTGAAAAGTATTTTAATAGCAATATTAACAGCACATGAAATAAAGGAAAACATAGGTGAAAATATTTTTACCTTTAATGTAAGAAATATCTTTTAATTTAGAAACTCAGCACTAGATAAAGTTCCCTCAAAAATTACCTACCCAAACAAAAGCACTGAGGAAATCAAACCAAAAGTAAAACAAAACAGTGAAATGTTGTCCAACATCTTTAAAAATTTCTTTACTGTACTTTCAATCAATGTTGATCAAGCAGATCAATCTTTCCTCATTGAAGAGTACCTAGAAATAAATTATCTTACTCTTTTTTCAAATATGCTTTACAGAAAGCCAACATTAGTGACTACATTTCTCATGTAATCCCACCCTTTTAAAAGCAGATACAAACCCTTAACTTATAGAAAGACAAAGCAGTTTTTCATCTAATTAAGTTACCAGCAAAGCTTTATGGAACATTTCTAAATGTCCTTCCACAAAACCTGGTGGCAAACACATAGCTGATGATTACAAGGAGACGAGCAGTTAAGAGGATAATGTTATGTAATATATGTTGGTATCCACAGCCCAAAGCTGCAAAGAGTACAGTTCCTCAGTCTACTTAAAAATGCATTTTTGTGGAGTCAGTAGAAATGATAACTTTTGCACTCATGCTCAATCTTGCAAAGGATAGGATGCAGCCATATGTTGGCTATATAGATTTATGCAGCTGTATGAAGGCAGACCTCTTCAGGGATAAAGAGAAATTATCACTTTCTGATGGCTGCTTTTTATAGATTTTCCAAAGAGACTGCATTTTTTTTTTTCATTCCAACTGTATGCTCACAGGTTGTATCATCTGATGAGGTCCCATTCTCACTCAGGACTTAAGGCAAAACCAAGACATGCACAATAAGGACACAGATGAGCTAGAACAACATAAGCCAAAGTATTAGCTCATTTTGTATAAATTGATTTAGCTGGAAAAAGCACAATCTAAAAAGTACTCAAATTCTGCATTTAGCAGAAGACCCCAGTTGTAAATCTGCACAAGAATATGAACTAGGCAACAAAAGTTTTTTGAGGTTACTCTGAAAGAGTAATAAGAATTGCAAAGAATTTGGTGTAAAACAACATTACATGAAAAAAAAAACCAACAAAACCAAAAAACCACCAAAATCTCCTCAGAGTCTGTTATTTCTGCAGAGAAACAAAAGGATGAAGATTTGATGGAAAGGGTCTTCCAAGTTAGCATTGCAAGGAAAAAGACTTAAGCCACTTGTGCTCCTTTCTGTCTTTTTCTTCGTGGCAATAATTAGTCAAAGGAGCAAACTACAGTTCAAATAGCAAAGTCATCTCAGCAACACGGACAATGCCTTCCTCTGTTAGCGAAAGAAAGGACACATTTCTATTGTCGTGGTGAACAGCGAAGGCTCTGTCACCGCTCAGCGCAACGCAGGCGTCTCTGCTGCCTGGAACGTGGCCAAAAGGGAAGTCAGAGGCTGCTGGTTTGCACTGTGTGCCATGGGAAAAACAGGATGTAAACCGGAGTGCTAGAAATAAAACGTCTGAAAACGTTTAACATTAGCAGCAATGACAGAGAGAGTCTGAGTGCAGAGCAATAAAATCCTCCCCTCTCAGTTTGTAACTGTGCCTGTATATGAATTCAGGTAAACTGTTAATGATACTTTATATCCTAGGGAGATTGTTTTATTTTAAGCAAAAAGTGCTCTTTCAGTGAAACTGAATAAATTGATTCCTTTTGCCAGTGACATCAGCTACTTTTAGAAAATCTAACTAAGGATAGTATAGATACATATAAGTATAGATAGCTGCATTTGTAAACTAAAACTTGTCCCTATACATTTAATATAATGACAATATCATGAATGCCTGCTCTGATTTAACCAAATACCTTAGAAAATGCCTGGGGTTGTGACCCAAGTGCAGGACCCGTCAGATCAACACTCCCACTCACCTTTGTGTCATAATGTGCACAGGTGCCTTCCCTGGGACACAGCCTGTGTTATAAAAGGAATCTGATTGTTGGGGATATATCCTAAGCCCCTAAAACTTTACATTTAAAGTGCACAAAAATTTTAATTGATAATATATTATACAATGCAAGACAGGTGAGGTAAGGAATTTAAAAAGTCAGTAGGTAAATCATGTGATACATTAAGCTTCTGGTTTCTTGGTTGATTTCTCATACAAAGAATACTTTGGACTGTGGAGCTCTATTCTGTGATATATTTGGTTTGGGCATTTTTGCATTAGTGTTTTGGGATTTTTGAGCATGTGTTTTTTGGTGTTTGTTTAAAAGTAGTGGTACACTGGATATTTAGAATACTGGAGTTGCCTTCTTTGCACTGAAAAATAGAAGAAGGGTTAGGAATGCAAGCTTTTTAAGGGAACACAGGATGATCTGGGCATTGTCTCAGTGGAATTTACACCCAGCACCATCAATCCAAACCTTTTGGTCCCTGGAGAATTCAATGCTGACCTTGTAACACACAGCACTCTGCAGACTAGAAATGTCATCTGCTCTCTGCTGATAACCGCTCTGCAATGGAAGAGGNGGAACAATGCGGGGCCATTCCGCTTCGGCGTTCGGGAATAGCCGGTTCTAGAATAACCCATTCCAGAATGATCGGAGCTGAGAAGGCGGCGATTACATCATTGAAACAGCGATATTTCATGCTTTGCAGCAATCTAGATCAGTTATTTTTGTAAACAGAGGCATAGTTACTCACCAAACCATGGGTACGTACGGCATGAGGCCTAGGAAAAACAATTAAAGAATGGTGAAAAAGGTTGCTCTGCCTTAGGCTAAAGCACTGACCCTTCAGAATTAGAAAAATACATCTAAAATTCAAATATAATGGAAGTTCCAATAATTGCTNCAGTGGAAGCTCAGAACAACAGCTTTCTCTAAAGGAAAAACAAAAAAACCTCTCACAGAGGTTGACTTCTGAAAAGGAGTTCATGCTGGTGCTCATGCTCAGAGTTGAGAATGAAAGGAAAGTACTACAGTGAGAAACCACAACCAGGCAAAGTAGAATGAACTCCAACGGTACACATACCAAAAAGGAAACAGTGGGTAAACCAGCAGCTCTTGAAATTACTACTGCTCTGGCTACAACGGCACAGGAGCCAATATGGCTGGTTTCCATTCTCTCCCATAATTTAACATCAAGGATTTCCCCCATTTGCTCATGTGGGGGCAGTTTTGAGAGTTTCTTGCTGTAATGCAGCAAGAAAGGGGAGTTTCTGCAGCAAAGAGATCAGCCCACAATATTTTTCCCCTCTTAGGATATAAAAACACAGCACATTCCTCACCAGGTAAGCAAGATCTCCATCCATCTGTACACACCTGGAGACTCTGGTCGTAATTTTTTGCCCTTTAATGAAAGTGCTGGAGATTGTCTCATTAGAAAGAATTAGGAGAACCTGTTGATTGCCAGGTTTGCCAGTGCAGCAAGCAAGATAAACAGTGCAAGCACCTGGCATTTTAAAAACAGCAATCAAGGAAACTTTCCAACAAGGTCCTAAAGCCCAGCCACCACCTGAGAGGACTGCTTGCAGGAAATAAGGAGTATTGCTGTGTTGAAAATGCTCTTTGTAGAGACAATGATATGCTTTTAAGTAAACTAGCTAATGGAACTGGAAACTGATTCATTTTCCAGTACAGATGAATAGCAAGACTCCAATTGCAGTACATTTTCAGACCTTGAATGCCATTCAGTCTAATCTGAACTTATCTGATTGTAAATTTAAGAAAAGTCATTGACACAATGATAAGACTGTGGAGGCAGCCAGAAGATGAAGATGTTAGAAATATGCACTTTCTGAAGTGTATTTAAAAATACAGCAGAGGGCTCACTTCCCAAATGTCTTTATCTTCCTGAGTGTCTGCAGAGCACTGAATTATTTATTTACAACTAGATAGATTACTGTAATTTACAGATACAATATGAATATATGTCACTGCAATACGTGGTTCAAACTACTTAGTACTACAAGTTATGCAGTGCAGTCACTTCAGTGAAGCCACCAAAATTAGCTCAGGTCATGAATGCTCTTCATTCCTCTGCTGTGGCTCATAGACTGTGCTATGAGGTCGAAGCGAGGATCCTATGCAGCACTTTCTGCAAGGGTTATTCCCTCCAGCGAACCAGGGGAAGAACAATGACACAGGAGAGCTGTTTTGGAGCAACTGAGCCATCAGAGGAGAGCGACTCCGTGAAGTTACTTAGGGTTCCGTGTGTTGTGATCTCAGTGCTGTGAGACCCAGAGGCAGGGAGATAAATCACAAGTTTCTCCCTCTGGACACTGCTGTGAACAAGGCTACTGACGTGCCAGGCTGGAAGCAGCTGAGCCAGGCTGGAAGCAGCTGGGCCAGGTGTACACGGCTCTGAACTGGGGCAGGGAAAACTTGCTGGGCTCCGGCTGGGAGGCTCTTCTCTCCCAGAGCTCCACATACGAGCACCTGGGAGCTGACAGCAGCCACACACACAGAGTTTTCTCGGACCTTCCTCAGGCTTTGCCAGCCTACCTAAATCTGAAGGGGTTCCACACCAGGGAATTTTTCTTTTCTTAATCTCTTCTGAACACTCCGCAGAGCGACCAACCACTGCGGACCGCTGCTTTGAACACTGGGAGAGCACAGATCGCATCAAATCAGAACCATTATCTCACTGGCAGCTCAGCGGCCTGTGCCGGGAGGGGGCCCGTCCCTGCCGCGCACCGCCCTGGTTGGGGCGGGCGATGCCGCTCCCACCCCTCCTCGCGCTCGCC
>VWYP01025825.1:77151-143268 GCA_013400435.1 Pycnonotus jocosus | reverse complement strand
CGTCCCGCAGGCCCGTGCGCTGGCCAGGAGCGGCGGGGGAACAATGCGGGGCCATTCCGCTTCGGCGTTCGGGAATAGCCGGTTCTAGAATAACCCATTCCAGAATGATCGGAGCTGAGAAGGCGGCGATTACATCATTGAAACAGCGATATTTCATGCTTTGCAGCAATCTAGATCAGTTATTTTTGTAAACAGAGGCATAGTTACTCACCAAACCATGGGTACGTACGGCATGAGGCCTAGGAAAAACAATTAAAGAATGGTGAAAAAGGTTGCTCTGCCTTAGGCTAAAGCACTGACCCTTCAGAATTAGAAAAATACATCTAAAATTCAAATATAATGGAAGTTCCAATAATTGCTGCCTCCGTTTTTGTTTTTTTTTTTCTTAAAGCAGAGTATCACTCAAGAAAACGCTCTTCAAAAGTGGAAAGAGCCCCTGCTACAATGATGAACGCCGATATGGATGGTATAAATTCTTAATGTTCTTGTTCTTCATTGTTATTCTAATTAGTATAATTTCTAACTGTTAACAGAGGTTGCACTAAAACTCTCATGATTTATTGCAGCTGTTGAGGCTGAGAATCAGGTGGAATTAGAAGAGAAAACACGGCTTATTAATCAAGTTTTGGAACTGCAGCACACACTTGAAGGTTAGCAGCTTGACAGATCAGATGTTTTACAAGTACACAGTAATAAACAAAAGAAGAGAACCTGACTTCTCTGCCCTTAGTCACAGTGTCCAGAAGTATGTCACTTAAAGCAGCTGAAGGTACAAAACCGAGGTCTTGGAAATAGTTTTTTTTTTCTTCCTCTTTATTCACATGACGTTTGCTCGACCTTGGTAAAACGCAGCAAGTAAGAATGGGTGATACAGCTGATATGTCCATGCTTATTAGAAGACACACATCCAAGGCTGCTCATCACTGAACTCATTTCCAAGTAATTTAGTTTGCAGTAACGTAATTCAAAAAGTAATAAACTTACAGACTAGCAGTATAGTTTAAGAAGTTGGTCCAAATACTGCACTACAAAATATCAGAAAAATGGCCTTTAGGTAAAACACGGCTAGGAGAATGTTTTATAACACCCTACGGTAATGTTTTCTGTATTAAAAGTGTGACAAGTCTCATGTAGGCCCGTAGAACATATTCATTATTGTATGCAATAGTGTCTAATATTTTTCTTATAATATCACCTTCACAGATCTCTCAGCACGAGTAGATGCTGTTAAGGAAGAAAACTTGAAACTGAAATCAGAAAACCAAGTTCTTGGACAGTATATAGAAAATCTGATGTCAGCATCTAGTGTTTTCCAGACAACTGACACAAAAAGCAAAAGGAAGTAAGGGTTGACTCACAGATTATGTCATTGTATTGCTGCTGGTTTGTTTTTTGTTTTGTTTTAACTGGCATATAAGGCTTCATAAGCTAAAATACTTTAGTTTGTGGTTTACTGGACTCTCAGAGATTATAAACTCTGGTAATAAACAGAATTAAGAGCATTATCATGAACAGGAGCCAGAAGTTTGTGTATTGAGATTAAGCAATGTGCAAATGTAGTGTAGATAATTACAAAATTTTTGTATTTGTTTTAAAAATGACCATATCTTGTTAAAAAGCAGATTCGTTTGTCAGGTTAAACAAGGTCTGTTGGCACTCTGAGGTCTTAGGGTAGATTTCTTGACTAGCCAAGTAATAGTTACAATAATGTGTTGAAATCCCATTTGATAAAAATACTCGGTTTAACTGCCTCAATTTTTTTTTTCATCTGAGATGTGTTTACTGTATAGTGCTGTTCATAGCTCTGCTAAACAAAACAAAAACTTATAAACCAGTTAAGCATTTCTGTGAAGTAGGAACAGTATGACATTGTTTGCAGGGCTTGCATACAGAAAAACACCTCAGATTTTTTGGGAAGGGGGAGGGTAGAAGGAAGAACAAGGGTAAGCAACTTAATCAGGGAAATACCGAACTGATGCAGTATCAGATATAATACGTACTCTTGAAACCATTGCTCCTTTCCCATTTCCCTGAAGAACGATCAGGCACATCATCACAATGTGTGGTCTTCCTGAAGTTCTTCTGTTGTGTGATGAAAAGTTAAGTAAAAACCTCAGTGATAACCTTTCCAGAAAGAGGTCAGCATGCTCGGGAACAATCTGCAGTGAGGAACTGAGAACAAGTCTCTCCTTCCTACCTTTTACTTTCCTCCTGAAGTGCCAAACTTCTCTTTGCTTCAGACCTCAGAGCAGCCTGTTTTCCTGCCTCACAGCCTAAGCCTGTGAAGTGCTTCTTGAGGCACTGCATAAAAACACCTAAGGCAGAAGGATTCAGTGGAACAGAGGTGGATTTTGCCTCTCAAAACTGTGCTGCTCTGGGCAATGCCTGGTTGTCAAGGTGCTGGTTTTTTCCTGGCTTGGATGTTAGGTTTTGTAGGGGACCTCAGCCCAGATTATGGGTCTGAGCATTTCCCACAGAGGCAGCATGTCCAGAATAATCAGTATTAGGGGAGAGCAGAAGCTGAAATGCAAACAAGTATGTAAATTTTAGCAGTACTTAGTTGCATCTGTTTCATCTTGCCCTGCAGCAATACTGCAGACTTATTTATGGACGTTAGCTAGGACTGAGTTCTCACTTCAGTAATGAAGGCATTTTACTTGACCTTTTAAAAGGAAACCACTCGTTCAAGGATCTCTCTCAAGCATGGTGTGAATGAGTCAATGTAATAGAAGAATAAATGCCTCTCAAATCCCAAGTCTCTCAGCAGCTAGGTACTGCTGTGTCTTAAGTCTAAGTTGACATTGTGAGGTTCCCCCCTCCCAAAGGTGAGGTTTCCCATTTCTCCCCATTTAAATTGGTTGTACAATGCCCGCTGGAGTCAAAAGACTCTAAACAAAGTAAAAGATTCCAAATAAAGCATTAACACTACAGTCCTGAGGGCTGCTTACAAGTCTGGGTCAAGAAACCCAATGACAAAAAATGGACAATACCATTTGTGTCATGGGGTCCTTGTCAATGTCTAAAATTAATTTTAATCTTCTATGGACTACTTTCTCACATTACTAGAACTCTAAATTAATCCAAGAATTGCTAGCAGGTGGAGCAGATCACATGGCTAGTCCAGAGTTTGAGCATTAGAGGAAGAACAATCACAGCAAGCACTTGACTTCTAAGGATTGCATTGCATTACAGCCACCGTAGCTTTAAAGCCACATCACTGCCACCTCCATCTGCACTGTAGATCACCTGGTAGCACAGCATGCGCTTCGTAGACTCCAGCAATTCCCAAGATCAAGTAATTTTAAAATCATGGTTTTGTATTGTAGATTGGATAGTGGTATTTTATCCATCAGTGTGTATACAGTAGTTATTGCATCTCCATGCCATTTTACATCCCACTACTGTGGCCTTCACTTAACTTATGAACGTTTTAAAGATGATGTATTTCTGACTTTACACCAAATAAAAACTTTTCATTTGTCTCGATTCATTTGGTTTAACATTTGTAAACCCTAAAACTTCTCATAACTATCTGAAGTCAAAAAGTGAAAAAGCAGTAGGGTTAGTAATCATCGTAGTGGTTTTGACATAGCTGAACTGTCTGAAAAACTGGATGTAATTGAGATTAAACCTGGGTTAATGAATCTAGTTTTAGCAAAGCTTCAGTTCCTGACTTGCTATTTTCAGCCAGAAATCTTACATTTCTGTCTATTTTTCTGTTCTTGCTAAGTAAATAAAGGAAAAGGATGGGTAGACTGCATCCACTGTTGTCAAAAAGCTAAAACTTGTACTTCTCCATGTAGGAGGCTGTTAGGCCAAGTTAGAAATGTTCCTTTATCTTACACTTTTATTGAGCTTTACTTTAGACAGCAATCAGAATTATTACTTCATCATGCCTTCATGAATGTAGATACCAACTGAAGAGTAGCTTCAGCTGTAACTAAATAAAAGGGCCTCAGTACTGCTTGGCCTTCCCTGCATATAAAAAGTGTTCAGTCTGGGATCTGGCATCCTCAGTAAGGGCTCTTTCACCAAGCTACAACAGAGCCAGAGGGAGTGCAGGCTGTGGAGGTCTTGCTACTTAGGGAGTTCCAGAGATGACTGACTGTTTTAATAGAAAGACATGCTGGAACTGAAAATCATTATTTTGTTAATTTTAAAGCTCTTTTGAGCAACAATGAAAGCAAGATGAAGTATGTTCCCTGAAAATACCTGTGCACAGGAAGTATGGGGGAAATCTCACTGTTGCATTGTATCAATGAACAGGGGTTGCCCTTTTGCCTGGCTTTCTACCTCTAGAGCCTCAAATCCTCAACACCTCTGGTATTTCTCCTTTAATTACCAGCATAAATCTAGATCCAAGCTGATATGTAGAAAGATGTATGCTATCTCTTGGTTCTAGGTGACCAAAGCTGATGGGGCATCAGTCAATACCTTATGGGAACTTAAAGTTCAAAACCCTAAGGGAAGATAAGATGAGCATCCCTTACGGGGTGACCCATCCCTGGAGTAACTAAATCACATCAAAGAAACTAGAGTAACTAGAGTAACAGTCACATATCAGAGAAAAAAACCCCTCCAAAACCCAAACAAACAAACCAGACCCCCAGGACACCCAAATGCTCTAACAATTCCAAAGGACTTATATCAGACTAAGACAAAATTCATTTAAAAGCTGAGCTGAAATGCTCCCTGACAGCCCACAGTAACTGTTGCCAGCAGGATACTACACTGGTAACAGCTTGTATCCATTGCTGAGGAGTAATCTGGAGTCTTCACTTACCTCTTGCATGGAGACCCTAAATAAAGAGGTGGGAACTTGCAGTTAACTTTAAAAAAGACACAAAAAGCCCTGGATTAAACAAAAACCTGAAGACATTTCCATGTAATTCACACCAAGTAAAAGTCAAATATAATTAACTTTAGAACACTTTAAACTTCAATGAGGACATTGGCTTCTTCATTGGGGTTAAGCATTCATTTCTTAGAGAATTCCATGGAATCTGCTGTGAAAATGCTTCTTTTTAAAGCCGACAAATTTTATGACAGGCACAAGAAAATCTGTGAGGTTCCTTATGAGTTAATGTATTTCTACTTGTAATGTATGACTACTTTTGCTAGCACCTACACATTCTACTACTACTTCAAGCAGCTGCCAAGCAGCAAGAGGTTTCTGGTGACTGAAATTTTATTGTTTAATATATACAGGTGAACTTCAACAAAACCAAGTTTCTTTACAATAAGCAGTTTATTTAAACTATATTATGAGAATGCCCAAGTTACTCACATTGTAAAAAACTTAATCCATCAAAAATTCTTATCTATAGTAATCAATTTCATATTAAGCAAGAATTAATAAATATTTTTAGGTGACAATATACACTTAGCAAGTATTCTATAAACAGGTTATACCACTGTTTTAGAACATGAGAACTATAAAAGTTTGAAAAAATCATCTGTATATGACTTCTGCAGATTTCATACCTGCATTCAAGAGTAAAACAAGTCACATCAATTACCACTTGTATTCTACTTTAAAATATATCTTGGAAATAAATTACTGTAACGAGTGCCTAAAGTGAACAGATGACCACCCATGTAACAAGATGAACTAAAATAAATAATTTACAATAAAAATTGTTGCTAGCACAAAATCATCATACAAAACCAATTATTGCATTTAGCTCTGCACAGAAAAAAGTACCTTTTTTCATAGCAGTGTGAACTGCTATAGATGCTACATCTATACTACCATCTTCTTTTAGCTGAAAACTGTAAACAGCTTATTTTGTGCTAGAGCTACAAAAGTAGTATTATGCATTCATTTAAAAAAATATTTAGAGAAAGTTTATCTCCAACTAATACTAATTTCTAAGAAACCTCAAATCTTAAGAATCTTCACCTAAAAATCAGTTGGTCAACTTGTAATTTCCCTTTTATTTTGAATGTGAAATACCAGCTAACTCTTCACAGATAGCATTTATCCTTAAAAAAAGGGAATTGAGGAAGTTTGGGATGGTTAAAGAGGTCAGAGAATTAAAACAGGAGGTTAAATAGCAATGAGCTCCCCCTTTTCCTGTCAAAGCTCAGGAATTTGCCAGGCCCACTGAGGTGGTGGCACACCAAAAGTTACTGTCACTGTCTCTAGACCTGCAAACACCAGCTGGAAATAACTCAGTCCTTTCGAACTCTTCTTTTGCGCACTGATTTCAGCGGGCGATCTCCCATTCCTTCATCAGCTTCTTTCTTCTGGAAAGAAAAAGAAATTCAGCATTAACATTTTAAACCTATTTTAGTTATTGAATCTGGCATGCTACGTTATTCCTCTTCCTGGATTCCCCAGTCATTTTATCACTAAATGCAGCACTTAAGTGATAGGACATTTTTTTCCACACTTCTAATCTGATGACTAATAAAGTGGGTAGAATACTTTTCATTTCTATATTCAGAAGGAAGAGAATAGCATGTCTAAACTAATGTCAGAAATCTGGGTTTGCCCATGTTTTTGCTGGCTTAAAAGCAGTGACTTTTAAATTAACAACTTCCTTAAAGTGCACCTTTTGCTAATTTTATTTCCACTTCTCAAGTAAGACACATTTAAAACATTTTAACTGTTCCCTTTGGAGAGCTACAAATAGAGCAAACTGTCCTTAAATCAGATGTGGTGTTCCCAGTTCAAAAGCAATGGGCTTACAGAGAGGCACAGGAAAAGCCTTTCCAATGTGAAATCCATTCTCAGACCATGCACTGCTTCCTCACATTCGTGCATCACCTAATGGCAGGCACCTCCTTTAGAAGAACAGCTGACAGAATGTGGCCCAGCCTGTATGTGATGTGTCCCAGACAGCTCACAACAGAAACACCTTCACACTGAAAACACTCAGAGAAAAGCAGGCCATGACCTCATTGTGACACTGAAATGCCACAGACACATTCAGAGCTTGCTGTGACTTTCATAAGGAGTCACCTGAATCTTAGTAGGGTTCAGTAGATACTGTATTCTTGGGCAAATGTACAAGGAAAAGACAACTTCTTACAAGAACAAAGGGAAGTACAGAATAAGGGGTAATTAACAAAGACTTTTAGTGCTGAAACAATGCAACCTCACGCAAGGTACAGTTTCCTAGGAGAGTTATACATGAAAAGGAGTTAACATTACATTCCACAACTCTCATAACCTGGAAAGTGACTCATTTAGGGAGTGACAAGCACAAGATGATTGATGGGTGGATCTAAACTTTCAGACACTACCAGTTTCTAAATGAAATAATAATGAGTAGTTGACAAACAAGAAAAGCACAAATTCCATTCTACAATGATATTTTATGAAAATAATTTTGTGGAGTATCTGGCTGACTGGATTAATCTGCACAAGAAAAATGAAACTGCAGATGCTGTGTTCAAAACCAGTATTGTTATTTTGCTTAAAACCTTATTTTGGAATAAAAAAACCCCAATATGTAACTGAAAAACTTAATGTTTTCTAGGCCTTGAGAAAAAGCTATTCAATTGGAAGCACATGTTCTATCAATTGAGAAGCACGATGAAACTGGCCAATCTGCTGCAGCATCCAAATCTTCAAGACTTGCAATTCATTTAATAATCTGTTAAAAACTATACTTGTGTAAAAACATTTCCTGTTTAGGAAGCTGCCCGATCACTTCTATACTATAAGTGCATTTATGCAGAGCATGTGAGGTGTCAAACTCAAAGGCAAGCATATTTCTACCTCAGGATTTGTTTTATGTCTCAACAGAAGAAAAACACTTGTAGATAACTGGGCTTAGTTAGAAGTATGATGTCAAACAACAGGAAGGAGAAAGTAGGGAAAAATGCAAACTTACCTCATCTTCTGAATCAGATTTATTTAACCTATCACCTTCTTGACTTCCATCTGGAACTTGATTTTCTTCTTCAAGTGGAACTTCATTTTCTTCTTCATCATCATAAATATATTCACCTTCATCTTCTGCAGAAGAAGTTAATTTTACTTGGTAAAATATTACAGAACATATTACAAATGCACTTTACCCAGACATACTAGTCAGGAAAATAAGCCAATTGCAGTCCTAGAATGAACTGCTTGTTTAGAATACCCCATTAAAACATCTCTGATACTGAGAGTAAATTCTCACGAATTAGTAAAAATGATAACTGCCAGATTTAATCACCAATTTTAATAGCTCCAACTTTGCCTCTTTTCATAAGAGCCCATACTGTCTTCAGACTTGTTACTGACATAAAGGACTTGATTTACTTTACTTTAAAACTAGCTATTGTATTGGACAGTTTTGAGAGTAGAGTCCAAAATGAGACTACTCAGGCATCCCAAATCTGATTAAATTCTGATTTAGATGGGGAAGTACAATATTGCAGTTATCAGTCATCCAGCATGGGAGACACCTACATCCTAAGGGTACTCCCTTTTCAGCAGGGAATTCTTCTGACATACTGTTTGGATTGAGAGATAAGCAGCTCTTTACTTCCCCCCTTCTTGTGTATTTTTGCAATGCAGAAACTGGTCAGAAAAGCACTGTACTCCCCTTAGCTCACTCAAAGTATGTCCAGCTTGCACTACTACTATGCTTTACAATACTTTCTATCAAGAGTAAACAAGAAATCTTATATCTGACAGAAAGGATATTCATCAGCATTTTTCAAATTAACAGTCTGCCAGTGGCTTATTTAAAAACAGCAGTGAAGTAGTGCTCAATTCTGTCCTTGTCAGGTCATACCTACATCTCATAAGCACCACTTAGATGTGAAAAAAATAGGAAAAAACCAAAACCAAATAACAAAAATCTGTACCTACACCAAATTCTTACTGTTGCATCTCAGTTAAACTGGAACAAAAGTATCCATACAAATTTAGAATGTAGTCACATATCAGACAAGACTCTCCTGATTCTTGGTAATGAAAATCTAGAAATACCTAATTTGTTAAAATATCTGAGACTTCTGTAGAAGTACCAAGAACTTTGGCTGCAATATAGCAATAAATTGAGCCAAACAGAGCTTCACTAACTGTTAGAAAGCAAGAAGTTTGTTTTGCCATCTGTCAATATACCTGGTTCATGTCTACTATGTCTCTATTATCAAAAGGAGAAATGTGACCAAACAATGAAGATTATTTGAGAAAGATATAGACAAAGATCTCTGTCCTAAAAATAAGCCCTTAACAGAAGAGCTTGGCAAAAATTCACAAAGCCTTTGCTCATCTTCTAATAAAGAGATTGGAAACGATAAATGATGCAAACCCAGCTCCTCCCATAAGTATGAATTTCAATAGAGGGGAAAAAACCCCAAAGAAAAAATACTTCAGACATCAGAAGGTGTAGAACTCAGAACTGGAAAACGATACTATTTAAAATTATTATTTTAAATTTAATCAAATAGTAATTTAAGCATTATTTCCTATAAATAAATGTAGAACTTGACAAATAAGGTTCAGACTGTGCCCCTGCAATTCCATTTTGTGGCAACATTCTTATACTTCCTGCAATATCTTTCTAGAGGTCAAGGAAAGCAAGGAGACAAAGCAGACAAATAGACAATGCCACAAAAATTAACATAGAACAGAATAAAACAGTAAATCCCATGGACAATGCCCTTCAAGAAGTATTCTGCCAGCAACTCATTGTCACTGGCGTTAAAGAAATCACCAAGTGTTTCTAAAATTCGCTGTGGTGCCGCACTTTCTTTTTCTTTTCCAAATGCTGCCATGAAACAATGTGGATCTCAAGTCACTCAGTATTCCACAGCTCAAAACCCCACTGCATTTAACTCAAAAAAAAAAAAAAAAACCACACAAAAACCCAAAGGAAGAGGTAATGACTATGACAGAACTGTAAAAATCATAAAGAGACAAAGATACTAGTAGAAAGTATTTATGACTACAGATACTATAGGGAGAAATCTCAGAGGAAACTTGCATCTGCACCTGATGGAAGCTGCCATCCACCAGCCTGAAGTTCTACCATAAGCAAGGAAGCAAAGGGAAGAAAACAGATAGGAGAGACCTATTTGCAAGTCCTGGCCCAAATTGCTTCCCTTTCCCAGTACCTGAAATGGGAGCCTCCCTTCCCATCTTCTTTGTATCCTTTAAAAGCTCTCCTTTTATCTCCTCCGTTTCTCTTCTCTCTGTAGCAAAAAGAATCAGGAAAAGGAGGCAGAAGACAAATTCTCTAATGCTCTTAGATACAAAGAGGCAAAGGAGCAATAGAAAAAAAGGGGAGGATTTCAACCTGCAAGTGGTAAAAGGTGGCAGGAAGCTAAGGGAAGCCAAGCAATTCTTCTTAAAGCAAGAAACCATGAAGTCATATGACAGCAAAGTGTAATCCTTCCCTCTGAAGCCTAGAATTTATTTGAAAACCCTGGAATAGTCATACAAAAGCTAGCTAGGTTAGTTTTACTCTGTGTTCTGTTTAGTAACTAAAAGTAAAGGTCTAAAATAGAACCTACCTTTGCAATACCATGAACAGCTGTTCCAAGTATAATTTAAGACAGCTGGACAATGCTCCTCTGCAATTGCCCAGGCCTTATTTCTAACATTGAAACACACATTTTAACATATCCTTTATTAAGTGATGTGTTGTAATAAATAAATTAACTGACTTAACAGAAGAATATTGGAATTGAGAAATGGCAGCCTGCAACAGCAGCATATTAGGTACAAACTATCTATGATCTGCATCAAGACTGGGTAGAATAAAACAGAGTCTATAAGTCAGGAGCAAAGAACAGGCTGAGTAGAGTAAGATCAAAAGGAAATGTAGGAAGATACAACACTGAAATCATGTAGCTACAATTTATGCTGAAGTAAAGAATGTATGCAGCATAACCAGAATAATTAAGTGCCTTGGTAAGGCTCTCCAATAGCAAGGCAGATGTACTGTTTGTGTGACAAGCACTGTGCCCAATCTGTACTCTATTCTGTCAGTATGGGCATGGGAACTGCTGATGCTGAGCAAACTTTTTAAGTCCAACAGACAGAAGCCATCAACACTCATGGAACATGGTGCAAAGACACACAAACCCCACCAAGTTTCAGTCAGCAATACAAAGTGATGTCAGCACCAAGACAAAAGCCCCAACAAAACATGAATGTCTGCTATGTCTCTAATTATCCATGCCAATCTGTCACTTTCTTTGTTCTCACCAAGGAAGACTGAAAGAAGAGGCAGAACCTTGCAGAGTTCTGAAGCTAAAAATTTTCTCATCAAAGTCAAGATAATGTATTGTGAGTTAGGTGCTTTGGTTTTTATTCATTATATAGACACAGGGAAATGCTAACAGCACCTCAAAGCTATAGCTGAGTAGTTCCCAGTAATCTTCAATACAGTAACATGGGATGATTTTATCCTCGGATGCTGAAGTACAGCTCAGCCTACTGATTTGTTACTGATTAATTTCTCCCCTGGACAGCAGGACACACCTCTGCAGGCATGCAATCAATTGCTAAAAAGCAAAATAAAGGAAGCTGCAGATTTCAGTATGTCAAGCCCAGTCTATTTTCAAGCTTTAACAAGAATAACTCAAATCAGTGACCAACAGAATACTATAACCCTCCCAGAGAGTTGTAAGTGGATTTCTGTTAGAGACTTAAAGCTATTCCAGACACTTTACTTTAAAGAATAAAGTTACTTTAACTGCTTCAGGTACTTATACCTGAATAATTAAAATGTGTTTAATATATGAAATATTTAGAAGGAATAACATATCTATCACTGTCTACAAACATAAAAAATAGTGTTGGAAGCATGTTCATTTCTTGAAAGTGAAAAATTGCTGAGTACAACCTTACTTTCTGCTTGTTTTTATCAGAGCTATTAACCATGGGATACCACTCACTGGAGATTATCAAAGAGGAAAAAAGACTCAGAGTAAGGCACATTTCACATAGTCCAAGCTAACTGGTTGTAATTATTGGCAATGGAATTCATGAATCAATTCTATTCATGTCTTTAACCAAACTGCAAGCTGACACACTCATCTTACCATCTTCATCATTATCTTCATTTTCTTTTTCCTCTTCTAGTTCATCATCTTCAAATTCCTCTGTCTCTTCTTTTAGTTTTCTCTTTGTAATTTGCTTAGATACATCAGGTTTTTTGAAGTCAACATATTCATCTGATTTCTACAACAAATTAAACATCTATTTATATTTCAATTCCAATTACGAATTAAACAGGCACTGTAAGGTAAATAATACCAATGACATATTAAAAGGGGATATTTTTGTAAAGATGCCCAAGAGTTTTCAGATAAAGTACTAAGAATAAAACCAAATAAAAATATAGTAAATTTCACTAACCTTTCCTGGCCAGCAGAACAACACACTTAGACCAACAGGGAGAGCTAAAGTCAAGATGTAAAGAACCCAGAGCCATGGGTGTTCTTCTGCAGCAGTCACCAACTGACTAAACATACCAGGCTGTATTAAAAAAAAAAAAAAAAAAATTATGTCCCTCTCAACACTTAAATAAGTTTATGAAGTGTACTGTATACATTTATATTGTCCAAAACCCTTCCTTACCTTTGCTTTTTAATTACTAAAATAATACCGCATTTCAATACTAGCAAAGCAACAACTCTACAAATTGCAAATAAATGGCAGCTGTTGAATACGAAGGAACAGATGCACAACTCCAAACACACCAGGCCTGCCACAACTCAACTTTGTAAAGAAACATTTGGAGTCTTGGCAACCTCACACTTTACACCCTTCCCAGCTACTCTGTCTTTCCTGCACACTGTGCCACCTCAGCTGAAAGCTTCCACAGCATCAAGAGCTGGAGGGCAGCAGTTCCTGAGGAGCAATGCTGGCTCCACCTGTACTACCACCTTCTCTCCTTCGACAGCCAATTACCCAGGAAGTAAACTGTCCTCCCACCACAGCTCTGACTTACACAGTAGAGACACTTAGGCAAGTGCCTGGTGCATCTCTCTAAGAGGTACATCAGGAACTGAGGAAGTTTGAGAGGCACAGTGGAACAAGGGGATGCAAGAGAATTTTTTTGCCATTGTGTGTTCAGGTACAGATACAGGTTCAGACATAAACTCAGATCTTTTGGAAAAGGGCAAAGCTGTGTGAAGAGATCCTGCTGGCATGGACAGTAGCAATGCTGTTGTTACTTGCTCACTCTGTGACAAACAGCTGTAAGGAATTGGCCACATTTGCCACCAACCCATCGTTTCTCCCCCACAACTGCAGCCTGCTGCTGCCATTGAATCAAAGAGAACAGAGGACTGTCGCACAGGAAGAGGAGTGCAGGCAGCCACTAGAGGGACCCACGATCCCGTATGGCAGGGCACATCCATCCCACAGCGTAGGAAGAGACAGGAAGGCTGTCCAAGTGCAGTACACAAACGAAATGTGGATGCACACATACAAACAGAACAAATGCAGCTCTATAAACATACATGTAATGTTTTCAGAGCTGCATGACACACACCTAAGCCAAAGGCCTAAAATTATTAAACAGAAGCAAACACTAGACTATTAATTCCTCATGGGATGGAAGTATCTAAAGATTATGTATCATGGATATAGCCACATGGGAAAATAGGGGGTGAGGAGCAGCAGAGGAAGTCTTTGAGTGTAAGCAGCTCAGCCTTCCTTCTTTCATTTGCTGTCAGGTACTGAATTTCTAATATCAATGTGAACAGCAGAAGGCTTCACACAAAGTCAATTTCTCACTACGTGTTTAGGTAAAATGCAGTACCCTTTTAACATCAAGAAAATATTCATGTGGGAAAGGTAAAAAGCCAGACTACATGACAGAAAACTGAGACAGTTACTCAGCAAAATTATTAATTGCAGACAAATTAATACTCTGTCATTGACAGAAAATTTTTCCAATACTACAGCTTCCTCACTACTTCCTACTATCAAGAACATAGTAAAGTTTATACCTCATTAGCACTTGCTACTAATTTCTTCAAGCCCCAGCTATCTGCTGCCCAGCGATCTGCCACTTCTTTTTCTGAACATATGATGAAGTTATCAAAGTAGATATCAGATGTCATTGACCAGAGTTCTAAACCAATGGCACTGACAGGGGTCATCTTGAATGGGTGAAGATCTTCAAAATAATCTGGGTTCGGTATTTTCCGAGGGCTCCAGATTCCCTGTTAATGGAAACAAATGCAATCACATTACCCACAGCTCACCAAAAGAACAACTTGTGAAAGAGATTTCAAAATAATAAGAACTTTTATTTAAAAAGACAAGCAGCAGAGTATAACCTATCTAAAACAGAACTGGAAATAGCCTGTAGGATTTTGGCAGATGGGTCTCAATTTTATGGCTTAGGGCAGATCTCCTAAGTAATTTTTTTCTTTTTTTATTGTAGAGGTTACGGTAATAACTGACTCTGTGCAACTAGAGCCAAGTTTTGTTTGCAAACCGGCTTAGGATCTCACCCTCAGAGACATCAGATTCAAGTACTTCCCAGCTATAACTAATACAAAGTAACTCTCTTTTAATATATCCAGCTGATTCTCTCTTATATTGGAGGGGAGGAAGGGAATTAATTATGCAGAACTGATGTTTTCTCTAAAATCAAACTGGTAAGGCAATCTGCTTACTGAAAGGCTACATTTGTTAATATTAAAAAAGAAACAAATTCAAAAGACTCACATTTTAAACCCTAATGTAATTCAGAATACAATTCTGAAGACTATATTAAAAAAATGGTACCAATGCAAATTGTAGAAAAGGCAACTTTAAACAGGTAAGTTGTTTTAACACAGGAAACATCATTGTTTCCCAGTATACTTCAAGGGGAAAAAAAGCAAATTAAAACCAAAAAAATCTCAGATTAGTGAGGTATTCAGACTCATTCTAAAATATAAATACACTACAAAAAAGCCTAAGTAAATATACTACTTTGACTTGCTTGCTCTGCTGAAGTCTGTATCTTTTAGCAATGATCAACACTTGGGCTATTACCTGATAGTTAGGATTATCTATCATAGGTGCTCTCCATTTCCCTTTATACTTTGGGTTATTCTTCATGGGACGCACCCACTCTCCACAACCAGGTGCAGTCTCACATTTTGGATTAGGGATCTGAGGGGCTTCCCACTCCCCATCCATTTCTTCATCCCTAGAGAGAAAAAAAAAAATCCAAACAAATGCTTTAAGATCAGCCAGGTGTCAAACACTGGCAGTCTGAAGTTAGGGTCCATGTATATTGTTGTAACAACCTCAGAACTCTGACCTGCTCACAGAACTTTACCCAACAGTATGCACACTTTTTTAAGGAGTGCTACACTTTTTTATTTAAAGATCACATGTTTGTAAGTACCACAGTATGACTGAATTCAACTACATTCTGCCTCTGCAGACAACTTGAAAGACTTCTACCCAGGATGCTCAGAGATCCCTTTGAGACTTACATTATGATTTCAAGTTATCAACTTAAACTGTAGTAAATTCTTTCAAAAGGCACCTTCATATTCTGGTTTTACTTATTTATCTTCAGAAAACAAAAGGCAAGGACAAGTTCATGTTTTTATAGAAGCAGTGCCCCACACCAACAAATATGTGGCTACACCTTACACATTCCAATTTACTGCCTCAAGAGACAATGAGATTTGGACTGACTTCCACAACTAAGAATCTGCTACAGAGAACAGTCTTATCTACAAAATACATTAACGACCTGCACTTACCAGTCCTTTGGTTTATTTGCATTAGGGTCTGGAACATACTGTGGTTCATCATCAAGCCACCCCTCAGGCTTAACAGCATCAAGATCTTCTATTTTGGCAGGTTCATCTTCATCCCTTCAATCACAGAGGTATATTAGAAAACACAGCAGCCTGACTTTGGACTACTGTTCTGTTCAGAGGAATAAAACTGGCACGAAAGGGATGATTGTCAAAAACACAACAGAATTAGACTCACTAATGAGTCTAATGAATATATACGTGCAATGAACATTACACGTATAATTAATTATCTGCTTATAAATATCTAGATTATATTTACATTGTTTTGTAGTGCTATTTAGTCCAGAAATTGCTGGTATCAAGTGGCAGGTGTCAGCCAGGTCTTCCCACTGAGGTTTTCCCTACTTTTCCTGAGTTTCCATAAGAACAGTAGTTCACACAGAAGTAGAAATTTATTGTAAATTAAGACTATATGGTAGAAAAACTTCTTATTCTCGTGTATCCACCTTGGTTACTACTTGCAACCATGCAGGGTGCAAAATCAGCAAATAACAATTTTATTTGACTCCTTAGAACATGACCAGATCCTTATAGCCACCTCAATTATGTTTTCAAACTTCAGTGCTTTTAGTGAAATGTATTCCAATTGTCATTAGCAAACCACAAAATCAAACCAGTCAAATCTTTCCAATAAATAACCCTGTATGTGAAAGATACTGTAAAAATTAAAATGTTCTCCTTACCAGTCATCTGGTTTGACAGCATTTGGATCAGGTATTTTTGGTCTCTCATCCCAATCATCAGGCTTCTTATCAGTAGGATCCTCTACTTCTTTGGAAGGATTTACTGGAGGAATCATATTCTCAAGAAGACTTCCTTTACTGACAACTGTTTGGTCGATTAATATTTCAAATGTATCATCTGGTTTCAGCACTAAATTGAAGAAATTTACATTGAAGAATTAACGGAGCCATTTAATTTTACAGATATATTTAAGCAAAACTATAGAATAAGCACAGACTTAGTCAAATAACAGCCAACAGGACCCTCACTAACAGAGGAGACAGACTCCTCACCGAGGCACTGGATCTGGACACAAAACACTGCCCTTGAGGGGATGTATGATCAACATCAGGCCCCCAAAGATGAAACTTGAAGAAAATTCAATTGCTGAAACACATCCAAACACATTCTAAGAGATTTTTCAAAAACCTACCAACTTGGCCAAAATTCTGTGGTTTTACTTCAAAAGTACAGATAGTGAAAAAAAGGATCTCTGTCCCAAAAGGCATCTCTGCTACTAAATTACAATCTCATACTCGAGAGGGTGGGAACACAAGAACTGTACCAATAACACAGCAGAAGGATCAAAGCAACATTTTCTATCAGGTTCTAACCTCTAACAGCCATTTCCCTCAAATGCCATGCTGCAAATGCTTCAACATTTGAAGATAATTCCCTGGATGTTAGCAAGTGTGAGTAACTGAGAAGCCAAGGTTACAGAACTGAGCAGTGTCAGACTCAGTATCCAGAACTATTTCTAATAAGCACTTATAGATGTGCTCACTGGTTAAATAGTAGATCCCACTGTCCATTTAACATCATGAAGATTACTAAGTAATTACCATTCCACTTTTATGACAGGTTTCTAAAGACAGGTTAAGGAAACGAGAGTAACAATCTTGTAAGAGTTTGATAATATCTACTGATGGCCTTCCAGCCTGAAATTTCTCAAGAGTATTAAATATCCATAAATGCAAAAATGAAACCCCCATATCACCTTTAGATAAAGTACAAAGAACTAACTTTAAACCTCCTGTTATCAGTCATATAAGTGCATTGGAATCACATAGCTCTATGGATTCTGTTTGAACAATTGTAACAGAATAAATGCAATCCAAGTTTAAGTACCTTGATTCATAATTTCTAACAAACAATCCAAATACAGGAATGCATGCATTCCTTCAATATGAGATTCCTATTATCTAAAAGTGTAAGTTTGCTGTGGCATACTACAGTAATCTATTCTAGAAACCACTAAATTTTCCCATGGCACAGCACTTGAACATGCCTTCTGTTATTGTTATTATTATTATTACTCAGTGGCAGTTCAAAGGTACAGTCAGTTTGGCTGGATTTGCAGCATGCCACAGATTAGCCTGTTCTCTGATTGCTATTCTTCCTCAAAAGTTAGAAAAAGGAGGTAAAAACTAACTTAACTTTCATTTCTCTGTACAGTTCACTGGTACAAGAATTAAACCCAGCCCATACTCATTCACTTCACAGTCTCTGCAGACCTATCTGTTCATGCACTCTGGTCCAGGTGAAGTGTTGGTGAGAACTTTTAACATGTGGAAAAGAGTGGTGTGTGGCATGCTACAGATTTAACTGCATTCCTCTGAACTCTGACACCCTCCTAGAATATTGGGCAGTTGTACATTTTAGTATCTTTCCCAGTAAAAGCAGTTTTACTATAATAATTACTGAAGGCATTTATTAGTAAAGGCTAGACAGAGCTGATATGTTTTTTCCTGTAATTGAATATTAAGCAGTAGCATCTGAAAGCTACTTTTGTGTCCTGCAGTTAAACCCAGTCATTAAACCATTTAACCCAAATCACTAATCAACTTCCACTCAGAATTAACAGGCTATTACAAACAAACACTCAATTACAAAGCGTCAGAAGACAAAACCCCATTTTTAATCTCTCCTTTCCAGTTTAAGAATTGGAATTCCACTTTTAAGAAATAAACAATACCAAGAGTATAGAGATGTGTCTTCTTGTCCAAATAGAATTTTTTTAGGTCTACATCAGGACGTTCAGCATGTTTTTCATCATATTCTCCAGTTTTAGGATTCTTATGTCTGAAGATAAAGTGTAGTTTGTAATCTTCTCCACATTTATCTGGTCCAAACATAATTGTGTAAGGTGTTTTGTCATAGAAGTATTCCTGTAGAAGCAAGAAAGCTGAGCATGTGTTATACTGGACATTTTATTATGTCACTTTTGGTACTTCTTTTTCTTGGCATAGAACACAGTTACCTACTTCTAAAAGGTAAATGAAAAATGGTAGGGTAAGTCATGAAAGGAACTCAACAGTCCTCTGGAGCTGATGGGTGCTCTCTGTTCTCAGGGAATGGACAAACTGTCAGTCTCTTCAGGGAAGATGAATACATTTATAACTTTAGATTTTATCCTTATGTTAAGTAGGAATGCCTGTCACAAATCAAAACACCCAAGTATTTCTCTCTCTCTCTCTCTACAAACATTACACTAAAAGATGGAAAGAAACTAGTCACTGTTCTTCATCACAATTTCATTTTCCAATAAAGATAAAACGCCAGGATATTAATATCCAGTATTTTGTCAGTACCTTTTTCTCTCTGCATTAAGTAACAGCAACAAACAATCCTGAAATATCAGAAATAATTATCCTCCTTCAGAGTATGTTGCATTACACAGTTATGCAAGTATCTTTTGACTATTTATGTTTCCTGTATGTGAATACACAATAACATGCATGTGCTGTTCAGTAAAAAAATTGTTTCGTAAGTTATGAGTTAAGATCTTATGGCTTCTATTAATACAGAAAGTCATACTAAACACATACAGAAGTCCTCCCTCCTGGATATCAGACACCACCCATAGAGAACTAAGCTGTTCCTCAAATGAACAACTGATAGCAAACATTAAGCAAGAGGACATACCAGATTCAAGTCATCACTACTGGAGAGAAGCTTAATATATGCACCACCACAGTCAATGCCTTTCTGAAAATTCACTTCATATCTGGGCAAAGAGAAAGTGACAAGAAAAAATATTCAGAGTATCAGGAAAATACGAATTAACTGCTAATCTGCAGTTCTAATTGTGAATACATTCAGACTGTGTATTAGTATCTAGTGTCAAAACACTTCTATGTAAGCAAAATATTTTAACTTACTAATAAACATCAAGAAAAAAAATCCGAAGGATTACTTACTGAACAATCAAAGGTTTATCATCAAAAACAAATGCTTTTGTTAGCATTGCTGATATTGCATGATACTTTGCCACTGATTTTAACACTAATCCTTTGTCTCCAGGCACTGCGTTTTCTTTCAGCTCTTCTACTTCCCATCTTCCTAAAACACACACACAAAGTTTGAAACAATGCAGTCTGAAGTAAAGAAATCACAGCCTTGTTGAAAGTAAAGAGTTAGCAACATATAAAGACTAGTTACCAAAGTAGGGGAGAAATGTTGGCATCAAAGATGTTGTTCTCAAATTTACAAAAATCTCTAAGTAAACTTTAATACTAGATCTAGATCTTCAGGTTGTGGTATCCTACAATGGCTAGAGAACAAAGTATTTCTCCAGATTTAAAATTTACTTCTACCATCATCACATTAAAAAAATTAGTCACAAAGCACTGTGTAAAGCTAAAGACCTGCATCATTACTTTTTTTCTGCTTACACAGAATTAGAATCTCTTTAGTCAAATCTAATCACAGGGTAGAAGTTCCCTCCTCCTCCCCAAAATCTTTCCAAGAATCATCGGATTTGGTCCAAAACAAGCCTACAGCTTTGAAAATAGAAGATTTTATATTTGTAAATTCTCCAAGTTTGGGATAAATACAGTTGAATACACATGTGTCCAATATCCAAGGAACAAGATTTCTTCTAAAAGGGCAGTTACATTTTCTCAGAAATTAACAGGAGAATATTCACTGGGTTTTTTTCCAGGAAAGAACACAGCAAAAAACCTCCTACGTTTACAATCCACTGTAATCTTGAAGAATGCCTGTGTCAATGTAAAAAAGAAGAAAACATCAGGAATTCCTCAGCATGTAATTAGAGAAGATTCATAAACTGTGATAAGCAAACAAAACAGTGATTTACTTTTATTCAGCTGAAGTATGATTAGTCAAAGTTGTTAAGGAAGGGCAGATATGCAAGTCAGTAACAAACTCCTAGTTTCTTCTAGCCTAATACACAGGAAGGAGGAAAATTCCATCCTCTTCAATAGTGTTCCTTCCTGGAAACTACGGCCAAACAACAATGCAAGGCAAAACAACAAGACTGGAAAAAAGAACTGGAAAGTAGTTCAAAACCATGTCTTTATCACAGACTTTATTATACGCTGAATTTTCTGTCTTCAAGCAAATATGACCATTCTGACATCAAAGACAATTTTTTAATCTAATATGAAGCCAAGGAATCAGAGAGATCTCATTTCTCACAAGCATCTCATCTGTGTGTCTATCTCCTCTGCAACTTCTTAATTTTACCAATTATATTTTGTAACCACTAAATCTAGAAGCATCAGTTCTACCCTGTTCTCTGCAGAGAGTTCTGCAAGTTATGCTTCCTTACCACTTTCTATTAACATAACTGATTTCATTTGACATAGGAATAGCAAATATTTCTCTGTTGCAGCAGAAATTTCTTCTCCCCACTCCCTCTTCAATGAAATAAACTCAGGTCACAAAATTATTGCCGCAGATCACGCATCTGCCAACATTTCAAGCAGCCAGTTCTAGACTAGGAAATCACAAGTGCAAACTGCAATGATTAAACCATCAGTACAAAGTTTTCATTATTGCTTTCTTTTCAGCTACTCTAAGACTAAACTGTACAAGAACCACTGAAGAGCCCTACACTCAAGCACAGGCAGTGTGAAAAAGCATTTGAAAAAAATCAGTGCGCAGTTTTAACTTTCTTGTTTCAGAGGCTACACCAAGAGACCAATCCATGAATCAGTAGCAGGACGGATGGAGCAAAATGGAACACAATGCTTTAGAAAACTGCTTAACAACTGAAACTGAAGTGGTAAATTTCTCTCACATGATGTCAGAGAGGACGGTTCCAAAGAAACAATACTCATAAACAAACAGTATTAAATATTCAGATGCCAAAGGGTATTCTGGTATTATTCATGGCAATACATTGTTGGAATGACAAAAAAAAATCATCCTCACACTAAGCAACCCAATGAGCAACATTTCACATCTCAGTCTCAGGATAACCATTATTATACAAACCAGTATTTTTGACCTATGCCACCTAGATATTCAAAGACAAGTTCTGTGTTATTTCTCAAAGAAATAGTAGTTATTTCTCAAAAAGCAACAGAACATCACAAACTACATAGTGGAGGTAACACTAAAGCTGCTTACCATCATATTTAGCAACGTTATCATCCATGTCTTCTTTCAGAGTTACAGACAACACCCACCTAAAACACAAATTGTACTGGTCATTGGGCTATCTACGCAAAGCTGTATTATTTAACAAACAAAAGGAAAAACAGCTTTTGCTTCCAGGCTGTGGAATTTTAATACTGATTTTGAGTCAGCATCATGGAACTGCATGTAGCTCTGAGAACATGCAACCAAAAATTAAAGGAGAGTAGTCTAATACAGTATTTCAAAATATTTCTTTAAAATGTTAATGAGTAGACAATTATGAGTCTAAAGTCATTAAATTCCCAAATTATTTAATTCTGAATAAACTTCAGTTTTATGTACAAATTCAGTTTGGCAGAATGGGATATGCATATAATGTAAAAAATGCACAGAAAATAGCAAGTTTCAAGTATAATACCTTCAATATTATAAGAAAAGAAAAAGAAATCAGCCGAAGGAATCTTAGCTTCACCTGACAGTAACAGTACACATGCATAGCAGAGGACAAAAGGGAATGGTAAATGTCAAATACAAGATTCCAAGTGTCCTGCACACAGGAGATCCAACAGGGCAAACACACTCCTGATCTCCTCCCTGCAGTCACATTTGTCCACTGTTAACAGAGATGCTGCAAAACTATAAACAGCAAACTAGATCCTTGGCCTACAGGGGGGGAGAGACCAGTGAGGATATAAAACATCTCTACAAGTCATGTGGAAGATTTTCAAGGTCCATTCTCAAAAAAGCTACTTTATCCTTACCTAGTCAATTTATAGGTACTCCTTCCCACACTTTAGGGAAGAAAGGCAGCATGCTGCTTACTTTCTCATCAATCTTATGTAAATTATGCACAGCTAGAACAAAAAATCCCAATCATTGTAGCTAAAACTTTGAACAATAGATTTAGCAGAAAGACAAACTAAACTTTGAAAAGATCTCAAAAAGCTAGAAACTTGGATGAATTTTATCATTCAAGCACCCCCATTGAATCTTTGCATCTGTTAATCAAGGTGGTTTGTTTGGTTGTTTTTTTAACAACCATTGTCACCTCTTCCAGTTAATAATTTTTTCTGTCATCACAGGTGCTGCTTTTGCAGCTAACATTTAGAACTGACACACAGCTAAGATCATGTGAAAAGAAAGAATTTGCTACTGAAATGTAACGGCACTTCACCTCTCAGCTAGTTAAACCCAACTGGCTAAATCTTTACATTATTTTTCTTAATGTCCACAAATCCAGAGTTTATTAAAAACTTCCTTAAAACACACACAAAAAAGTAATATATCTGAAATGCTAAGTGTCCAGCTTAACATCATAACGTATTTGGAGCAAGAATGAATAGCCTTCCCAATTCTAATCCCCATAGAAATGGTTTTTATAAAAACAGTAGCAGAAGAATGAATACAAAATAAGTCTTGCCACTGTAAGTTAAGCTGAAAGAGGCATAAGCTTACCTAGACATTCCTTCATCAAAGGTTTCTGCAAAATACACTTCCCCAGTTGGCTTTGGAGTCTGGTACACAACCTAGGAGATATGTACAGATACACATCCCAACATAAATTACAGTTTTTCATTTGAAATCCAGTCTCATATCTCCAGAAGTAATCCACCCAGGCAGACCAACAGATTTTGTTCATTAGAAATACCCAGCACCATAAAACTCCTTCTCCCCCCCTTACATTTCAACAGTTTGTGTGCATCCCTCCAACAGTGAGCAATTTCACATCTTTGAATTTTAAAAATTGCTTCCTCTGTTCAAAGCTCATAACTAAAGTTTTGTTACATCTTATGTAAAACAAAACACCAAAAATTTCTCTGAACTTGCACCAAATCTGCTTCCTCCCTGTTTCTTTCTTTGTGTGTTTTCCATTCTTCTGTTTTCCCATCTATTGTCCACATCTATTTTGAGGAATAGCATACAGATTTCCTGGTAATAAAGACAGTTTCAAAAGGCAGCTGATGAAGTCAAGAAAATGGTCCAAAGTCAAAATCTCAGTGCGACCAAGGTGCTTTCCATTTACTTCTTTAGAAGTGGCATGTCAGGACTTGCAACAGAAGGTTCTGTATCTAGACTGAAGAAAAACCTTTTCTATGTCTATCCACCACAGGGAGGAGATTTTACACTTGGAATAAGAGATTCATTCATTAAGTTTGCCCTGTACAGGGCAACTGAAAAACTCAGACTGCTGTACTGGAGACCCACTCAGTTGTCAAATGCAAATTAACTTGCTCTAGTTATAACTATGCTTCTTGTATTTAACCAGCTTGAACTAAAGACATTTGTAATCTTACCTCTATAGAAGATTTCTCTCTGTCAACATCAGCGTCTTGGGACTGCTTGTCAAAGTTCTCCACTTCAACATCTGCGTCCAGATTTTCTTCGTTTTCCATTCCTGCAGTCACTGAGCTGATTATCAGGACACCCAAGCACAGCCAGTCCCACTGGAAGTGCATCTTGGTTATCTGAAGAATTGAAAGTTTTAGATTTTAAATATCATTTCAATGATATTATCAATACTATTCCAATTTTACCCCAGACTTTATCTAAAAGAAGAAAAAAATGTCCCATTAAAATAATGAGAAATAACTATCAGAAAGTGTTGTCACTATAATATTAATTTGCTTTTTAAATTTTTTTTTAATTACTGAGCCCTGACTCAGACTCTCTTTTCCTTCTTGTTTTCTCTATGGAAGTGCCTGTAGCCTGTTCCTTTACCTTGCCAAATCTAGCAAGAATCTAACTGTAATATATATGCTTTTTAAAGAACTAAGCAAGACTACTTTTATTTTTCTCATCCATCAACAATCTGAACAAGTAATGAAATTGAATCAGTCTCTACAATGCAGCAATAAGTAACAGCCCTTTCATTAGGAAAAATAAAATTATAGAAATAGAATGCGTTATCATCCACTGCCAGAATTGCATTTGTATTTGTCCAGTGGTTTGAGGAACTGCAGTGTCAAAAATGCCTATGCAAGTTTCCTCAAAGGTCTTTCAAAAGATGCTTTTTTCTGAAGTTATCTTTGTCTGAACTTAGAATAAAGAGAGATTCTAGACACCTCTGCACAGGTATTTATCACTTGGTCCTTACTAATTTCTATTCACAGTAATCTTAAATAAATGCTGATACTTATTTTGCTATTATAAGACATCTTCAAGACTTGCCTTACCTGTAGCCACTATTAGTTATACTAAATGCTCTGGTGCTGAGGTGCCTCTTGCACCTGAGAAAGCAGCCACCCTCTCAGTTACATCATCACTCCTTAGAGATTAAATTGTTTACCACAACTCTAAATATCTCAGCAATTATAGATACTATCTTACATTGAAAGTGTAAGCCTCTTTCTTTCTTCCTGGTTTTATCAAATTTGGTAAGCAGTTCAAACATTATAACTGCACCAATAATTATTTCAACATTCATTTTTTAACACTGCAAGTTTTATCAAGCAACACAAACAGAGATCAAACAGTATCACGGCTTTATTTCTTTCAAGATCTATTAATTTAATATTAACTGCACTGATTGTATTTAGAGCCAAAACACAGGGTTATCATAAAGAAGTGTCTCACACAGTAGTACTATGTCAACACTAGGAAATAATCAAAAGCCTCTTTTTTTGGGACTAAAACCTATTTTCCACAAAACTACATTAATCATATTACCATTCTTATTTTCTCTCCCACTACTATCCACAATTCCTGCCATTTTTTGTGGGACTTTACAACCTTGCTTGACGATGGTGAGTCTGTTGTTCCCTCTTTTTTAAGGTGATACATTTCAATAGTGATCTGCAAATTTTACTAGGGTTTTGTATTTGGCCCTTTAAAAAATTAGTTAAAAACTAGAGATATTTTTAATTCATAGACCTCCTTAGCAGTTCTAGAACTTAAAATAATCTTAACCTGAAGATTGTATCAGAGGTGAACATTTGACCTTATGGTGTAGTTTTGAACAATTTTGCCTGAGGAGTATCAGTTTCACCAACCCCATTTTCTTGTTCCTTAACCATCCTATTAGGACAAGCAGCCAAAGAATTCCATATCAATATCTCCTGGACTCCTTCACTCCTAGCTAAAGTGTCATATATTAACCACAAATCAGACTTGCATTTTTAGCACACAGCTTGCCCACGCTACCTCAGCTACTTTGTCATGCAGATGCTCTGTGCTTCTCCTGAAGCAGAGGAAGAGGCAAAACTTTCTCTTCCAGTACATTTCAGGTGTGCTTGTGCATGGTCCAAAATACTTTTCACGTACGTAGCCGTGATTTTACTGTAATCAGCCCCATTCACTTTTGTTCCATACTCAGACTAACAAGGGCATCCAAGAAGTCACACTAGTGCTCACCTTTCCAAACAGCTCCCTTCCAAAATTTCTGATGCCTTCACTTTGTTCCCACTGGATCTTATCATTACTCCTTGATCCTATCTAGGACTTCCCTAATTTCCTTCAGCTTTCAATTAAATCTCTTACTTCTTCCTTCAAGAAGGGAAGGCACATTTTAACCTTCGACCTTTTGATACACTTTTAAAATAATCCCAGAAATGCTGAAGTATGTTATCAAGACCAATTGCAGTTATCACTCAAATGCCAGGCAAAGATGCTTTTAACCAACCCATGGTATCCTTCACTTTTGTGAACTCTGCCACACTACAGTTTTAAAATATAAAATAAATCTTTCAACTAAGCCAATGAGTTTCTGATCTCAAAACAGAACTTCACATTACACATTTAATTATCTTTAAAACCTACTGAACTTTCCTAATTAACATATGAAGACCTATGAGAAACTTTTTTTACTCTGCTTTCAAGGTGGCAATGAAAATAAGCCAAAAGGATTCCCACTGTTAAAATTTCCTCAGCAGAACAAAACAAATTAAAAGTATATGGCCTTCATAAATCTCCAAACATATTTACTAGCAGTCTTGTCGATGTATCTAAGTCCAGACCTGTGATTTTAGACATACATTTTGCACAGCTTGGTCACTTTTTACCATGGGTAACCACAGCAGAGGCACACACAGAAGGACATTTAAGCCAGCAGTATTATTGCAAAGCACGCCCTAGGGACCAGCAACAGTGCAGCAACATCAGCAGAATACTGCACCTAAAGCAACAAGCTGCTTTTTCTGAGGCACAGGCTAGTCTTTATAAAAGACAACGGCATAAGCTGATAACATCTTCTCACTGGATATTGGAATTTTTTTCCCCATGAGGACAGGTGAGCAGCAGTACAGGCTGCCCAATCTCAGTCCCTGGGGTTTTCCAAGACAGTCCAGATAAAATCTCTGAGCAAACTCTGGACCAGCTGCAAGGCTGCCCCTGCTGCAAGCAGCAGGTCAGGAGAGACTTCCTGGTGTCTCTTCACACCTGAATGATCTGATTTGGGTTGCACAGGGCAAATGTGTCAACCCTAGTAAATCTGCACCATGGTTTTTTGTGTATTGTATACATGCCACAAGTTAATGGCATCGTTATTCCATCTGCTGCAGAACTAAGTACGAGGTCAGGATCTTTTAGAGCACTAACTTTTTTTTGGACTTTGAAAATGGTCATGCCTTTTTCATGGAACTCTCAGAGTTCTGGATTCTCAAGCAGAAAGGGAATAAGACAGCCATTCTCACTCTGAAGTCCAAAGCTCCTGCATCCAGTATCAACACATAGGCTTTTCATAGGGCCAAATATCAATTCCATTCAGGGCCACGAAAAGTGGAGGATTTTTTCATACACTCCCTCTTTCATCCCTAACCCCGAGCTGCTGTATTCCTCCCCCATTCTGCTACATTGGCATCAACCTGACATAAGACAACATCCAGCTGAAACTGTTCCATGAACAGCGTGCAAGAACTCTAACACAACTTTAATTTTTTTCCTTTGTTGGGTGTGAAAATTGTACTTCTCTCCCGTTACTCGAGATGTTAAGCACCCTGCGCTGGAATGGATGCCGAATGTGAAATTCAGCAGTAACTCCAGCCGCAATGCTGCTCTCCTGCAGGTGCCTCGGGATATTTTGCTGCTACTGCGAGCTCGACTAAAATCTTCAAGAAGACCTTATATTCCAATTCAAAATAATAATAAAAAAAATAGACGTTTGGGCCAAACGGCCACCCGGTGTTCTGTCAGTACCCAAGACGAACCCGCTTTTCGGGACACCTCCAAGCGAGAACGCGGGCCGCAGGCGCTGCGCCCATCGTTCACCCGCGAGGCCGCGCTCCTCCTGCCCGGCCTCGGGTAAGGGGCCGAGCTCCCAGACCCTCCCCTGCGGCGCCTTCAGCCAATTCCCCCATCCCACCTTCGCGACCCGCCGCCGTCCGTGAGAGGCGGGAGAGCCGGGAGCGCCACCGCCGCCCGGGGCTGAGGCGAGCGGGGCGGAGCAGGGCAGCCACCGCCCCCTCCCCTCGCTACACGGGATCCACACGCACCTCCNTCCACCCGCCCCCCCCGCCGGCCCCGCGGGGCTGGGCGGCCGCCGCTTCTCCCGGCCTGGTTACCAAGCACCGCGACGCAGCTCCTCCCACGGCGGGCGGTTACCGGCGGCCGCGNCCGTGCCGAGCCGCCGCGGACCGTGTGTGGGGGCGCGGGAGATTGGCAGCGAGCCGCGCCAATCAGAGCTGCCCGGTGTGAGGCGAGAGCCAATGAGGAGCTGGACCCGTGGCTGCCGGCCCGCCCAGCGCGGGTGCCTCAGCCAATCGCCGGCGCCGACCCCCGGAGTTCAGCGCCGTTGATGGGGGCTCTGCTGGTATGGCCGCGATGCCCGGGATCGGCATCGCCCGTCATCGCCCTGCCCCACACGGCTGCAGCCAGAGAGCGGCCAGCAAAAAGAATTTTCCAACCTGTAACCTCGAATTAACGAAAGCCTTACTTACAGCTGGACGCTCACCCTGACGCTTGAATATGCGTGCCGCGAAGCAGAGCGAAATAAAAACATTTAAAATAAAATACTAAAGCCGGGTTCACATCTGCTTTTTGTACTGAACACAAACGTTGGCATTCCCCTTTCAAAAGTCCCTAAAAAGATTTAAGACGAGAATAGAGAGAAATGAATAGCTGTGCTCCAGTGAAAATCGAATAAAATATCATTAAAATTGAATTGTTGAAAGTCGTGTGTTTCTTAACTAATTTTTAATTAGTTGGATTAGCTGTTTGTAAGCAATGCCTGCTTTTAGCCAGCACTAGTTTTCTTCACAGGCTCTTCAAGGATATTGAAGTAACCAGAAGACACAGGGGATTAATGCCTGAAAAGTTGGAGACTTCCCATCTGAGAAAAAGATGATAAAAGGATTAAAGAATGTGGACCAAATTAGCATGAAGAGCACGAAATCAATAACCAATAGAGGATAGAATAGTAATTCATGAAGAGAATTATGTAACTTGGAACCAATGAGCATTAATTCGTTTCTTTGGTAAAAATGTATAAATAGGTGAAAAGGTTTTGGATCTGTGCCAGCACAGAGGCTGAAACTCTTGTCAGCTTCACACACCTTTTGGCCAAGAATAAAGTAATGCCTTACTCCCTCTAACAATAAAAACACAAGTGTTGAGAGAGTCTTATTTTTCCCAATGTTTTCAGAGGATTTTGGTAACAGAACTAGCTTGAAAATTGTGGTTTCTTACCACACAGACAATTTAACATGACTAAGTACATGCACAATGAGCCTGAGGTCGACCTTACTTTTGAGACTTATGTTTTAAACCACATGAAATTACAGAAGTAATGTTTCCCACTCAGTGAGCCTGGTGATCTGGTTTGTAATCTGAAACTCTTTTCAGAGTTATTTTTTTTTCACTTATGGTTTACCACCTTGGGTAATCACAAGCACAATGCCTAGACATCAAAACCAGTCACTTGTAAAGTTAGAGGAAGTTCCTTTTTCCAAATTAGTTAAAAAAAGCCTTCCTATGGAAAGGCTTCTATCCAGCCTTTGATCTGGCCTTGGAGCCGTGGTTTGTAAAGGTTCAGTGCATGGGTTCATTACATGGAAAACCACAGGTAAGATCTTGGTTGCAGGGTGGAAAGGAAGCTGCAGGTGTTCTGTGACCACTCCTTGGGCACAAACCCAGCTGATTCACTCACCAGTGGTGGCTGCTGCCAATAACACACAGAAGTGTTGTTGCTGAAGTATTCTTCCACTGCACTCCCTTCTTATAAACTTCCTGGGGCTGGAATACTCGCTTTTCCCCTATTGCTTCTTCAGTGAAAATCCAGAACTCCTCTTAGGAGGTTCCTCTGGTTTTACAGTGGAGCTGTGGTTCTGCTGACTGTGCAAGAAACTTCTGCTCTTGCAAAAGCACAGGGAAGAATTAATCCTTCTTGTGAAGCATTAATTATTCTCAACATCAACTAAAACCTCATTTATATCAGAGAGATGGGAGGGGTATTCTGTGAGTGCAATGGTTATGTAAAACACAAAAACAGAAACAAGGAATGAAGCACCAAGCTGGCAGCACAGAATGAAAAGTTTCATTTAAAAATATGTTTTTAAGTCCAGTCATTTCCTAATATAATTTCAACTAAACTGATGAGCTTTTTGAAAGTATGCTTCAACAACTAGAGAGAAATTTCATTTCACTGTGAAAATAAGATGTTTTGGTAGCAAAATCTATTATTTTAGTATATTCCATGTTTTCACTGATTTAAACAATTGCTCTGGAATTTCTCCCTTAGTGACACCGCCCTGTAACAAGTGAGAGTAAGGCACCCTGAATGCACTCCCAAGAGTGAATCAGGTGCAGAGAAAGCAATGGCAAAATAAGGTTTTATATTTTCACTGTAAGTGCTTAGGGATAAAGGTGGACCCCAGAACACCTCTAAGGATGCTGGATTACTGCACTAATTCTCAACTGGCATTAAACTCCTAACCTAATGAAGGCTGCAATATTTGGTCCAGTATATGTATATACATGTATCTACATACACCTATATATAGGACCACAGTATATGAACAATCCTGTACATAAAAGTCTAAATAAAGTAAAATAAATTAAGCACAAAACTCTAAGCAATATTATCAAAATATTACTAGAGGTTGTCTTTGAAAAAAAAGACACTCTTCTGAACTGTTTTAATGTAAAAAAATTAGTTCCATCTCATTCTAAATGAAAAAGACTGTGGCATTAGGAATACAACTCTACATTAATGTAACCCATTGAATACAAAAGCACATATTGCAGTTGATTTGCTGCTGTCAGGATGCAATGCCTGTGCAGGGGAATGAGGGTGCAGTCGTGCTTCACGTGCTAAGGCAGTGATACCAGAAATCTGCCCATTAACAGGTACATGTCCAAGGTGGATTGTCATTTCCCAAAACCTTTCCAAACACCACTACTATGGTTTACTTTTTATTTTCAAATTTATGTTGAATTTGAGCTTGTGACAATGATTGAAATATCAGTACACACTGATTATCTAATTCTTGGATGCAAAATTTTATTTAAATAGATTTTCTTTTTACAAAAATATAGTCACTCATAATACCCTTATTTCCTGTAATTAATTAAATGCACAATTCACTGAGAAGTTTTACAATCTTCAAAAAAAAAATACCTGTTTAAGTTTCAAGTTATTCAAATAGTAACGTGTAGGCACTTCTCATTTAAAAAATATTTAACATAATTTATGCTACATTAAGGCTGAAACACTTATATTGCATTTGAGATCTATTTTCATAACATGAAGTTGTTCCTGTGAACTATTTAAAATACTTGCAATGAATATTGACAACTTTTCCTTCAGTTCCAATTTCCCTACAAAATTGACCAATGCTTTTAATGGAGTTGAATGCTGTGTCCTTTAAATAATTTTCAAAAATGTCTGCATTTTTATTTCTAGTGAAACCTTTTATACCTTTATGCTTTAGTCCCTGAGGCAGGTATTATCAATTGTTTATAATAATATCTATTTAATGTTGTCAAACTAAGGTAAGATTTTTATATAGGACATATTACTCAAGAACATTTTATAGAAATTACTAACATTCTTTTCATATACCTTGTCTCATAAAGACCTAAGAGTTCTCTCAACTCTTTCCTAACACAGAGTATTAATAATGAAATGGATATGGAATTGATCTTTTGACTCAGTCCTTTTTGTTGTTGTTGTTCCAGCCAGCCTTGTTTTCAAGCAATACATAACAAGTGACACATCAAAAATGTATTTTTTTCAGTTTTCAGATGTCTTGATAAGTACCTGGAAAAAACCAAAATCTATTATTGTCTAAAATCTGCAAGAGCTTTTCCTATAACATTAGTTTTTCCCTTCTTCCAGCTATGGCTGATGTTTAAGGTTGTAGTAATTCTCTTCAGCGACTTCTGCTGAGTATTTTCTATTTATGGACTTACTGACATTTAAACACTTGGGAAAACTTGGAAGAATTAAAAAGTCAGAGGTTCATCTGAAAATGTTGACATAATGTAATTAATATCCAAGGTGGTGACTGAAAAAAGCTTTGTTTGCCAAAATCCAAGTCCCAGCAACTACAGGTACAGCACTGCAAAACTAGAGAATCATCTCAGTACTTTCAATGAAGTACATTTAACTTCTGTCCTGAAGATAATTAATATAGTTCTTCACTTGTGTTTTTCCACATAAAATTCTATTCAAAATTAAATAAGATGAATGGTTGGCAATACTATATGATTGGAAGAACCAAAATTCATTTAATAATGGATAATAAAAATTATTTTATTGACACGCTTACCTCACTCAGTATTGCCCAGACTGGGGAATCAGAAGTGATTGATAAACGAATAGCCTGTATTTTTCCTATTGACTGGCTGATGCTGCCTTCTGCAATGCCATTTTCAAAAGCCCCTAAAAAAAAAAAAAAAAAACACAAGACCCATATGAACATTTATTAGAATGAAGTACACTTCCAAGCAAACTTCTGAAAAAGCTCTAAACTACACACTATAAATTAAATTCAGGAATACATTAGGGGAAAAAGTTTTGGCAAAAAGACTCATGAGTTGAAATAAGGACAAGGAGAGATCAATCAGTCACAAATTACTCTGATAGGCAAGCCAGACTTGGGGGAAAAGAAATTATTTATTCATATCAGAGTAGGGTAATTAGAAATAAAACCAAATCTTAAGAACACCTGCCCCCAACCCTCCCTTCTCCTTGGGCTAAACTTTACTCTTGATTTTCTCTACCTTCTTACCCCCAGGTGTGCAGGAGGAGAGGGAATGGGGGTCATGGCCATTTCATTACATGTTGTCTCTGTTGCTCCTTCCTCCTCAGGGGAATCAGAATGGCATCCTCCTCCTTCACTGACCTTGGTGTCTGCAGAGTTTCTTATGTATTCTCCCTCCTCTCTCCAGCTGCAATTGCTGTTACACAGAGCTTTTCTGCCCCTTTTTAAAATATGTTATCCCACAATACACTATCCCCATTCCCTGATGGATTCAGTCCTGGCCAATTGTAGGTCTGTCCTGGAGCTGGCTGCCACCAGCTCCACTGCACATAAAGGAAACTTCTGGCAGCTTCTCACTGAAGCTACCCCTGTAGTTTCCCCCCACCCCAGCTACCAAAACTTTGCCATGTGAACCCTTTACAAGGACTGTAATTAGTTTTTCTTCTAATTAGATCTCTTGGCTTTTGCCACTGGTCATATTTAAACAAAAATAGAAGAGTCAAACACTACAATATACAGTAATGCAAAGGGTTTCTTTTCTTTACTAGCTCACTTTGGAATGTTGAATTTATCACAGAGTTAATGAAATCCTTAGGAGCAAAAACATTTTATATGCAGGAATAGAATTTCTGGTTTGAAGTGACAAACAATTTACCTATTTTTAAATATCCATCCTTGGTTGCTGGGTAGTTAAATTTACTTCCATTATCAGCCAATTCTTTTCGTAGCATTTCCTATAAAAAAATAACCAATAACATTTCAAGAAGTATTTTCTAGGGAATGACATTTTATGCTGAATATCATTCTGAAAATGAAAGATGGTTCTAAATTAGAGACTTACATCGGCTGGCAACACTTCCACAGTAGTGTTAAACAGTTTATCACCAGGGTGCTCCACATTTCCACTTCTGAACAAGTACCTGATGATAAAGGTGTATTATTTTCAGGTATTTTATACTTTAGAAGCGTTCTAGGGAAGTAATTCTTTCCATTTTTGAAGGAAAATTTCAGATACCTTTTCTTAATATATTTTTGGGCTATAGAGAACAGAAATAGGTCTTGAAACTATAAACCAAACCATAATATAGCATTTTTATTTTAAACAGAACAAATATTTAAACCCTCTTTCTCTGGGACCACAACTGCAAGTGTTGCCCCTTTTTAGTGCTCAAGTTCCAAACAAATTAACTTCCCTTGTTTAAATGGCTAAGGAAGATCTGCCCTCTGATCTGTTCCTAAAACTGTAAGACAGAAGTGGAATGGGCTTCTGGAAGGTGAGAGGGAGCAAAAATTTCTGTTTCTACTTGGCCATATACTACATGTCAGGAGAATTCCCTCTTTTATCAATACTGGTCAACTCAGCTGCTTTTAAACTATTTTTTTTATATCCAATAAACTATAAAAGAAATAGCTTATTAAAGAGCATTAACCAAACAGAATCCAAGCAAAAACATCTAATAATAAAACTCACTATTTGATTTTAAATTTCTGGCACTAAGAGTTCTCAGTGTTTTAGAGCCAGAAAAAACTAAGATAATTCAAATCATCAAACTCTCTCCTCTGATATCAAATATTCAATGCTTAAACCCACCAAATATTGTAGAATTAACCATACATTTTCACAGGCTAGCAATGTAATGGGGCTGGGACCAGCCATTAGACAATACCATATATAAGTTAACTTCATCCAGCGCAGCTTCTCAGTATCAGGAACACTCCAAATTACAGCCTATCCAAGTTTCAGAAAGCATTAACCAGTTAATTACTACAGAAACCAGTGTTTATTGTAACAGCTGTCATTCACTAGGTGGAGATACAGACTTGACATCATGCAAACAGCCTTTCTGTTGGCATCTACACAAGTAAAGCTTTCACTGACACCATTGATGAAATTCATCAGTTAAAAACAAATTCCTTTGACAATTATCATAAGAGAGTGTCAAATATTTACCTGAAGAAATAAAAGGAAAAAAATTAAGCAGGTTCTAGTTACCAATGAAGAAATCTATTTCAGGAAGGGAGTTCAAGAAGAAGAGCAGATAAATAGCAACTCCTGGATTTTTTTTTTTTTTCAGTAACAAGGTTTATGCAAACAGTTGAGCACCAACAATTTCAAACAGAACCATGCATTTCCAAACTGGATATATGTAGGCTTCCATGTTCCAGCTCATGTAATACTTACTTTTCAACTTCTAGTGGATTTAAAAATGTGAACCTGATGTAGTCACCTGCCACTGGAGCTGAAGCCCAAAAAAAGTTTTGTCCTTTATAAACTTTTTCCAAGGTATATTGCTCGTATATTTTTAGGCTTGTATACACTTTTGCAGGTGGATTATTATGTGCTTTATATAGCAGATTTTTTCCAAAATCTTTATCCTGTTGATATAAAGAAATGTAATTTTACCCATACAATGGAAAAAAAGTGCATCGATATTTGTAATTACTACAGGAAGCTATTCCAGAAAATAATCACCTCCATGTCAAAAAATGTACAATCTACTTTTAATTGATATAGAATATTAATTTCAGTGTACACACTGGGACTCAGTGTTACAATCTCTAGACAGAGCTGTACTGATTGTTTCTTAGCTGCAAAGATTTAAAAATAAAAACCTTCACAGGAAGCTATTTCATAGTTGTCTAGTGTTGCAGAAGCCCTCTCATTAGAGAGTAGAAATCAGGCAAGACACAGACTTATTGTTTATCACAGCACAAAAAGGGCCCTGGTTTATTCCTCTTGACAGCTCAGCCATCCTGACCCCAACCATCCTGACTCCAACCATTCACTGGCTCTGGCTGCAGCAGCTCCTGCTGGAGGTTTCCCCTGCAGCCTCTGACTGCTGGTTATTGCCTGCTGAACTCTGCCTGCAGGGATCAGTGTGCAGACTGTGACTGCAGGCTTTTACCCAGCTAGACTGTGACTGCAGGGATCAGTGTGCAGACTCTGACTCTAGGCTTTTACCCAGCTAGACTGTGATGGCAGGTTCCAACAACAGGCTCTGACTGCACACCCACACTGACCTCACAGCAGCAATTCTCTCTGCCCAGGATCCTTTTTCATGATTGTCTGCTTCATACTCCTCAAGGTTCCTCCTCCATGATGATCCTCACCAGCTAACCCCCTCTTTTATCTCACTCATTCTTATTGGCTATAGCTGTGACTCATCAGAGGAACGGCTATACTGGGTAATTAACCCAGCTGCTACTTGTTGGGGTGAGGTCATCTGCATTCTCTTCTCCTACAGTATAGGATGCCTTCTACCAGAAGATGTGATTGCTTAGCTCCACTAAGGATTACCTGAATCTCTGATCCAATAGAGAAGTTTTGTCACTAATCTAGATGGCACCACCAGGAGATTCCTGAAGTCTGGCTCATCATTGCTCATGTCCTTATCAGGTATGTGGTTTGCCCTCCAAACTCTCCCAAAAGATCTGTGCCCATCACGTTAGGCACACCTTGTCCTGCCAATAGACCTTCTTAATTGTCCCTCATATCGGAAATGTGAACTGCTCAGCTGAAACAAACCATCATGGCTTTGTTTACATGGAGCAGAGCATCTGAAACCTTGTGTTGTGAAGAGGGTTCCTACATGCCATGAAATGCTGCTGTTCAGATGAGAGATTCAAAGGTGTTTGTGCAGGAGCATTGCTCCACCTGCAGCTTAGATGCCTGATCAAAATTCTCACCAAATCTGCAAACAACATAATTGGATATGGAAAAGCAACCTAATGCCAAAGATGTGGTCCTTGAAACTCATTTGAGAAGTCAGAACAAGCATATAATGTAAAAATATGGCAATTAATTTCTTATTCTTACTTTCAAATTCTGTATCTTTCCAGCCAATGATGAATGAATTCCCATATGCTGAAAGAGAGATGGTTTGGCACGAATACGTAACTTTGACTTTTCCGTTTCACAGTGTTTCTGGAAAGAAAGTAAAAGGGAGTAAAGGATTATTTAACCAAGGAGAGACAAACTATGTTCCATAAGGCAATTTCATTATGTAGTTAAGGGTATGGATCCAGATTTTTTATCCATAAATGACTAATCCTTAAATAAACAGTCACCTTAGGTCAAACACACATTTTCTAGACCAAAACTCCTAATTCTACTCATGCTGTTATTTAGATTTGAAGGCTCAACCACCTCACGTAATTCAGGAATTTCTGCACAGTATGTGATGAATCACATCTCAAGGTGACAGAAATTGACTCAAATCTGAAACTGATTTCTTAGCTGTTTCTGGCAAATTTTATTTCAACTCTTAGCCTTGCCTAATATCATTCTAATTAAACTATTTTGACCAGAACTGACCTTCTTAAATTAGATTCTGGTTACATTTCAATCTTCATAATTTTGCCTCTTTCTGTGGTGTTTGGGAGGCTTTTAATGTATTATAAGTTATGGATCTTTTATCCCATAATTAGATAAAGCCCTTAAGTACTGTGTTTCAACCACAATTTTCCAGTTTACTACATCTGGGACATGATATATATCAAGGAATTGAATAACTGTAATTGGTACTAATATTAGAGTTTCTTGATCTTTGAATGATAGCAAACTACTTCTTTAAATGTAATTTTTTTCTTTGTATATCTAGAGCATTGTAGTTTGATACAATGACACAAACATGCCACAGTAACTAATACAACAGTGAAGCAAAATGGCAAGGAACAAAGCAAAGAGCTAAAATGAGACTCCCTGGGTTGTACTCTTGGTGCTGCCACAGAATTATTATATGAGTCTGGATGATCATTTAACTTTTCTATATCCCAGGTCTCATACCTTAAAATTTGAGAGGATAATGTGCTTATCCTCTTCCATCAAGTGCTTTCAGTTCTATAAAAGAAAACTGTTACGTTAACTATATCAATGCCTTCTAAAGCCAAAAGTGATTAAGTCTTCATTCAGGTGGCTTAAAACCATCAAAACCCATGAGGGATTTATGGTTTCCACAGGAGTATTAATTAAAAGTTCAAAGCACCCTGGAAAGCTATTAAAAAAAGAAGTATTTTTATTTTTTGTCCACAGCAGATGTTCAGCAAAACAATGTAAAACCACAATACATTGTGTACAAATTAATTTACCGGCAGCTGTTTCTCTGAAAGGCACACTATACTTCAGTAAAGAAGAAATAATTTTAAGAAAATATACTTGTGATCTTTCTACTGACAGGGTTTGCAATTCACCCCCTGCAATAATGCAGGCTCTAGAATGTCTTGTTTTGTGCAATGGCAGCACTACCAAAAAAGCTGCTTTTCTGGCAGCAGCTGAGAATAATCAGTGGCATGAGGCAGGTGTGGCCATTTCTGCAGGAGCTGCTTGTTGAGATAAGGCTGCTTGTTGAGTCAGGGCTTCCATCCTTGCAGGGTGTAGTTCCCCCTGCATATGATCACAAAACCACAGGATGGCTGGGCTCAAAGCAACCTGTAAAGGCCATCTTGTTCTGACTCCCCTGCCATGGACAGGCTTCTACTGAACCAGGTTGCTCAGAGCCCCATCCAGCCTGGTCAGAAACACTGGATGTGGCATCCACACCTTTCCTGGGCAACCTGTGCCAGTGACTCACCACCCTAACCATAAAAAATGTTTTCCTTATATCCAATCTAAACATATCCTCTTTCAGTTTAGGACTGTTGCCCCTTGTCTTGTCACAACACATAAAAAGACTTTCTCCCTCTTTCCTACAAGTTCCCTTTAGGTACTGGAAGGTGCTATATGGTCTCCTCTGAAGCCTTTTCTTCTTCAATCTGAAGAGCTCTGACTCTTTCAGCCTGTCTCCAGCCCTCTGACCATTTCTGTGGCCTCTCCACCTGCTCTAGCAGGTCCATGGCTTTTTTTGTACTGGGGACCCCAGCAGTGAATGATGATTGACAGGAGGCAAACCTGACGAAGTTTCTGAACCATGCAGAAACCTGATGGCTTGGATCATCACAAACTATCTTCCAACTTGGTGAGCAGATGCAGATGAACCTTGATATGTTAACAGTCAGCCCAGGCTGAAAACTTGGACAATGTTGAAAAGTGGGCCCATGGAAATATCATGAGTTTTAATAAGACCAAGTGCAAGGTGTTGCACCTGGGTTGGAGCGGCTCTAGTATCAATCCAGTCTGGGGATGAGCAGATGGAGGGCAGCTCAGCTCAGAAGGACTTGGGGGTGCTAGTGAGGGAGAGGCTGGACATGCCCCAGCCATGGGCACTCAGCCCAGAGAGCCAAACGTGTCCTGGGCTGCACCAGAGCCCCGTGGGCAGCAGGGGACGGAGGGGATTCTGCCCCTCTGCTCTGCCCTGCTGAGAGCCCACCCAGAGCAACTCATCAGCTCTGGGGGCCCAGCACAGGAGGGACATGGAGCTGTCTTGCTGAATCCAGAGGAAGCTATCAGGGTAATCAGAGGGCTGGAGCACTTCTCCTATGAGGAAAGGCTGAGAGAATTGAAATTGTTCAACTTGGAGAAAAGGCAGCTTTGGGAATTGCAGCCTTCCAGTACCTGAAGGAATCCTTCAAGGAACACAGAGAGAGGCTTTTTACAAGAGCCTGCAGTGACAGGACAGGAAGGAATGGATTCCAGCTAAAAGAGAGTAGGTTTGGATTAGCTATTAGGAGGAAGTTTTTTCCTTTGAGGATGGTGAGGCACAGAAAGAGGTTGTCCAGGGAAACTGTGGATGCCCCACTCCTGGAGATGTTCAAGGCCAGGCTGGAACAAGATGATCTTTAAGGTCTTTTCCAACCCAAACAATTCTATGATTCTATGTAAACACATGCCAAACATCCATCACCACAGGATGGCATATAGAAACCACAAACAAGTGTGCTGCTGACCCTCCTGTGCAGCACAGTGTGTGATCACTTTATGACACTCCTGGTTGGCTGGAAAAGAGAAAGTGTGAGGAGTTATCAGCTTGCCTTCTCTGGTGCCTATAATAAAGTTCACTGCTTTAACCTGTTAAACAGAGAAGGTACTGCAGCTGGGATCCCCAGCCTTCTCCCAGTCTCCATTTTCTGCATTCTCATGAATACTCCCAGCAGGTCATGCCACTGGTCATTCCCACCCAAGGGCCATGTGAGACTGATTTGTCTCTGTAGGTTTTTGCTGCCCACAACTGAAATTGCAAATGCAGAAGTGAAACTCAGTAGAAACTTGTGGACACCCCTCTGCTTTGGCTTGGTCAGAGCAGACTTCCATGAGCTCCCTGCCTGCCTTTTGGGAACACAGCTTCACTTTAGGTAGGAATCAGGTCTTAGAAGATGGAATAGCCATAAGTAAAAGTAAAGTATTTCATCTATTGGATGGAAATTGGCACATGTTTGATCTGGAATGGGTGATGTCAACATAATAGCTTCTGGTTTTTAATCTGTTTTCACAGGCAAGAATTAGTTTCTTGAGGCTAACTCTAACTCATGTGAGCTAGTCTAACCCACAGAGCAGGATTTAAAAGCTTGCTCCTATCTGTATGAAGTAGGTCTGGAGACTCTGCAGTGCATTACTAAGCCTAAAACCACTTCTGCTATCCCCAGAAACCACTTATGCTACAGGGTAAAACTTGAAGCTTGCTTGTTCCACTCCCCTTTATCTCCTGCTCTGCACAACTCCAGTCTGTTTCTTCTTGCTCCTTTATCAACACAAAAGTAACATGTGCATAGCAGGAACTGGCTGCACCAGTTAAAACTCTTGAACCCTAAAACCCAAGAAGGAGCAGAAACTCTGGTCAGTGCAAAGTAAGTCCAGTTTGAGAGATATATATATTTCACTTTTTGAAAGTAAATTTTGTCACTGAAGAGTGCTTGAATGTTATTTATGTTCATAAACTCACAGTTTTATACTTACTGCATCCTTTTCTGGATTGCACACTTTAACCCAGAGCAGGTGGTCTATAAGCCAGTCTATGGGCTTATCCTTATAAAACATGAGAAAAAATTCCACTATGAGTGGTAAGTCTTCTGATTTAAACAATTTTCCTGAAAGCAAGACAAGAAGTTATATTTTTATTGCTATGCAAGAATCACCAGCTTTATGTTTAAATGTAATTTATTTAAATAAATGTTTAAGTGTCACACCAGCCTTGCACACGTGATATTATGATATTTAATGAAGTTAGGGTATTTAGTGAAAAATTTCACATAGAATCTGGCTTTGAGGAGTTGCTGATCATCCAGCGCTATGACATGGGATGCATATTCTCCTCCACAAACAAAAAGAGGAAGCTTTTTTTTTTTTACATAGATTGTTCAAATTCCATTCTTAAAAATAGAGCTGCACATTACAGGGGCACACAGTTCCCTGAGGTGGAACAAATTTCTCCTTATGGGAATGCAATTATAGATTCTATGCTGAAGAGACTCTGTATTAAAAAGACACTTTTAAAGAAAACAAAAAGTAAACTACTTTCAGTGGGATTTTTCCTGTAGAACCAAGAAAGTTTTGATATGCAAGTCTTTCCATGCTTTCAGATGTAATTCCATATGAGACTTTTTTGGTCTACACAGCTCCAGATCCAGTTGATTCTGCTGAGGTCTTAATACTTACCAATAAATCCAAGTTGTGAGAACTCGAGAATCATCCAATCTTGGGACTGTTGAGCAGCAAAGCTTTTTACACTTTCGATATAATCGATTTTGGCTATAATATCATCTTCCAGCTGTGGGGGAAAAAAGCAACAGAAAAAGAGAAGGCAAGCAGTGATTTTATTGCTTGTAAAGGGGGTGGTGACATTGCCACATGCAAGTGAAAACTGTGTTGTGTTTAACTGCTGTACTGCATGTACTGAAGCTGTTCCAAAGGACAGTGGATTGCTATTTAGCTTCTACATATATCTCTGGTTTAGTATCACTCATTAAGTAATTATCTACAGGAGGGATCATAACACCATGGGTGCTTCTCCCTTTTTTGATGAAGGAAGACTCCCTGCCTTAAAGAGATCTCACTTAGAAGAAAACATTAGGGAAAAAGACAAGGTTAAGGAAGATAACAATAAACAATTTGCTCTTAGGTTGTATAAGCATTGATAAGCAGCAGGAGCAAACTGTCTGAAAGGAAAAGTGTCTAAAAGCTCTGGTAGCCTGGACAGAGTTTGTCATTCATACAAGGTAACTGAGAAGGACTATGGATGATTCCTGAGACGCCAGTAGAAAGCAAGTTGTCCCAGGAAATCCTGGTAATGAAGGGGTGTGCTCTGTGAATCACATTGAAGGACAGGAATGCAAAGAGCTTTCAAGGTGTTGTAAAGGCCAGCACAGAGAACAGCAGCTAAGGAGCACTTGGAAGAGGAGACTGACATCCATGAAGGAAATGCGAAAGGCATTGGCTTCATCTTTGCCTGGCTTTCAGACAAGATCTGGGCATCTGAAAAACCAGAAGCTGTTCCTGCTGCTAAGGCTAAGGATTATGAATCCAGACAAGGAGGTTGGGGGCAATGACACAAAGGAATAAACATATTCCAGAGACAATTAAGGAGTGAGTAATTCATGGTTTGAATTCAGTATGGGTGTGAAAACAGAGGAAGAGGAGACCAAGACTTCAGGAAACTATTGCTGAGGTGCAGTGTAATCACACAGTAATTTATTCTAACTGCTGTACTTCACCAGCCCTGCTGCATGTCTGGTTGTGCTGGAACCAGCTTCAGAAAGCTAAATAGCTAGAAAATTAATCCTTTGAGGAAAACAAACAAACAAAACAACCATGATCTCCTGCTGGTTTTGTGTCTTCAACTGATGCAGCACAGAGTCATCATCAAGAGCTTGAGAGATCAGGCCCACAGGTTTTAGCTGAATTTGGGCATCACTACAAGTGTAGGGCTGGCTGACAGGAAGTGTGTTGGCAACAGTGAACCCAGGAGTATGTAGAATGAAGTTAGAAAGATGAGATTAAGAGACTTGTTTTGACCCTGTCAGCTTTTGCTGATGGCAAGATAAAAAAATAGACAGACAGAGACAAACTGATCAAGATGAATGCTTCTTAACAGATTCTGAGGTCTGGGGATTGAGTTGAGTTGACACTTACGCAGAAGGGAACGACAAAAAAAACCAAAAACCCAACCCAAACATCAATTTACAAGAATTTTGGCATAAAACTAAATGAGCTTAGAGGATTTGCCAGGTGCAAGGCGTAAAGGGAGAAGAGCAAAGAATCAAAGAAAGTTTTAGAGAATCCTTAAAGAGAAATTGCAGGGCACCAAAAAAGGATGAAAAGCAGACTGGAGTATCTGAAAAACCTAGGGAGGCCACCATATTGAGAAACATCATAGAAAAATATGCAAAACTAGTGAAGATTAAAAGCACAGAGGCTGTGATGCTAAGTGACTGTGAAAGTGGTTATGAACTGAAAGTAATTTTGATGTCTGAGATGGTCTTTCCCGAAGGTGACAACGATTATTAGAGGATGTAGTTTGATATCCCATGTAACACAAGCCATTAAAGTTATTTATTTAACCCTGTAATTTGTGTTCAACTAAAGCATATCATCTTGGAGAACATCTCCCATTGCTTAGAGATTCCAGTATCAGATTTTTTTCAGTATGTTATATGACATTTTATTATCCTGAATGTTTAATACTTTACATCCAAATTCTAACTTGAATTTTTTTCTGCCTTCAGCTTACAGCCACTTGTTTTCTCATATGCTGTTATCTACCAAAGGAAGTTGTGCAGTGGCTGCATACAACTGGGTCAGGAAGTTTAAGATATGAACTGCCTCGTCCACTTGCCCCATTGCCATGGGAAGGCCAGCAAAACACATAATCATAGCTAACTTCCCTTTGCTCATCAGTGCTTTTGAAAGAAAAATACACATCCACTACAGCAAGACTATGAAAATTTCCTACACAGGTAACAAACGGGTGTCCATTCATTTTTCATATGCAGGTTGTCTGTCTAAGAGAATCAAGAATAAAGTAGTAAGAAAAAAGTGGAAGATACAGTGAAAGTTTAGACATCAGACAGGAAGGTTCTTCCTTTCTGAATTTTATTAGAGTACTTTTATATTTTGTCTCACTGACACTGAATATGTGGAAAATGTGGAGCTCCTTTTAGGAGCTCTACCAAATAGCAGGCCTAACCTAGAGCCTAGTGAGGGGAATTAAAAAAGTCCATATAAAGAGTCCTAGTGAACTCACTGAGATATTGGTCAGGTTTTAAACTCATTAGAGAAGTGCTGCTGGCAATGTTTATTACTTGTGTGTGTGTATATGTATATAATGTATAAATACACAAAGCTTTCCCAGCCTCCATATGAGGTGATAAAAAATCATAGCAGTAGTTCAGGTAACTGCTACAAGTTAAGTTAGAACGTGATAACAGATTTTAACTGAAGAAACTAAGATTTACTTAATGGTTTATTTTTCCTTCATCTCAGTGCTAATAGAAAACACTTTAAAACTGCTGTATCTGTGTTTCTTTCAGATTTGAAATGTTTGATTCCTTCAGTGGACTAAGTCTACATGGACAGAAATAACAAATGCATGTCCTCAGTATTAGGCTGGGATTGGATTGCCTGCTTTTATGGCTGTGTTATGATCCCATTATTGTTAAGTCCTTCAAGAGTCTCTGGTGAATGCCAGGTTTAGTGAAAGTGGAAACAAGGACCTCAAAGTTCTCTTAGGGGAAAAAAGAAAAAAATATATAGATGCTTCAAGTAGAAAAGTTGATCAGTGGGTAAGGTTCATCCCCAGTGTAAGCCTGTTAGCTTCAATGGGCTTCACAAAACCACTTACTTAAATCCTGGTTCAGCAATATCCTAGAACAACTATTTATCCAGCAAAGATCTTGTCTGATTCATGACATCAGCTGTTCTGTACATGTCAAGACAATTACAGTGCTTATCCTCTTTCAAGGTTTGGGAGTTAGTATCAGCCACTCAATCAATACGATTCCTGACTAAACTAAAGAAAAACCTAACCTACCTCAAGTTTTGTTTAAGATTACTGAAGTAAATCTTGTACCAGGCTAAGGAAAAGTAGTTTTAAGTTGTTTGCTTTCCTTTAATACAAAACTTCTAAATAGAGAGAGGACATAATTAAGTTTATGGCAGCAAGTGTTCATTTTTTTCACCTGCACCCTACAGGGTAGTTTTTGGGCAGAACAGCATCTGTGCTACAGGAGCAGCTACAGGCTGAAGATACAAACAAAGAATGGGATATAGTAGGAACAGTATGTGGAATGGTATGAGGAAAGCATAGTTTCTTTTTGAGAGAATTCTGAAAGCAGACATGACTACCACCAGACCACACCATCCAGCCTTTGCTCTTAATAACACAGTTCAGTCATTACATTATGTCTCAGATGTTCTCAAATTCCTTTAGAAATACAAATACATAAGTACGTCATTGTGGTGCAAATATGAATGCTTGGAGAACTTGGTAACAGGAAGGGACATCAAGTGTCTGGCAGCATCTTAACATTTCACTTCACTGGGTTTCCTACACCTTAATGCTGTAGTGCACTCAGTAAACTTGGATAAAGTTCTTAAAAATATACAAAAGACACAGGAAAACACTTCATTTTCCCTTAAACCATAATTGTTCAAAATGCAGCATTTTTGTTTGTCCACGTGCATCCTGAGCACCTATGCCACATTTGAGAACAGAGTATGGAGATTCTTAAGTATCCCAGCTCAAGTTTGTGTTGAATCCTGAGGAAAACTGTAGGAGATGCCAGGTTCTGCAATCTTCTGCTTCCAGGAATCTGGTGATGTCCTTATAGAATACAGACTCTGAGGAAAATGCTCTTCTGAGCTTTTCTAAAAACTGTTGACATTATTGAGCTACGTGAAACTTTACAGACCTGTTCCATGACTGAACAGCTCTTAGAAATTTTGGACTCTCTGAGGGTGATTAAGATGTGCATGGAGTGCAAATTAGCACAAATCTAGAATGATGGTTAAAGCTAAGCTTAAATGCATGGGGATCTTCTTAAAGGCTAACACAAAATCTTCTGGAGAATTAAGGATCTGTGCCAACTTGTAGTTGACCGTATCTCAAGTGTCACTCTACTGGTGTTTCCCTGTCTGAAATATTTCACTTCACAACATTCAGTATTTCACTTAATTCAGAGCTATATCTGGACCTGTCACCACTCTTTTTCCTGGCTGCAGTAAGTAAAAAGATATTAAACCCTGACTTCCTTAACCTAATCAAATAAGGGTTTCCTGCTTCAGTTATTTTGCTCTTCAACCTCACAAAGGACAGGAAGGTAGAGATGGTTTTAATCAAATAGTACCTGGCTGCAAGATGTATATAAATACAGAAATATGTGGGTGCTTGTAAAGAGCACAGGCAAAATACACAGAAAATGACAACAGATTGCTGGTTTTATTGAAGCCATTGAAACAAATTAAAATTGCCAAAGCTAATCACCAGTACAGAGGAATTGCTGCTACTTAATGATAATATGGACATACCTGTAAATAAAATGTTCCCTTAGGTTGAGCATATAGCATTAAAAAGCTATAATCCAAATTCTGCTTAGTTCTCCACCTAAACATAAGCAGCAAATTCTGATAAGCTTTTTGAGGGGGTTGCAAGAGTTATTTCTATAAGAGAACTTCTAATGCTCTGCATTTTTTGTCTCTAAAATGAAACTGTAAGGTTGAGTATTCTAACTCACTGCTAAGTGCAAAAGCAGTCCTCTACAATCAATGTAAACATTTGCAAGTCATTTTATTTTCCTATAAAAGATAACATTAAATTTAAAAAAAATTGATCTCTGTCAGTGGAGCTTGAAACAAAATGTCTAACAAGTTATTCATGTCAAATGACTTTAAAAATTCTACTCATTATTTCATGAAGAGTAGAAATAAACACCCATGGATCATTTAAAGATGAAAAAGTAAGCAGTTTTATGTATGAACAGCACAAGAGCAGGTTGATAACCTTAATTTTCAGGTTTAAATATAAACACATATTTTGTACAGTCTCTCATTTTACCAGAGGACACGTTGATGTTTGATAATCCACACTGAAAGACTACAGAGTAATTTATTGGTATTTAATTAACATAAAAGTATAACTGATCCAAATCTAGTCATATCTAAAACTAAATTATAAGTATGTAAACTTGTTTATGGTCTGTGGTAAACATAAGGTTTATCTATAAAGCCAATACACATACACGCAGATATACAAATATACTAGCTGGTTTCCTCCAGCCTAAACTCTCAGCACTGCAACTCTCTTGCTGCATTGTTGCAGTGGCTTCTGATAAATTAGTTATTTTGATTGAAAGAAAATTACTTTCTTCCAATAAATAATTTTTTGGGGGGGTTATAATCTCTGTCTTAGTGAATTTGGGGCATGTGAGTGAATGAAATCACCATTGAGGATGCATTAATAGTAGATAAAAAGTCAATGATCACCAAAAGTTAGGTCATTAATTAAACCCACAGTAGTTGTCAGTAGTTAGCTTAGAGGGCTACAAGGAGTTTCCTCTGTGTTCACAGAGACTCTCCCTCATCAGTTACATTAAAGGTTTTTATATATTTTTTCCTTTATGACCAGACCATATAGCCTATTGCTTGTTGGCATTATCCATCTGGTTTAAAACCTGTTGGATGCCTTGAGTCAAGACCCAATGGAGACACCTTGGACATCACCCTGAAGCTGATGCGCGGCACAGCTTTTCTCAAGATCCCCTTGTAAATTTGTTTTATAAGTACAATTGAGGTCCTTTAGCTCTGAAACACTGAAACATTATCAGCTCAAACAATGCTGACTTTTTCTGAATTTTCCATTTTACACTCTTAGCAAAAGTTCTTAGGTTTTATATAGCAATCTTACCTTACTCGGTCCTCAGGATCTCCAAGTGTTTTCTTCAGGTTGGAAAGATCTGGGTAATAAGAAGCAGGAGGAGAAATAACCTCTAGGACTCCAGACTGGACTTCTGTGGGGAAGCTGGGAAGAATCTTAGTAAGACCCCATTCCTCAAAAAGACTTTTGAGGGCAACCACAGACAGTTCCCCAGAGTTAGGTCTGCTCCTCCAGAACTGGAATTCACAATTCTAGCAAAGAAGCTGACTGCAACTTTGGAACCAAAAACAGATCTTTCACAGCCATCAGAACAGACAGGTCAGGAACTCATGCAAGTCTCAGAAAACACTGGAGAGAAGTGTGTTTCAGAAATCCTGCCCCTCCTGCATCTGTAGATACTTACAATCCTGAGATGGTTGCCAAAATGCAGCAGTAATTCACAACCAAACTCACTATCTAGAACACACAACTGTTCCCCCTTGCATGAGAGCTCCCAGTTTCCTTACCCTTGCTCCACCTCTAGTTCTACTTTCTAAGCAAAATTCTACTGTCCCACCCAGAGCAGGAGTTTAAAATGGGGAGTCTGGGTCTAGTCTCTGCTCCAAGAACTAAATTTTCCATTTAAAGAGACATTGGAAAAATGTCTAGCCTACTTTGGAAGCCAAACCTATAAGTCAAGTTTCCCCTTTCCTCCAAAAAAACCCACAAAACAACCAACCAAAAACCCACCAAACAAAAAACCCAACAAAAACATTTTAAAACCCCAACACAAAACAGCAGAGCTTTCAAAATTCAGTTTCCCATTTCCTGTGATTAGTAAACAAAAGATAACACTAAAAATTAAACACATCATAGTACCAGCATTATGGGGAAAAAAACCCCAACCTTACTGTGTAACCTTGACAAAGCAAATACTCTGCAGTAATTTTTTTCAAAAGCCATAAAGCAGTAATTAAAATGATCTGAGTGTTTAAAGTGCTGTAGGTATTGTACCTTGGCAGTGCCAAGGAGTGCCTCTTCCCTTTGTCCTTGCCACAGTACTGTCACCGAGATGAACCCTCTGAAGGCAGGAAGTGATGAAGGTTACTTAGCTAACAGCTTCAGTATGAGGAGCCTTCTGGGGGAAACCCACACACAAAATACAGTCTGGGAAACCCTTGAGCGAAGGAGCATGTGCAGGAACCCTCAAGTGAGGAGGAAAAGGTCAACTCCTCCAGGGATCTTGTTCAAGAAACATAAGAGCAAGCAGAACTGCAGTGGGAACCAAGCTTCCATTTTTTTCCAAATCTCTAAGGTTAATTTGGCAGGGCAAAGACTGCCCATTTCATGTTGCCCATCATGTAGTAGCATTGAACGTTATAAATGTAATGCCATGCCTGTCCCAAGTCTATTGCCTTCCTGAAAAATAGTTTAAAAAAAGGAAAAAAAGGCTGGAAAAACATGGGTGTGTTGTGGCACTTGGGGACATAGTTTAGTGGTGGCAGTGCTGGGCTAATGGTTGAACTCTCTTGATCTTTTCCAACCTGAGGAATTCTATGATTTTATGACAGATGCCAGATTACCCTGCAGGGTTGTGTGGTCAGTGGGGACCTCATACCTGTCTCCTCAGGTGCATGAATTGCATCATTAATTTCATGGGGAAAAGACTTAGGCTCAAGTAAATATTTATCAGAGATTTAAGCTGGGACCTTGACTGGTTAGTTAAAGCATATTTATCAAATAAGAAATTAAAAAGAAATTGATATACATATTTCTCTTCTCAATTTCACAGTGTGTTACAGCACACATACTGAGAGTGCACCTTTGCCTCAGTTCCATTTCAGTGTTGAAATGTTCTAATTCTTCCCATAAAAGCTCCAAATATGTTCACACTGCTGGTTGAGTGATACACTCTGTAGGACTTACCTGGTTTTAACACTTTCTGCAACACCCTTAATATACTCTGCATCCACCTAAAGAAAAAAAGGGAGGGTTTCATTAAAAGCCACCCATTTTTGTATTAACATTTTGTTGGGAATATGTATAAGCAATTTTTTAAAATTTTTTATTTTTTTTCTTTCCAAATAAATGTGGTATGTGACAGCAGCATTTCTACTCTACTAAGGAGCAGTATGGGCTTTTCAAGCCAACCAAATTTTCAGTGTAGTTCACTTTTGCTTCCAACTATCTCCAGCTGCCATTTCTGCACTTTGTTTTTCACTGCTTTTGCAGAAAGCCAAGCTATTTTCTGGCTAAAACTCTGTTCAGCTATGCCAGTAAAAGACAGCCATATAACTATCAGTAAAAAGAGCTGGTTTGGGTTAATCATCCAAAAATCACAAAAGAGGCCTAAGGCTGATGAGAAAAATCACCTAAGCAAAATATTCTAAAGCCAGGGATACTTAAAATTTTTATGTTGTTTCTTCCTAATATAAGACACTTATGGCTCTTTGTTTGGAAATTTTGAGGACATTTATTACTGCTGTTTCATAAAAGTAACAGTTTAATGTGCAAAACATATCTGTTAACTACATTAAGAGTGCAAAGTTTTATGAATGTGATTTCTAAAGCAACACAGTAACTGTCTTAGGCTTCAGATTTTTCTTTAAATAAACAAATTGTTTAATATATTATTGTTGCCAATTATATATTAAATTTGTACTAGGTTAAAAAAAAAAAAAAAAAAGGGAAGTAAAGAACTTTGATAAGAAAAAAAAATCCCCAGAACTTAAAACTCACTCTCAGTCAATAAGCTGCTCAAGGTTAACCCATGATGTAAACATTTACTTTGATCTTCTAAAACTTTCTGGGAAAAGGAAGGTGTGGATTTATGACTAGTGAACACACCTGGCCTGCTCTCATAATAAAATGTTCTTATCACCTCTCAGATCAGCATGGTTATCTGCTCCAATGTACTGCAAAATATGGAAGCTGTGAGAACATGACTTTTGGGTTGGGAGAAAAGGGACAGTAATTCTTACAATGGCAGTTTAATCCTAAATTGGCTGATACGGACTTTTGCTACAACCACAGCTCTTGTTTGTTTAAAGTGTCACATTAGGACTCTCCACAGTGGGAAACTATTCAAAAGTTAACCCTTAAAAACTCTGAAGCTCTGTAATAAGAAGTTTACCTGAATGGCAGCCAGGCAAAGCTCACCAGTGCTCATCACTCATCATTGGGAAATACCAACTGCAAAGGAAGTTCAGCCCCTAAAAGCTGAGCTGAAGAAGGACTACAGTCAATAGAACTGGTCCTCTGTACTCATCATTGTGATCCAAACAGAAAAGTGGGAGTCATGGCCAAACTTATTAAAGTGAACTATACTCTATTTGACACTTTTACACCTGCAAAAGTGATGATTGAATAATAAAAAATAGCAAACTGTAACTGTTAATGAATACATGCATAAATTTAATGCTGTCTACAGAAGGACAAAGACATATGAAGAAGAAGTATTAAGTCTGAATAACTGCACAGTCATTTTACCTGCTAGAAGCTATTACTAGCTAATTCCCTTCTACAGCTTTTTTATTTTTTTTTTCTGATGTAATCAAGGTAGTTTTGAGTGAGGAAAAAAAAATAGCATTTATCCCTAATATTTTACCTTGAACACTGTTTACTTTCCCAAACATGTTCAAGGCTCTGAACAGTTTTCTTTTGCATGTGAAATGCCAAAACACATGCAGAAGGCTCCAATATGTCAAGATGCTTTGCAAGATATATGTTATCAAATCAGAAGATAAATAATATGAACATTTGTAAGACCAAGTTTACTTTCTTCAGGTTCTATGGCACATTTCTGTGGAGGACTTACATTTCATTCTGGAAGCAGAAAACTTCACTTTCAGAGATAAATAATGAGTTCATATGGTTTTGTTGGAAAATCTGACCCAACAACTGCGTTGGTATATGTAATACGACTTTTTGTCCTTCTGCATCACAGGTTTTTTCCCCATATATGAACACTGAGGCACTAACTGCTCACCAGCTCCTCCAGCCCTGAAGAAATCCCTCCCAAAATCCAAGCTAACAATGTTTTGCACAATTACATTTAGACATGAATCTCCATATTGTCTATCAGCATTCTGCACCTTTCCATGCAAACTTACCTCTGCTATGAAGACGATTATTACGCAGTCCTTCTTTTGCTCTTCAGAGAGTTGGTACAGTAGGGAACCCAATGTTTCAATCAGGTAATTTTGTTTTTCCCTTTTCACCGTAGGAATACCCATCACCAGGGAGACTGCAAAGAGAGAATGCCTCAAAAGACGTGTAATTTTAAGGGAAATTGAAATGACATTTTAATTTTGATTTGATGTGGCCATGAAGCTTGTTAGTATTTCCTTAGCATTTGCTCTACTACCTGGAAGGGGAGATTCCTCCAGCTAGGTTTAGTTTAGAGACACCCATGTCTGTGTTATAAACACCAGGTCTACACTTGAGAACTTGGAGATACTACTACACAGGTGTTTGCTACTGAGATTCAAAAGTGGGTATTGCAAAGTAAGTGCTTGCTCTTGCTTTGGAGATCCAAGCTGGAAGGGTTAAACCAACACTGCACTAGTGAGCAGGTTCTCACAGGAAGTGAATGCTGTGTTTTTGAGAAAGGAATGCAATTCAAAAATCCTTCTGAGCAGATTAATTGATATGCATCAATGGGTTTCATTGCATCAATAAGAATAAAAGAACTAAGATGTTACTGTTATTAAAAATAAAGGAACTGAAATTGTGTCTGCCAAAGACTCCACCAGTAGCAAACCTACGCTGTATTACATTGTTAAACCATAAGCAGGATGTCTTTTTCATTACTTATGGGCATTACTTAAATCAGTGGCCAAACACAGCTCAGTAAACCTGTGGAATCTTAGTCCTTGCAGATGATTTCTATTCACCAAAATCTCAGAAAGCTGGTGAGGAAGCAAGAGTTTGAAATAAAACAGTAGGTGCAATTGGTGGCTTGTTTCCAACTTTAACTTCCACGCCAGTGTCAGCTCAAAACCACCAAAGTGCCAATGTTCCTTCCCAGCACATATCCTGATAAACCACTGGGGTTTGTTTCATTTTATACACTGAAGGTCAACCTGTTCTTATTAAACTACAGTCGTGCTATTGTGATTTTCCTGTACAAATAAAAAAAGGTTAAACACAGAGTATTTGTTCATTAGTGACACTGATCTATGGGGCACTCCAATGAGAACTGCAACACTAGATCACATTGCTGCTACCAGACCTACTAACAAGTAGTCTGTAGAAAGTTAGCCATTGTCATGAGCATGGCCCACAGTTGGGGTTTTTTTTTGGTTAAATCACAAACACTGCCAATGTTTCTTCATATAAAATCACCCTAGAAAAAAGTAAGTACGTCAACAAAATACTCAGCAAAATGGTTGACTGGTTTTTTTCTTTTGCATATTCCTTTTACCTGTCCCATGACAATGCATTTAAAATTTGTATTATAGTTCTCTGGAATTCCTTACAATTTCTACAGGTGTCAGCTGATTTCTCATATAGATGAAAAAGCTACACTGAAGACATATTAACATGCTTTAAATGATCACATCACCTTTCCCTTTGCTTCTCACATTGGCAAACTGAATGCATTGTAAATTTGCCTTGGCTTCCTCATCCATACTAATTTTGTGGGGAAAAAATGCCAGCTACTGCATCTTAGCCAGATGAACATATGATTAAAACAAAAAAAAATCTTGTTTTTCAATTAAGATTATTTTTATTTGATATTTCAGGATGTTTTCAGAATACTTTGAGATAAAGACTTGAAATAGCAGTGGGCATTTTAAAAGTAATTTGCTATTGCTTTTGCAACTGCCATTCAAACTCACTCAGCTTGGCAACATTAGAAAGTTAAGGGAGAAAATCCATTCCAAACTTTTGAGTATGCTTCATTGCTAGAAATTAATAAAAAAACCACAAACATATACAAAATAGAAGCCAAACTTTATTTCCTACCTCCAGTTCTCTGCTGCCCAAAAATAACATTTGGGGAAACTGCATCTTCATGTTCTCGAAGGTGAGGGAGGTAGTAGTACATATTTGTAAGATGCACGGGGAGTTTGCTGGGGAGGTTTAACTCTTTCCACTTCGTATCACCTTAAAGACACAACAAACGAACACAGAGATACACAACAAATAAAAAGCGAGCAGAGAAGCCTGTTTCTTCACCTGTTTTGCTCAGCTGAACACTGGCAGGTTACCACACACAAGGTTATTCAATCAGAACCATTCCTCACAAGTGATTGTATGTCATATATATTACATTATATTAAATTGAGACTTTCCCAGTGTTAACTCCTTCCCACTCAGAGCTCCAAGCTTGAACATCCTGGGAATACCATCTGTATATCCCTGTGTCTGCATGCTTGCAGGATTGGGTCATCTTAAAACACAGTAAGTAGTTATTTTAAAGGCAGCAGTAAAAAACTGCTTACTTTGGGGTTGTTTTTTTTACATGGTTGGCAAACAATTTTTAAATTAAAAGAAACACAGATTCTGATTAATAACCTTCTTAACTACTTAATAAATGCTTTCCCCAAAAAGTAACACATGGTGGTTTTCACAGCTCAAGCAAAAGTTCTCAGTTTATAAAAAGTCCTATGGTACAGAGAATGACCCCAGGCCTTTAAAAACTATGCAAGAAACAAAAGGCTATAGCAGTGAAAAGTAGGGACTTTATTTTTCTTTGCTACTTTAAAATAAAGATGAAAGCAACAGAACTTTTATCCACTGAGATGGAAAGTTACTTTTCCCAAGAAATGGATCTAAGATAACTCCCAAAATTTACCACCCTTCAAAGTTACATACAAGTATCACAAAAACCATCATTAGCTTTATTCACTCAGCTTAGATTAAGAAAAGCAGAGGCTTACTGATTGGGCAATATTTTAAGTTTTTTCAACCTCCATCAGATACTCCCACTGAAAACTAGGATTAAAAAGAGATTTCCTACTTTACAGAAAACAGTTTAAAACCCCCCTAAACAACCATATATATCTGCCCAGAAATTTGTGTATGAGACAGAGACCCACAAGTCCTTCCACACTGTTAAGTCATTAAATATACTGGAATTTTGCTTCATAGAAACCACCTTTACAACTTTTACAGGACTTTCCTTCTTTGTTTGGAAGTAATACCTATCAAGTATTGGGTAAGAGAATTTAGTTCCATTAATACAATAAACCTTTCAATTTTGGTTGTACAATAAAACATGGCTGTAATGGGAAGCAGAAGGGTGAGCAAAAATAAAAGGAAAATTATTCAGCGATTTGAAGAAATTTCTGCCTTAAATCCTGTAAACTGAGAGATTTGATACTTTCTGAAATTTAGCTGGCTCCAATAAGAATCAAAAGCAGGGGAAAGGGGAACTTGGACTCTCTTTTACTGCTATGTTGTGCATTAGGCACAAAACTCTTTGCCCACAGTATGTGGGGCTACTGGGGGCTGATAACATAACTTTATTCTAAAGCTCCTAAGGCCACCACCCTGCCAGTGCTCAGCCCTTTGTTTATGCACATCTGAACAGCCCCAGGGAATTAAGATGGGATAAACAGACAAAAACAGGCAGGAGAGAACAGAAGAAACAACTCTGACTATACAAAGAAGAAATGCACCTTGTTCTTTCTTCACCTGTAACAGGCCTGGTTAATTCCCTGTTTTAGTCTGATTAGCAGGCTGCTGTACTGAATGGAAATAAGGACTTGGTTACATGGTTTTCAGTCACATCCAGACTCTTTCTGAAGCTGGGGTATTCTGTGAAATACCTCCAGCACAGAGATGCCTCTTCTAAGTTTCCCTTCTCTCTCCAGAGAGGAAACCCTGCCAGTCTCAACAGGGAGGAAGACAGATCCTGCACAACTACATAATTTATCTTAGGTGACAAAATCAAACTGTCAATCTATTGCATGTAACTACAGCGTGCAGACAGAGATGTACAACAGTCTGTAAGGCAAGGTAACTAAAACGTTCAATTAAACAATGGGAAGAAGCCACATCACTAAACTTTACATGTTGGTGTGCTAAAAAAACCCCCAAAAACAACAAAACAAAAACCAGAAAAACCCCTACAAACCTGTGTGATTTTTTGTTGTGTTCATTCTTCTTTCAACTATATGTTTAATTTCATCTAGGGCACTGCTCAGTTCCTGTGTTCTTTTTTTATTTTCTTTTTCAGCATACAATAGCCTTTGCTGAAGTTCCAGCAACTGGTCTTGGTACGTATCTACATCATTTCCTGCAAAAAGAACATAATTTCTTTTCTAAAAGGTGATTTTTATGATGGAATGAAGTTAAGGAATAGGAAATAGTCCAGAAGATCACATCATCAAAGTGCCTAAAAAATAATAAAATTTATTCAGGAGAAGTAGTCTGGAAGAGTATTAAGAAGGTGGAGTTTAGGGAGCACAGCTGGGTAAAGGTAAATTGAAGACAAAACCAAGAATAAGAAATCCATGATAAGGAAAAAGTCAGTGAAAGACTGTGAGTTGCAGGGGAAGTTGTTGTTTTGTTTTTCACCAAATAACAAATTGTGATGACCCTTTTCACACTGGAAAGTATAATTATGTAATGGCTTGTCTTGTGTACCAAACACAATTAAGAATAAAACACAGATATTAAAAGCATTCAGTCTTCATCTATGAGTTACAAGGTGTCTGGAGTATGTTAAGAGCTATTACTAAAGGTGGTTAATATAAAGCAATACTTCAATAACATCAGCCCTTTGCAAAAGAGAATAAAGAAACTAGAAGGGGACTTCTGCCTCATTTTAAAAGGTTTTATAATGCTGCTTCTTTCATTGGTCCTGTTGTGGTTTAGTTGGTTGGGTTTGAGTTTTTTCCTAGTTAAATGCTGTTATTTAGAGACTTCTCCCATTCTGTTTGTGGGCTGTGCTAAGTTTTATCTGCGGCACCTCTCATTTTCTAGGACCCACCACTGTCTCTCTGGAAAAGTGAATTCCCAGGGATTCTAACCTGTAAAAGACACTATGAGCAAAATGCAGAGGTAATGCAAATTTGTGAGGATTTGCAGAGATGTTTCAAACTGGAATTAATTTGTATTTTGGGTAAACGGGGGGTTTACTTGCATTAAACACAAGTAATTAATTTAATCAATAGATGTGTGATTGGAAGAATCAGTTTAAAACTTCTAGGAAGAAAATGGTTAGAAAAAAAAGAAGCAAACATGTGATGTGTATTGTACCTCATTAAAATTTTGATGGATGTTTAATAAAATCCCATAAAATGAATGCTTCCTAAAATTTTTAACACTCTTAAAACGGCTTCAACTTGCAAGAAAGGCATTTGTATCTATGAGTATCTATGTTATACCATCAAGTATGAACATAAATTTAGCACTGCTGAAGGGAGGGGAAATCTGGATTATTTCAGCTTCGTGCAACAAGACACTTCTACTTGACTGAAGCAGGCTTCCCTAAGGAAATCGGAGAAGAAATTTTTAAAAATTGAAAAAAACAAATGGAAGGTCAAAACAGATTAAGAGTCTACCTTTAAAGAACATAAAATAGATAAAATAGATTAAAATAGATCTCAAATTAAAAAATCTGTCACAAGGCATCAGGCTACAGAGCTATAACCCCAAACAAGCTAAATTTTTTGGCATACCTAAGGAAGATCCCTTTCACCAGGTAGGAATACACTTTCTCATTTATGCTTTTCTTTTGTAGCTGTGTTTCCAATGCCATAATCCAATCTTTAGGGGTTTTTTCCCTTTAAAATGTATATGAATCAAATGGAAACAAAAGGTTTAAGCTGATTCAGGTGACTGACAGATAATCATCACACCATTTTCATAGCAAGAAAGTGATTCCAGATAGAACATCAATACACATAAACATGGGGGAGGATTTACCTTGCAATTCTTAGACAAATTCAGAAATATAACCTAGATTAATGGATGTGAGTTTTTTATTTAAATTCCAATTTATAGAAAGGATTAGTAAAGAAATTGCAGACGAATTATAACATCATAGTCTCTCTCTTCCTAATTCTCTCAGCTGTGCAGTGTCAGTGTGACTCAGAATGACCAGTGTCACCACTTTTGGGCTGACATTTTGGCAAGCACCAAGTAATGGCAGCTGTATTTGCTTACTTACAGGTGAGCCTACCAAAATGTCACAGGTGCCTCTTGGAAATAAAACATCAACACTCAACTGTCATTGAGTGCACCCAAAGATGCTGGCGTTTGTAATCAGCCTTATCTCTTTCTTCAGGCTGGAAGAGGGAAACGACATTTTTAAGTCTCTCAGAATTGAACCCCCTGTTCAGTCAGCAGAACGAGATTCTTAGAAATCACTTATCTCACTCGATTTTCATGGCTCAGGAAGCAAGGGTGGGACAGAAGGAACACAATATTCACTCACTCTTGGTGAAAAATGAATTTATTATAAAAATATATAGTTTAAAATAGAACATGAAATGTTCTAAATTTTACTAGAGCACATGTAAATAAGCAACATTAACTATTACTAAATCTTTGGCAAAAAATGTGCATTTAGAAAGCATTATGAAGCTAAACACCCTAAATATTTCAACAGCCATTGAGTTTAAATGGATTTGTGTGGGTGTGAGTGTGTAGAGAATGTTCTTTTGACATCTAATGATCCACAGAGAACTAAAACAGCTGCTTGCATTAGATTGCTTAGAAAGATATGGCATTTTTACAAATACAGTGCTTTCTGACAAGGAGAGTCAGGTAGTTGTAGCTTTGAGTACAACATGAAACACCCTCTGTGCCAGCAACAGCCTGACTTGGCAATGCCTTGTCTAACAATGGTTCCATCAGCAGCAAGGAGTGTCAGAGTAAAACCAGAAAAGAGCAAGATGAGGACCTACAGCAAAACTACAAAATGCAAATGAAGGTAAAGGAGGCTCTGCAGAGAGACCCCAACAAATCAGAACTGGGCAATCACCAGCTGGAGGAAGTTCAACAAGTGAAGGGCCAGATTCTGCCCCTGGGATGGGGAACCCTGGCTGTAGGGCCAGGCTGGGCAATGAGAGGCTGGAGAGCAGCGCTGTGCAAAGGGCCCTGGGGGTCCTGGTCCATGGAAAGATGAATGTGAGCCAGCAATGCCCTGGCAGCCAGGAGGGACAACCCTGTCCTCAGGGGCATCAGGGACAGCATGGCCAGCTGGGCAAGGGAGGGTATTGTCCCCTCTGCTCTGAGCTGGGGCAGCCTCACCTCCAGTGCTGGGGGCAGCTTTGGGTGCCACAATGTAAAAAAGACATGAAACCATTAGAGAGGGTCCAAAGGAAGGGTCTGAAGGGAAAGCTTTATGAGGAGCAGCTTAGGCTTCTTGGTCTGTTCAGCCTGAGCAGAGAAGACTGAGGAGAGACCTCATCGTGGTCCACAGCTTCCCCGTGAGGGGAAGTGGAGGAGCAGTGCAGGGGCAGGCACTGATCTCTTCTCTGTGGTGACTGGTGACAGGATCCAAGGAAATGGCACAAAGTTCTGTCAGGGGAGGTTTAGGTTGGATATCAGGAAAAGATTCTTCACTCAAAGGGTGGTTGGGCACTGGAACAAGCTTTCCAGTGCAGTGGTCACCTCACCAAACCTGACAGAATTCAATAAGCTTTTGACCAACACTCTCAGGCACATGGAGTGACCCTGTGCAAGGCCAGGAGTTGGACTCAATTATCCTTGCTGGTCCCTTCCATCTAAGCATAATCTGGGATTCTATGTAAAGGCTTCTCCCCTTGGTGAGGTGAAGATTAATCACTCTCATGGGCTAAGAGTGGTTCACTGAGTTTCCCTTCCAGGAAAAGTCAATGGGGCTACACTAGCTACAAGCCATGGGAGTGAAAAAATGACCCAGCCACCTCCCAGACACAGTGACAGCACTCAAAAGCTTTTGCAGTGAATTTTCAGCTCTACTGTAGCTTTCCTCTGACTGTTCACTACACACTGGCATATGTGTAGCTATGGATACTGTAATTCTAAGATAGCAACATTTAAAATGGTTTTAAATGCACTCTTATCTCCTAGTAGATATATTATATATATATATATAAAACTTTCTGCACTGCAAATTCAAACTGTTTAGAAACTATACCAATCTCTAAAGCAAATACTTACTCTAAAAGCCAACTGATTATTTCTCTTAGCTCCACACATATATACTTCCTGTATGATCATAAATGTTTCCAGTATCATTAATGATTTCTGGCAATATCTAAGAGCTGTGGAACAATTCATCACTATCTCCTCCTAGCACTCAAACAGAAAAGAAAATAGGAGGAGATTTTGGAGTGGCAGAAAGGAGGGAAGAAAACACTTCAAAATCTACAGTGAATCTTGTTCCTATTTCTTGTTTACAAGCTACATTGCTTATCATACCCAAAGACTGTTTCTTTGAGAAACTGATATTTGGTTAATGGCCTCCTTAAGAGAAAATTATATAAGCACACTAACTGCAAAAGATCTTGTCATACTCTATGCTTGGAACCACTGCTCACTGTTCAGATTAATGAGGCATATTAAACCACTGAGGCAGGCATTGCACTAATAACTGCAGTTGATTATCTCTCTATAACTGATCTAGAATGAGATACCTTTCTGAATCTTATGTGCTTTGCATGCTCAGGTTTTTTGCTCTCTGAGTAAGGAAGGGAAAAAAAAATCCCCAAACAATGCCTCTGTCTCAGGTCAGAACAACGAGTTCTTAGGCAAACACCTAAATTCAACAATGTGCATTACCTTTAACTATTTTGTTTAGAGTCTTACAGCACAGTATTGTGTCTTCCAAAATATTAGAGACATCTGCTCACCTTTGACAGTGTCCACATCAGCAGCTACAAGGCAGGGGAGGGGCTTTCCATTAACCCAGGGACATCAGAGAAAAGCACTGTGACAGTAATTTGGGGCAGGGGAGATAGGGTTCCTCTATTCCCATACTGGGGAGAGAATCAGAATACTTTCAGTATTAAAACAAACACACTCCTTACAGAGTTAAAGGCAGATCAAAGTTAATACCTGGATTTTAAAAGCTCACAATATTGTCTAATGAACACGGACTCAGTCTAGAGTTTGGCACAGAATATTTTTTACTGAACAATTGACATACTGTATCTAACTGAAAATAGAGAAACAAACTTGTTTCAAAGAAAATACAATTTAAGCTCTAATAATATTTTCTTAAATGTTGGCAAACAATCCTCATTTTAGACCTGACCCTTTTCCCATATTAGAATGTAGTGAAATGTGATCTTAAAACATTCAGTCAGAACATCACCACATAGGAAAGCAATATTATTAAAATAGGTGAAAAAATATAGAAATTGAATGGATATTGTATGATGTTTGCCCATAATCTGTACACTTTGGTTTTAAGGTAGTACTCATTCACTTCAAGCAATTGCTATTGCTTTGTTCTGGTTGGTATTTTAAATATTTTACTTCTCTTCCTGAGGTAGCAACAACTACTAAATTATACACACATTTAGTTAAATGCCTAGCCACTGATTAAGGTATTTCTAGACAAAACTCTGTTCCTCAAGACTCAGTGCCCAACACTATGACAGCATGAAGGTCATATGCTTACACTTGTTTAAGTACAGGTTATGACAAGACACCCTACAGCAAACAAAGAGAAGTCTGAAATGCTCCTTTATCCCTTTCTCTACAAAACCCAACAATAACTGGCCTTCTTTTGTACCACGAGAGTTATGGCTAAGTTCCTCTACTCTTTAGGCACAGTCCTGCCTGAAGTAAAAGTAAGAAGCAGCAGAATCTTCCTTTAGTAAATTACACACTTTGAAGCCAGTAAAACTACACAGCTTTTCTAAGTCTTGGATATGAATCTTGATGTAACATTTTTGACCAGTAAATGCTAAGCTTTAAGTGGACAATTTGAGGCTGTTGGAGGGTTGAGGCTGTTGTATGTTGAAGGGCTGTTTTAATGCCAAAATGCAGAACTACACAAAGAAACTGAGTAAGCAACTGATGGACTGAGAAACCCTTTCCTTATCACACTGTGCATTTCAGCCACATCCCAACTGCATGTTGAGGCAAAACCTGAATGTGCAATAACCTCTGTTTGCTCTCAGTGTCATTGGAAGGAAATGTACACGTGAAGAGAAGACTAGCCTACCAGTCACTTGGGAAAAGTGGGGTTAAACACAGCCTAGCAGCCTGAGAGAAGACAAGAAGATTGGCTTCTGCATGTTGAGAAACCTGGATAAGCCACATTGGCTCAAGTGAGAGCAGTGTAATTCAAGACTTCCTTATCAAATCTGTCAATTTGCCACTATTTAACTGAAGCTTTGAGCCAGAGCATGCCAGCTGGGACTGGACAGGAAACCTGCAAAGAGCTCCATCACAAATGACAGGATCTCCTCAGGACCTGCACTTGGCTGCACAGCTGACACAAAGCATAACACCACAGGCAGAAGATAACTGGAAATACAAGAAATGTGTCATCATGCTGTCTGGACTAGCATGTACAGTATTGTATTTCAATGGGGAAAAAAACCCCAAAACTTTAATCAGAAATACCTCTTTAACCCTTTGCAATGATGAAACTTTTTCCCCCTCAATTTGTGGAACAAATTCAAAATGTAGATGTTAAAAAAATTGCTGATCTTTACGTATACTACTTTGAATGTAATCATATGAGCAGCTTCTCTCTTGTTCATCCCACCTCAAAGGAATAACTAAAGAAATTCAGGTTTCACGATGTTTGACTCAACATGTGCATATTAACATGTCTAGATCCTTGTGACGTATTTCAGCATCAGCTTCTCCTAACTTCCAAGCAAAACTTACTTTTAATTTGCTTGGACAAAGTATCCTAGACATTTAGGTGAAGAGGGCAGCAACATGTTAGAAATCAATTCAAATAGATTTAATCTGATAAGCCTTGAGAGCAACATGAAGAAGCACTGCCAAAAGAGATTGTCTGATTTACCTCACTAGTGTGACTTACAAAAATTTCACTCTTATCCAGCAAAGACATCAAAATTTCTTTTTATTCAGGAATACTGTTTCCTCTGAAGAAACTTTATGTAAGTTCATGACTTTATAATGTGGGTTTGCCCTCTGTTTTTCAAGCAGGGAAAAGACTGCAACCTCTTGGCATTTACTTTATTGGTTTTATATACCTGTGATTTTTTTTAATGGATTAGTATTTATGTGAAAAACAATAGCTAAAAGTGTGTGAGAAAAATCACTACATATACTGTAAGTTGTATAGTGTTTCTCAGAATTCCAAACCTATATGAAGAGTGTTTTTGTGAGAGCAAACAATTTTGGCCAGATGAATTCACAAGTGAAATGTAACTCAGTTTTACAAGCAGAAACCTCTGCATCATCCTAACAACAGCCTTCCTATGCTCAGACACAAACTGTTTGCTTGGGAGTGGACCAAAAAGCTCACAGCAAAACCATAAAGAACATGGGACAGGAATTCTGCAGCAGCCCAGCTGATTGCAGCCTGTGTTCACAAGCACTCCAGTGGATGCTGAAGGAATCACCACACAACTTTAGACACAGCATTCGCTTTCACTGAAGATCTGATCATTACCAGTTGTCTCCACAATTACTTTTATCTTTTTCTTTTTTTTTTCCTGGCCACAAAAATATTGGCATATTTAGTATGAAACCTTTTCTTATATTTATAAAGTAATTATAAAAACATCTTCCTAACCACAGTTAAAATACACAGTATTACCCACTGAACAACTGAAGTCTAGTGACTGTGGTAGGTTCTGATATTTTATTTTTAAGTAAATGAGTGAGTAGCATCTTCCCTGTTATGCCAGTTTGATTTACCTGTACTTGATTTTAGTATCACAACTTCAAGTCAATACTCAGGCTGCATAGAATAATCAGAAGCAGCACCAAAGAGCTAATTATTTACTGTTGTCATTGACAGCAAATACATTTCAACTCAAATCTCTCAAGCTACCTTTACTGTAAGGCGTTTAAAGGTCACTGACTTAAGCTACTGATTTTTATTTGCACAGAAATTGGGACAGAGATAATATCTGATTTAAACTTCTAATATTCAAGGTCTGAAAGGCTCTGAGACTGCAGACAAACTGAACAATATTTTACAGGATTATTATGTGCTTTTTACATTACAGAAGTACTTAAGATCACTAGTCTTGAGCTTGAGTGCCCTGCCCTAGTTTTACAAAGGTTATTTACCACCCCAAAATCACTGCTATCCAAGGAACAATTAATTAGACAGAAACCTGAGGGAATACTACAGACTGCTGCTCCTTAGTGTGATAGATTGTTGTCAAAAATCAAGAGCAGCCTAAACATTTCCATGGGCAGAGCAGAGAAGTTAACAAAAGTTGGGAAGATTTAACAAATGTATGAAAGAAAATGAGCCAGAAAACATTTGACAAATGAGGGGAAAAGATGGGGGCTGACAAGCTGCAACAGTACTCAGTAACTGGTGGGCTATGTGAAAAGGACATTAGAATAGAAAACACACATCATAGTTTGAGAGGCACCAAAAGTGGAAATTCCTGTAGCGCTCTAAGCATGACAATGGAGAGCAAATTCAGCAGTGCAGAAGGAAAAAAACAGAGTTTTAACAACAGCTAAGCAGAGATATCTGCCTGTTTTCAGAGCAAAAGATTAATTTCAAACCAGTTTCTCAAACAAATACCCTGTGACAACAACAGAGCATTAGTGGGTTTGCTTCCAATGCTTCTCTCTGTAGAAAAAGAGGCAACAACCTTTGTTGTTGTTACCTATGGCTGGCTGTTCTTAAGGTTTTCTGGATGGGTAGAAGGCTTGTATTCTATCACGTCTTGGGAGCAAAGACTGTATTTACAGTAAAATAAACATAATACAAAGTAATCCACTATGTACTACTACTTTCTCCTTTAGTTACTCATATTAACTATTTTATTTACATACTCGTGAGATCTACCAAGCTAAAGAGAGTCTTTTAGACTTTAGACTACATATTCACATATACAATGGTCAAAAGTTTGCTGAAAAAACAGGTGCTAATAGTAATTAGGAAATAGAAAAATTATACCATCTGAGAGGAATTAATTACTCAGTTTACTGTGGAAGAGGAGCCAGCTATGGAAAGAGAAGTTAAAATAACACATATACACCACAAAACACCTTATTATTCTTGCCCCAAACAAACAAAACACAGATAAAATCCCCAAGCAAAACAGCCCAGTATGGAACGTCATCACAGAAATGTCAAAAAGAAAGTGAAATGAAAATGTAATGTCAGTAATGAGGAGTGTCAAAACATGAGCCACAAGACAAGACAATGGTAACTGCAGATTGGACAAACACGTTCATTCTGACATCTCTTGGATCTTAGTCTCCTAAGACACACCCTTCATTTTTCCTTCTCCACTCCTAGCAGGAGTGCCACTGAAGAAAACATAAAATGCTGTAAGGAAAACAACCATACAGTCAACCTAAAAGGCAGGAGGATCAGCACTGCCTTGACTATTCAATATGCCATTGTGGGGCCAGGATCTCTACCACCACTTTCAGCTGTTACAGGACTAATTAATATACACAAATTATATGCTAGCTGGAGTTGTGTTCAGCCCAGAAATTATTAATTGGTTTAAACTAATTCTGCACCTATAAAACCAAACTTATTACAAAGGTGTATTTAGGAAGCACTCAAAGATTCACTCTCTTTCCCTCACTCCAAACCAACCACCCTCTCACCCATAACAAGACATGTCTACAAGTCTCAGAGATACTATTTGGAAAGATCTTCTCACTTCTTTTTGGCAAATACCATCAGTTTTATATTTCCCATGTTGGCTCAGAGAATCTTAGACACGGCTTTATGGAGATCTATCCGGCATGTGCCTACATAGCTACTAAAAAGATAGTGTATAATTTTAAAGTTAAGAAATAAAATAGAAAAATTCAGGGGTTTTTTTTCTGTATTCTGGTACTGGAAATATGCACAGGAAAAGTGACTGCAAGTGAGGCATACATACAATTACAGGATGGATAATGCTACTGTATCCTCCCTGACAATAAAATCAAAGACACTTTAAAAGTGACAGCCACAGCGATCACGTTTAGATTTTTCTTTCCATCTTAATGCAAGATATTTGTTAGAAAAAAGAGTTGGAAAAGTATAAAAAGAGCTGGGGGAAAAAAGTTTAAAAGAAACTTTCATTGTTTCTTAAATTTTGGGTTGTGTTCTTAACCTTTAAAATTAGTGTCTCATTTTCAGGAAGGCACATATGGCCCAAGGATCCAATCCTGTAAGTTGTTTCACAAGGTTGTGCCTGGGTAGAATTTAGCCACGACCCCGGGGGAACGGACGAGACGCTCATGCTCAACCTCACAGGCGGCCGAGCCTCGGGGTCGCACGCATTCCTCATCTGCCCAGCACGTCCGGAGAGCCGAGCGGGTCCGGAGCTCCGGGAGGGGATGGG
>VWYP01025825.1:49488-66620 GCA_013400435.1 Pycnonotus jocosus | reverse complement strand
TTTTTTGGGGCAAAAATGTTGCAAAATATCATCTTTATTTAACATAGTAAATGCCTTTAACATTTGAGTTAGTTTTATTTGTAATAGATTAGATTAGATTAGATTAAGAAATTCATACTTATTTTTCACCTTTGTGCTGATTCTGTGTTGGGATAGACAGATTACTTCTTAAGGTCTTTTTTTTTCCCTCTAAGTTTCTGCTCTGTAATAAGTATTTACAAACAGGTGTTTCATTGTTGTTCAACTTTTCAAATTTTTTTTAAACTTTGCATAATCAAACATTTAGCTAATTTTAAAGGGAAATATACTCTCAAACCAGTCAGATATAATAAGCTGATCCATCTAGTCCCTAGTTAACTTGATGACCTACCAAAAAACAGGGGGCCTTTATGACTTTGATTGTAAATAACATTACCCTGTGCAACTCTGTCATGAACAGGGTATGTGAGAGTTTTTACTACATAATATATAATTGGCACAAATTAATTAATTTTTACCTTTCCCTCCTCCACAAATACTTTAACTTTTGTTCAAGAATTTCTATTTTAATGCTTTTTATACCATGCAGCAGAAAACCAGATTCTTTCAGCTTGAACAACAGGTTGAAATAGCCATTCCATTTACACTGTGACAATCTTTTTCACATCCAATTTTTAATATTCCAGCAGATCTGAGGATTTCAAAAGAAAGTTGAAGTCACTGTTGATTAGCTTTGCCATCTCAATATTACAATAACTTCTACAGGGTTGGATGTACATGGACCAGGGAATGGTCTGTAGGTTGGAATCAGCTCATCAACAACTATTACAGGAAAGATTTTGACTGTCACAGCTATCCTAAAGCAGAGTGTGCCAGGGAAGCTCCTAAGTCTTTCAATCCATAACATAAACCCATGATTTGTGTTGCAGATACTCCTATGCCATAGTTGGGATCAATCTGACAGAGATGGCATACAGCTTGCTCAAGAATGGTGCTTTAAAGGCTCATCTCTACAACATGGTCTCTGGGTTGCCACAGATGGAGCACTTCCATCAGTTTTACTGTGAGTATCTGTAGCTTCTCTAGTGCAGACTGCTTGGGATGGCCACAACATAGAGTTTGGGCTCTTTGGAGTGCATTTCCACTCTTTTCTTATTAGCCAGAGCAAGCTGTTTGTCTTCTGCATCAGGTGTTGAAAATGCACCTGCTGCTTAAACATTGTGCTGCAGAAATGTACATTTAAGGATAATTTCTGTGGCTTTCTATATTTTAGATACTCCAGTCTGAAAACTCAGTATTTGCAGATTTATTTTTTATTCATTACTACAGCATCCAACAGCTTGTTGTAGACCAGGATGGGACAGTCCTTGTTTTAAGGGGTTGAAGAGAGTCTGGATCACTATAGGACTGGCTAGATCAAGGCATGAAATTGTGAAAGTAATTTTTGCATTTTTTGTATTTTATTTTCTTCACAGGTTATCTGGTTTATGAGTTCGACAAGTTCTGGTTTGAAGAGGAACCAGAAAGCATCATGCACTTCAATCAGTACAGAGAGAAATTCCATGAAAAAATTAAGGGACTTCTACTGGATTACAATGTGGTACTGACCTTACAAGATACAAAGAAACCTTAATTCCTCTGCAGTATATGAGGTTCTGTATCAAAAACTGAGTGATGCATTTCGATGGAAGTTTTGTGTGTTTCACCAAAAACCATCTAACTATAGATTTTTTTTTAACATAAAAAAAAAAAAGAAAATTAGCAAAATTCAGTTAAGAAAGCTTGGACAATCAGCCTCTGTTTACAGGTATTTTTATGCTATTCTCCAAAGGGCAGCTTTTTGAAAAGGAAGTGAAACAAAACCCAACCAATAAACCAACACAAAAAAACAACCCACAAATCTCAAGAACCTCTGGATTGCTTATTTTTCCATTTTCTTTTGTACTTCTTGGTGCAGGAACATGAAGCAGGTATTTATGCTGCATCATATTTTCTATGAATGGGTTTGACTGTTAATGGTCTTTTAAAAGACAGTTTAAGTTCAGCTTTTCAAATTTGAATTTAAATTCCAATCTTTTAACATAACGGTTGAAATTAAGCTTTTAGTTGAAATTAGATTTTTGAGTTTGTTCCTTTATATGTCAGTGATCATTCACTCAACAATGTTAAATTTCTCTGTAATTAAGAGGTCCTCAAAGGAGACATATTATTTGTTTATAATTTTGGAGAAGAGGCTTAATCAATCAGCATATTGATGTGCTTACTAGGAATTACTTCTGCATAAGGAAGTTTATCTATGGATTTGTACCAGCCAGTTCCTATGCGTGCAAGAAGTTTAGTTTGCAAACAAACAAAAAGAACCAGGTGTCATCAGCATGAGGATAAGATCCTCAGGCTAAAGCTACTCTTTCTAAAAGTATTCCTATTGTAAAAACTTTGTATTCTTTCTAATCTGACTTCAAATGCTGAGGATGATTGACTCAGAATTTGTTGTCAGCCCTTTCTTTTAGCAGCTAAGGGGGTGTTCTTAGTGGGAGGTACCACAGATCTACTTTAGCCCTTTTATAAAGTTAAAAAAAACCCTTATTGCAGCTGCAATCTCTATCTTGTAAAAATGAATTCACATCTGAGTTCAAGTCAAAAAAGATGTATTTTCCATGGAAGGGATGCAACTTTGATGTGTTCCTTAGTCTTGCCATCGTCAGACAATCTAGTAGATAGAATTTCATGTCTGTATTGTGACTAAATATTGCTTAGAGCAACTTTAAATGGATTTGGTATGACCATCACTTTGTTTTCTAAGACTTTCTATTAAATAAGTGCCTTCTGCTGTTTTCAATCAGCTTTTCATTTTGATTTTTCTAACTAGATCACAGCCTTAGGAACTTGAGTAATTTGAGAAAGATTTTTTCACCATATACCTAAATAGCTCACAGTGGCACAAAATTTGTATGCTCATACAAGCTTTCATGTAATTTTTTTAATCAGCTCAGGTAAACTAGTTAATTTCTAGTCAATGACTACTCCAGAAGAGATTCCTGAAAGAATATAAGCATTGAACACAATGAATGCAAGCATGAGGGGGGAAAAAAAGGGAAAAAAACCAACCCACAACAAAAAAACCCTCCCTTTTTGTAATGAGCATTACTACACTACATAAGTATGAAATATAATATGTAATACTGCATTTCTTGGAGATCATCAAAACCCACCTGGACATGGACATGGCCCTAGGCAGCTGCCTTTGAGGGACCCTGCTTTAGGCAGGGGATTGGACTTGGTGATCCCCAGAGGTGCCTTCCCACCCCACTAATTCTGTCAGTCTGTGTAGTGTAAATGGTGACCTGCTCTGCATCCACCCTTGTGCTCTGGATCCCTTGAGTGCTGGGAATCTCTTGCTTGTGGGGAAGCTCCTGACCAGGGCACACAGTACAGGTGTATGGGGTAACACAGTTCTGTTTTCTTTTTATGATACCTTAGGTACAGACAGGAGTCAGACAAGCTGAATGTGTTCAGGGTGGGGAAGGATTTGGTTTCACCTGTGTTGGCTTGATGCTGTTCTACCAATATAAAATAAACCACAAAAAACAACATCAGAAAAACCCACCACTGTGAGCATGTGCATAGGGAGAGTATTTATGGTTTGCCCTGGCTTGTGAACCGAACAGCTGAACTGACCAGATTAGATCCAAACTGACAATGGGAGGCCCAGTTCTTTTGCTACTCCCCTGTTCATGGATCCTGGAATACTCACCACTGAAGAGCTGAGGTCCTGTGGAGAGCATTCTGGGATTCAGGTCCTGTGGTGGAGCTGTGTTTCTCTGAGCCTTGCAGACATGCCAAAATCCAAGGAAGGAAGTGGAAAGGCTCCTTCTCAGTGGCCCACGTGGTTACTTTCTAGCCCCATCTTCTCTTCAGTTTGTCTTTAATAACTTAACTCTACTGCTTGTAGATCTCCCTTGCCAGCAACACAAGACTGATGTTTTGAATTCCAGAAGTGACCCCAATTTGGCAGCAGCAACAAAGGAGATCCTATTTGTTTTCCTCTACTGCTTACCAGCCAGTAAGAAAATTGTTTGAGACATGTCTAAAGGCTTCCCTGAGCTAGGTCTGCAGGTTGTTTGTTTTGGTTTTGTTTTTTGATTTTTTTTTTTGCAACAGTTGCAAAAGTAATCTACACCCTTGTCTTACCAGCACAGAAAATTTCACTGGGAGACTGACATTTAACTCTTGCTGAGGCTTCTAAAGCCCAATATAGAGTCTCAGGGTTCCTGTCACACACCTGAGATGTTTTAGTGTCAAATGTACATCAAGCTTTTAATAAGATGCATCTTTGCTAGGTTTTTTTTTTATTATTTCTTAAATCAGTGGGTGATCCAGAAGTAAACTGTGGCAGTATACAAGGAGAAAAAGTAAACCCGACTGTCATCAGATGAGTGGGACATAAGGGAATACTTTAGTTTGCATGTAGTAATTAAAGTGAATGTTTATGTTAGGCTCCAGTGCCCCTTCCTAGGAAACAGTTAGAATTTGCATGTGGGGTTTCTTTGTATGATCAACTAGCCCAGTAATTCTGTCTGGGAGTCACTCACTATATGTAGACTAGTACTGGGTGTCCCTGTTTGCACCCCTGGTAGGTTAACTGTGCTATGGTGGTAGCTAGAAAATGTATTGAAATAGGTAAAATTGTGTTTAGAGAAGGCAAGAACAAGGCTTTACTAGTCAGTGGTATTTTATGCTAACTGTTGCAGGGTGACAATCCTAAGGTTATGGAAGACTGGAAATGGAGGTAGGCCACTTTTCTGCAAGTTGATATAATCTTTAACATCAGAATTTGTTGCTCACAGGTTATTCTAAGAGTCTTTAAAACTCTGTAAATTATTATTTATTAACCATTATGTTTTCGGTACGTATTATCTTACTAGCACTTGCAAGTGCTGTTAGTTTTCTAACTTGCTGCCTCTTTAAAACATTCACTATGTGAAAGCTTGTATGCAATAGTACAAAAAAAAAAAAAAAACCAAAAAACCTAACTGGAGACAACGTGGTTCTCTAAATTTGTTGTTCCTGTAGCAAATGTTTAACAAACTACCTTCACTTTTGTTGTTTACTGTACGCTTGAAACATGGTGCCACTCTACGAACAAATTAATCTGAAGATAAACTGAAGTTTACTACAAGCAAATGCAAAATCCGGTCTTTCACTAAGCAAACACGTTGTTTCAGAAGTAACTAACTTGACTGGAAAGCCATCTGAAGACAGTGCTACATAGGAAGAAAGAAACAATGTTTTTAAACTGGTTCTGCTTCTATGGTCTGATATAGCCATGTAAAGAATAGGGCATTTTGTCCCACTGGGCAATAGTGAAAGGGGCCAATTTAAACACCCCAGGTAAATAACTTTGGACTTTCAGTCTTTAAAAAACAAAACAAAACTGCAAACAAATATTATACACACACACACAGCCCCCTTAGTTTTCCAGATTTTCCGTCCTAGTTGAAATAAAATTTCACAGAAGAAATTACTGAGCCTTGTTTTAGGAATTATGATGAAAAAGTTTGTGTTTAGTTAGGTGGGAGTTGAGCAGTCCTTGCCAATACTGCTAGTGATGTGTGGTGAAGATGTAACCTGTGCTTTCCTTTTGTCATTCTTGTTTGTGTTGCTGTAGTACCACGGTGACCCATCCTTGGACTGATGTTTCTTGTCTTTCTCTAGGGAATTAAGAACAACCCAGCCCAAGACAATTTGTGGGCAGTTTCTTCTTATGACACTGTGCTTAGATAGCTGCATACTAATAGGAAGTCCTGTTTACCACAATATAAAAGCAATAATGTAGACTGTGATGTCTGTGTAATAGAGATGTTTACAATGGTAGCAAATAAAGAACGGGTTATTCCAAATACTGTTGTGTCTTTCACCTGCTAGAAAATGTAACAATTTTCAGTTTCATGCACCTGCACTGGGATATGACTGAAAGCTTTATCCTGTTTTTTTCTTCTCCCCATCCTCCCAACTTACTCCCAGCTTGTTTAGAGGTCCTTGATCCTGTTATGGGATGGGCTACTGTACTCTGCTGCAAGTGGTAGAGGTTTATTGCTGCTTCATTTCAGTTGCTTTTAAAATCCTCACTTGAAAAGAAGCTGTGTCTTAAGCTTTAAAAAAAACCCCAAACACGCATTAAAAAAAAAAAAAAAATTTCCACAACACAAAAAACCCTCAAACCCCCCACAACAGTGATTTTATTTGAAGGACCTGGAAGTTAACTCTCAGAGGCAAATCCAAATATGAGCATTTTTTGCTCAGGAGGAACAAAATTTAAAAGCTGGAAAACAACTCTGGAGAAAGAAAAAGAAACCCTCAAGTGTTGATGGTTTGGGTTTTTTTTTCAGACCCTATCTTCTGGCATGCCTTCATACAAGCTATGTTAAATAATTTGCTTGGGGTTTTTTTAGTTTATTTGTATCTCTCATGCAGCGTTTGTTTCTCTTCCTGTATTTGGGAGAACAAATGCTTTTATTAATGTACTGAAGTGCCATTAATAGTTTTTATTAATAAGTTCTCATTCCATGAGAACTACAAGGTCTCACCTGTAGTAATTTTTTATTTCTACAGAAGCACAGAACAGGCCCTGGCATTACAGGAACATCCCAGTCCTCCAAACTCTGAATGTCAGGTTGATCAGTTATGCAAATGTGTTATTTTAGAAAACAGGACAAGCAAGCAGCTACTCAGGAAATTTAAACTGAGATCCTGAGTACCACAGGAAGGAGAAGAACGAGAGCTTAATTGTCTTCTGAAGTGACATACTTTTGAGATATCTGCCACCATTTATCAGATCATCTTTAAGTCTTGTTAAGACTGACTAAGCTGTATTTCACAGCATGTATTCCCAGCTCTAAGCCTCTCTTGCACAGCAATGCTGCTTGCCATCAGCACATGTTGCAATTTTCTATTATTAACCATTTTTCTAGTTGCAATTTTCTATTATTAACCATTTTTCTAGTGTAATGTTCAGTGCTATTTTTGTTATTATTTGCTGTCAGGCCAATTCCTGGCTTTGCTATTGAATAAATCAAATTTTAAATACTGGTAGCAGTTTTGGCTGGGGTAAATTTAATTTTAATCCTACTGGCTGGTATTGGATTTGTGCCCTACACAGAGTTGACAACACAGAGATGTTTTTGTTATTGCTGAGCAAGGATCACACAGAGCCAAGGCCTTTTCTGCTTTTTGTGCTGCCACACTGGAAGAATTTGAGGATGCCTGGGAGGGGACACAGCCAGGACAGGTGACCCCACCTAACCAAAGGGACATTCCAGACTATGGGACATCATGCCTAGTATATAAAGTGAGAGGAACAAGAAGGAAAGGGGGCACATTTGGAGCGACGGTGTTTGTCTTCCCAAGTTGTGTGTGATGGGGCCCTGCTCTCCAGAGATGGCTGAACAGCTGCCTGCCCATGGGAAACAGGGAATTCATTCTTTGTTTTGCTGTGCTTGTGTGTGTGGCTTTTGCTTTCTCTGTTAAATTCTCTTTATCTCAACCCATGGGTTTTCAGGCTTTTACCCTTCCAATTCTCTCCCTGATCCTGCTGGTGGGGAAGGAAGAGAGTGGGTGACTGGGGCTTGGTGGCTGCCTGGAGTTAAATCATAAAGTTACAAGTCATAATTGCAGCTTGAAGTACCTAACACTTGACTCAAGGCTGTCTTCTAGTTGAAAGAAACAGAAACAGCAGAGAAGGAATGTTTTTTCTATCCAGAGAAAGCTCAGAAACAGATAGAACTGCTCCACTTTCAGTCTCACTGTAACACTCCTGCTCACCTGAACTGGTGAGCTCTAGTCATAGACCGCTCTTTTCCCTCAGCACCAGGAGCTGACACCAGGATGTGGAGGAACACTGAAACCTCATACACTAACCAAGCAGAAGGCCAGGATACCATGGCACACTCTGCCATAGGCTAAGCTGACCTACCAGCTCATACACAGTTCCTCAGTATTTTCTCATTTGTTCAAAATGCTTTACTCTAAGCCCAACTAATCAATGTTTCTTACCAAAATGGGTATGACACATCAACTACTTTTTACTGTTAATACCTAATTTCTGATAAAAGGTGTCTTCTAGCTACAGCATCTCTTATTACTGGATTAAGCTGAACTGGAGCAGACTGGGCACTACAGGGATGCCAGAAGTTTGCAGAGCAGCAGCACTGGGATTCACCAGGGCACATGCAACCCAAACTTGTGAGCTGTTTTCCCTATCTTTAACACCCTGGGACAGCCTTCTCTGACCTCCTGCTTCTGCATTCAGGCAAGCTGTAGATTCAGTGTTTATGCAGCAGCTTTGTTGTGTTGCTCTAAGTATTCTGATGGAATTAAAACTATTCCTGATGCTTTTCTGTCAGTTACTGTGGCACCTCCTGGCTGACAAACCCAGTTACCACAGTTCCATTCTGATGCTGCAAAATTAAAGGTTAGTAACGAAGAACCTTTGACAGGCCCTCCTCCAGAAGCTTGTGGAGTACCTAGGAGAAACCAGACCTGGCTGCACAGCCTTCCAAGCAAAAGTACTGTCTCTTTGCCTGACCAGCTGCTTTCAAGCTGCTGCTGTTCTCTCCCACAGTTCCTTACAAGCCACAACATACATCCCACACCAGCTTCCACCATCTGAATTTATGACACAACACCCGACTTCCACCATAACAGAAGCTCCCAGCATCACTGGGTAACAACTCATAAAGTGCTTTTCTCTTCACAACAGTTTTGATGTCATTTTTCCTGTAGGTTTAATATGTCACATAATGAGCTTCTTACCTGTGTAACACAAACATTTGCAAGTCTCAACCCTCAGCTGTAACGCCTAGAACTCAGGAGCTGCAAGATGTGACAATGAAGGAGGTAAGTGCCACAGAACTTCCAGGTGGTAACAGCTTCTGACTAAACTGGAAGACAGACTGAAAGAAAAGCCATAAAGAAATATTCTTCTCAAGTTTTTTCTTGAGTAGTGAAAGTGCTATATAAAATAACCTATTAAAAAAGCTGTAAAGAGCAGCCCCAACTGAACTCTACAAGTCACAGAATAAAGAGACTGTATCTAAGCACAAAAAGCACAAGGCATAAGTACTTCTGAAGCCATACTCACTTTCTGTTCTGTAGCACACCTGCACATACACTAAGCCTTTAAAAATTCTTATATTTTCCCCAAAGTTTCACACCATTGTATGCTGGTCAGGTGGATCCTTGTGTAGCTTTCTGTTCACCAGCTCCCACGCAGCTACTAAAGAACTGGGCACAGCAGATCTTGTCATCAAATAGGGAACTGCCAGCTGGTCCTGATCAAGTGAGCAACCTCAGCCTGGGAAAGATCAGCTCACCTGGCTGCTACCTACAGCAATGCCATTCTTAAGGAGGACCTGGCTCACACTTGGGAGCTTTGCTGATGTGATCAGGAAGGTGAGGAGGGCTACCAGAACAAAAGAAAAAAAAGTTGCCTTGCAACCAGGCTCCTGTTACACCAGAGATCCACTTGTGGATGCCTCTTCTTGTTACAGGAGCCCAAAGTGCAAAATAATTTTTGTTGCATCCCGACCATGTGGGTGAAACAAAGCTGGCAAGCCCTTCAAAGACAAATGTTTTGGAGCTGTGTCCTCTAGGGGTGTGTGTAAGCTTGCTGATAGGCTTAAACTGACTTTTACATAATAGACGCCTGAAAGAGAAATATTTTAGGGATCTGCAAACTTAAAAAGGTCAGTAGTCCACTAAAGGATGCTGAAGACTCCCATGACAGCTTCTTCAGCTGCCAGACATTATAATAAAGCACCCCACTCTGGCTTTAGCATCTTAAAATAAAGCAATAGTATTCCAAATGGTGATGATGGCTTCAAATTAATATCATTATTTGACACATCTGTAAACCCATCCACAGTCACAGCAGAAGGACTACAGTGCTTTTTCATACCATTACCATTTGTCTGTGTAATAAACCACAACCACCTCATTTTCCCTCTAGCATGACTTTAATAGTTAAAAATCAAATCTGTGCAGAGTGTACTTTATTTGTTCACATTACCTATTTGTGGTTAAAAACCACTTCATCTGACAGTTTAAAAGCATTCTTTTAAAACAAAAGAATTAAACATAGCTTGTGCTAAAAAAATCTGCAAGTTACATGGATGCAGTATTATACAGGAGTATAAAAAAATCAACAGTATTCTACAGAAAATATTATCAAAACAGCAAATAAAGATGAGGCATGTAGGCATGATCCTGAAACAAACAAATATGACTTAAAAACAGCTAACAAAATTTAAAAAAAAAATCCCAAATATCTGTATAAAAAAAGCAAGGATTCAAAGTGCAGGTGCTCCAGTTTTCATTTTAACATATTATTCAGTAAGTCAATACAGGATACTATTAATTTCATATAAAGTGACAGTGTTCTCAGTAAGATTTAAACATTCAGTTACATTATCTTGCAGATTTCTTTTCATTACTGCTGCTTTACACTGTAGTAAATAAAGACTTATGCAATACAGGCTTTTATTTTCTTACTCTAACAAGGATATAATAGGTTGGTGGTAAAGGTTAGTTTTAAGAACTAAGCTATATTTGCTGTAGATCCAGCTTTAGAAGTAGATATTTAGACTCTTTTTTTTTTTTTTTTTTCCCCTAAGCTTTTAAAAACAGACTTAAAATTTTGAAAAGAGACTCTACCTTTTCTGTTCTTGGACCTGCATACACTGTCTTTGGAGAGCACCAGCAAAGCTTCCAAGTGCACTGGTTAGGAATATAGCCCTGGGCAGGGTCATGCTGGAAATCTTCCTTTGATGGCTGCAGCTGGGAAAGAGTTTTCTCTCTGCTGAACCCAGGGGAAAGGCAAATGGGCAGAAACCATCACTTTTATCCACATTTGCCTAATGTGGCAGCTAGGTTGGCATGGACTACTCACTTTCACTTGAGCATACCAGTCTCAGGCAGAGGAAGTTAGGAGCCAGGCAGGTGTCACTGGTCTTTCATATATTCAGAAAAGTAAAATCAAAGCATACGTTCGAAGCCTCTTTGGAAAAAAAAATTATATGAAATAAAATTATGCTTCAAGGATGTTGCCTGGAACTTATTTTCACCTGAGGTCCTTTTCAGGTTGACAGTGTCCCTTTAAATTTTAGGTTCTTCCCATTTTGGTGGGTTTTTTTCCCAAGCATCAGATCTCTATATATGTCTGTTTTAAAAATGCACATAAATATTGGCATTAAGTTTATGTTTAGAAATTAAGAACTAATCTTTACCATTATACACTGACAGCAATATTAATAATACACACACTTCACTGACAAGCATTTTTTTTTTCTGTATCTTGAATAAAATTTGCATGTGTAACATTTCCCACAGAAAGAGTGATTATACTTGAAGATAGTTATGTTTGCACCCCAACATTTTCACATTAGTGAAAACAACTATGTTTTGAAAATACCAGGGCCTCTGCCAGGTACTAATAAATAGAGAATAAAAAGAAAAAAAAAAAAGAAATAAAAAACCCGATTGCCTTTTATCCCGACATAGTAGAGATTTCATAGTCACTGGCTGAGGTGATGGGCTTACCCCTCATCCTGATGTTTTTAGCATTGGTAATCCTAGCCATCATGGACACAGGCTTGTCAAAGTACCTGACCAGCGCCGGCTCAGTCAAAAGGGAGGCTAAAAACTGTTCAAAGGTGATGGCCCAGTCCCTGTCAATGCTGGTGCTCCTGCGGAGGGCCGGGGCGCGGCTGCTCCGCACCAGAACCGTGTCCTCCCCGATGTCCTCGCAGTGCAGCTTCTCCTCCTCGTGCGAGCCCGCGCTCAGCACCGAGTAGGAGGACATGGAGCTGTCGTCCTTTGTGTCATCATCAGAGATGAGCATGGAAGAACAGGCCCCATTGTCCCTGGGAGAAGAGTCCTCCAGCTTGATGTCCTCCATCTGCATGCCCAGGGCGCTGTCGGTGCCGGCGGCCTCCTCCTCGCCGGCCACGAGGCCGCCCCGGAACGCCTTGTGCTGTTCCAGGGGGTACTGATGGTGCTCCTTCTTCTGGAACAGCTCGCTCTGGATGGCTTTGCTGCAGCTGTTGCTGCTCTCTGTGTCACTGGGGGGCTGCATGCTGAAGAGCTTCCCAACCTCCCCGATCTCCAGGAGCAAGCTCGTCACGGCAGCCGTAGCGTGGTACAGGTCCTGCTCGTTGGGGTCTTCGCTGAACATGTTGTACATCGTCTTGCACAGCTCAATGAACTGCCCCTAAACACAGGGGGAAGGAACGTTAATAAGAGCAGGAAAAAATCATGCTGACGTCCTCCAAATCAGTTTTAAAAGTCTGGGACTGAGGCAGGGCACAAGAGTTTATGTGACTGAAGTGAAATTTGAAATAACCCAGGTGCAGTCTAGGAAGTATTTTCTATGACTGGGCAGTCAGGTATGTTGTGTCTCTCAAAGGTATTTAGAATAAATTATTGGATGTTTTGTCCAACATATCACAAATATAATTCTCTGCAGCCACAGGGCAACAGAGGGTGAGCAGCGAGACACTTTGGATTCATTTTGGTGGATTTTCTTGCAAGAACAATGCTAAGTGTAACTAAGGGTGCTAAAACTGATGAGAAGCAATGAAAAATGAAGACCTGCAGCACTCCTTAGCTGACAGCAGTAACTTAGTTAGATATAAGCCTTTTGAAATTCAAAACTGATGAATTAAATAGGAAGATTTGCTCAGGGCTACCTTAAGTAAGAATCAGTGTTCTACAGGAAATAAACCTTCCCTACATGCTCTGGAGGAAACAGCTATCCCAGTGGGTCTCCTCCTCCTCCTCCTTAGCAGCTGTGGATCTAAGGGGATTGAAACTAGCAATACAAATTACAGAACATAAAATACAACTTTCAGGTCATGCTTATTAGGCATCAAGAGCTGGCTGGTGATATTCAGTGTCACATTCTTTGTCTAGAGATCAAAAGAACATGTTTTACCATTCCTATATGTGTGTATCTCATTTTTGGGATGTTTTGGGAGCTGAATGCCAGTTAAAGTATTTTGTAAACAATGAACTGCAATCAGCTGACTATTACTCTGGGTAAAAAGTATCTGCTCTAAGTCAAACCTTTTTTCAGTGTTAATACAGTGAGTATTTATGGATATATGATGAAAGTTTAAATTTAATGAAAAATAAGTGTCAGCAGAAGTACCTGATTCAGCTTGGGCAAGTCCTTTGTGTTTTTTGCTTTGGATTTATTCTCTTGGCTCCACATTCTCAGGTAATTTCGATTCTCTTGTGAGCTCTTCTTGCCTATTGCCAACAAATTACCCAGAGATGGAGGAAAAAGTCCACGAAGAAACCTTAAATTATTACCTTTGTTCCCCATTTACAAAAGGAACATCTTTACATGAAATGAAAGATGTAACTCACATGGAGACACCAAGCATACCTTTGTCTGTTTTCAGACTCACTGTAACAAACCCATCATCTATTCCATGTTTGTTCCTGCTGTCTAGGCCAACAACTAGGAAGTGGAAGGGCAGGGGGAGAGAGAGATCAGTGTGGGTTTAGATACAGACATTGTTTTCACATGTACAGTGCAAAATCACAAAATATTTACAAACTCTGCAAAAAAAGCAGAGTAAAAATTACAGGAATAAATGATAATTTTTGCTTATCCTTAAACCTGCCAATAAATTCCATTTAATTTATAATATCACTACTGAGGCTGGGACAATCTTAGTAACAGAACACACCTCCCAGGCATGATACATGTTTGGTGATTATACTAGGGCATCTTCTTTTGCCTCTCAGGACTTGAAATTGCCATTTCTAGACTACTACCTCTTACCTGTATTTTCAAACAACTTTCATCCCACTTATAACCTGAAGGATGGGTTATATTTTTCATGAATCAGAAAGAAACTTCAAGTATCACAAGAAAGAGAAAGCCCTTAAAAGCAGCAGTGATGAGATGCTGGCTTTCATTAGGGCACACATGATTTCAAACCCCTGAACTACATTTGATGTATCTTTTGCTCTCAGTTTTTTAGAATGTTTTAAGTTCTGATCCAAATACATCTTGAAAGCCAATCTATTTATTCTTGCTCTCCACAAAATTACTTCTGCTACAACACACTTTTGGTATTATGCTGCAAGTAGTTCTGCAATGCACAATTCAGGGGGACTCTTAGTGTACACATGCCTGCACCTCTAAAGATACCAACACATCTACGAATGCTTCATACTTCTTTTTAAAGAGAATACTTTGCTAATGAAGTTTAATCCAGTTAAAAAGTAGCTCCCTAAAAAGACATGTTGATTGAAATGCATCACCTCATCTGCTCATGCCCGAGACAAAAGATGCCTACCATGTGTACAGTCTGGTGTGATGTCCTCAAAAAAGTACTGAGTAGCTTCAAAAGCAGAGTCTGGCTCTTCTTGCTCAGGGGATGGATCTAAGCAACAAAGTAAAATAATTTCATTAAAAATCCCACCCTTTAATTAAAAACTGAAGGATATTTCCATTAATACATTTAGAATGTCGATTTCTAGAAGAAAAAGTACGAGGGTGTGATGGGCTAGGAATCATCTCTTTTTAACTGACAGGAAATGAACAACTGGACCTGAATTGTCTCCTTCCCAACATCCAATACTGTCTCACAAGGAGCTGTTTGCTTTCAGAGGCTGACTTACCCATCTTCCCATGCCTACTTCCATTACTTTCTTCAGTGTGTCCTAAGCAAGGTGTGATCTCTTTCCTACCTGGAAACAGTCTGTCATCATTTGTATGAGCTTACCAGTCCCCAAAGAGGAGAACCTGCATTCTTAAAAACGTAGTTTTTGTAGTATTTTAATTTCTTTTTTAATTTTAAGTATTTTTAATAAGTATTTAAAGTTGGGGGTTTTTTTCCCAGTTAAATTACTGTATTACTGAGGCCTAGCTCAAGCAAAGCCAGCTGGGAGCAATCAGAGATATTAAAAGCACACAAAGGTGAATGTCCTCTGAAAGCTTTTAGATATGTTTACCACAGCATGGAAATGTGCACAAGAATTCAACTACCCAAGCAGTTGCAATGTTCTTAAAGTGCAGGTTTAATGAGAACAGTAGGTTCTTTATGGCACATGTGTGACAAGCCAGAGGGGACACAGCTCCAGTATAGCATTTTCAGAACTGTTCTGAGGTGTTTTCATCCATCCCCTCTCCACCCTTAACTGCTTCTCTCACTTAGCTGAGTCCAGGTTTGTACAGCTCCCTGAAAAACACATCTATGAAACAATCTGGAGCTTCCCTCTGCAAACAGCTGTGTCAGCCCAGAGGGGAAACCAAGAAGAAAGCCTGGGGACAGAAATGAGGAGCCAGGACATGCAGGAACATTTCAAACTAGCTTAATTTTCAAACTCTTAAATACAGTGCATTATGGCAACATATGTTGAAGAACACTGGATTTATGCCTGGAGGATATCACCAACCCCAATTTAACAGGCAAGAGACATTTATATGTTGGTGGAGGAAGCAATTGAGGGCTGTGAGGGTGCTTTCAGACTTTCCAAATCTCTATCTGGTTAGAGCAGAAGCTTCCTTATTTTACTGCTGCATTAACAGCTACAATAATTCCCACAAATTAATTTTTAATTGGGAAAGCCAGTCATAAACAACTCTGCTCCAAATTCCTGTTCTCATCAAAACAAGAGCTATTTTAACATCATTTACTTACCAGGCAAAACATGCATTTTATACAGTAGCTTCAGCTTCTCTGTAAGATCTCCATGGCACGCTGCACCTAAACAACATTATATGCAGTACATTACTAATCAGCATTCTGTACCATTTTATTTGTTATTGCTGCAATATTTCGGTTTGGAAGCTGCCACATTCACTCTGGGGAAGTATTGTACCCCTTTACAGGTCAAGATCATAAGGCAGCACTTGACTTCTAAGATCATATAGTAAAAACAGTAAGAGAACATAGACAAATCTACCCTGAATTTTGTATTTCAATCTTGGGTCCTTTATTAAATGCCTATTTCATAACACTCCATCTATGGTTATGGCATTATCACTCAGAAAGGTCTCCAGCTGGAACTTAACAAGACCTTTCTTGTGCAGACTTCAAACGTTCTGATCTGAGGATCCAATAACAACATCACATGCCTCAGAGCCGTAAGATATTTACCAAAAAAAAAAAAAAAAAAAAAGGGAAACCAGAGAGAAACTCAGAAACTCAAGTAAACAGCATTTATCATAGCTTAGCCATGGGCTAAACTGATGTTCAGGCAGTACTTTCTAGTGATTTTTCCACATCAAACCCTGTTTGTTTCTGGGCTACACTAGAATTAGCTGTATGAAATCCAAGAGGTCTATTGAAGTCCCCCCTTCCAATTAATTAAATGAACAGTAGTTAATTTTAAAGTAATGAAATAACCACACTTTTTCATAAATCTCACTTCTTGTGACATGCCATCCATAAATAAATGAATTAACTTTCAATAATTAGATTGTGCAGAGATTTATTTTACCTTACAGGTGACCATGTCAACTTCTCTCTGCTATGCAAACTAGAGAGTGTGGTGTGGCAAGTACTAACAATCACAGTCTCTTGTAAAGCTTAGCACTCCAATAAATACAGATGTTGGGCCAAAAAATTGACCCTAACATCTACATTAGCCATTTTGCTTGCAGCAAGGTCCTTTTTAAGCACAAAACCTCATTATGCTCCTATCTGGTGTATCACACCATGCAGATAATGTGTTCTCTCCTGGTAAAGGCGACATGAAATAACCAAAGGACAGAATGGGCTGCACTCCTGCATCCTGCATCAACAGGGAACTGCAAAATAGGACTCAGGGCACAGGGTGACACGTGTAGGCTTGCTCCTCTCTCTGTCCCCAGATATGAAGAGAACTGAAAAAGCTCCACAGCTACTACTTGAAATAAATCTATGTGTGCTTCCTGATGCACACTTTTTCTTCCTCCTAATGCATCCCTTTTCCTTTTTGCTCAAAATTAGGAAGGGCATTGCCAGCAGGTCAAGGGAGCTGATCCTGCCCCTGAAATGCTTGGAGAAGTGGTGAGGTTATCACCCTGCTTTTTGAATATCCTCTTGCATTCTGTGGTTGAAAAAACCCTGTTTGCAAAAAAAAAAAAAAAAAAAAAA
>VWYP01025825.1:8688-49449 GCA_013400435.1 Pycnonotus jocosus | reverse complement strand
AAAAAAAAAAAAAGCAAAAAAGCAATACACTCAGGTACTCCTTGCAAGACACAGCTTTCATGGTGCTGACCTCGACAGGAGACTGTGACAAGCACTGCAGTCAGCAGCAGCCACCGGAGAAGTGGGAGAGCTGTGTCCTCTGAGAAGGGAGAATTGCAAAAACATGATGGGAGGCAGGAGGCCACTTTGAATCCATGCAGAGATCCCTGTAGCTTACTTGGATGTGAAGTCAACAACTGTCATGCCATAATCCAGTGTGCTACAGGACTGCAAGAGTGAATAACCTAAAGAGCTCCTAAACAAGGCTGAAAACCTCTTCTGAGCAGCACAACTCATTGGGCAAACCATTTCTACATTTGGATTATATTATTGTAATAGGGCACAGAGTAAACATAAAGAATGAGCCAGGCTATTCCATCTTTGCTCAGCTGAGGCCCTAGAGGCCCCTGAAGTAGGAAGTTCTTGAGCTATTGGTTGTAGGGACAATGGAAAAGAAAGGGAATTATTACAAGTCCTGGGGCATGGTGAGATATGCTCAAACAGGTCCATTGCTCTTTTGTTGACTGTGTTGTCCTCCCTACCACTCATGTGCTTCTCAACAAAAAAAAGGCAACAGGAGGCTTGACTTACTTTTTAGGGAAAAAAAGAAGATTTTCAAATTACACCACACTCGGCTTAGTTTCTGAAAAACACGAGTCTTCAGAATGAGCATTTTTGATTCTTTTGCCCATTGAAGATTTTAGTTCAGTCATGTTGGCTTATAGCCACATCTGTGCATTTTACATTCATTTCTATTCACAGTGCTCAAGCCTGGCCCTTGTTCTTATTACTCATTATTGGTTCCAAAACCAAAGCTGTCTCAGTCAACAGCTGGCTGACTGTCACTAACAGCACCCTGTAAACTGGAAGAGTAGTTAATTCCTGGGTCCTCAAAAGGCCATTGAGCATTACCTGGCAAATAGTACCCCAAATACACATCACTGCATCACAGAAAGCACTGAGGTTTTTTGGGTGGTGTGAAGGGGAGGTGTGCAGCCAGTTCTACTGTCACAGCTAATCTGCACTTACAAGAGAACAGGTGCTACTACTTCTGTACAGAGGTTTTAACACAAGGCTGCATTTAGAGCCCTAATGCTTGAACATGCTGTTACTAAGAGTTGCTGAAAGCCAGACTGGGAAACTTTTTCACTCTCAAAAAGGATCAAAATGTAGACTGGAGAAAATTCCAGGTTGCCATGAAATGACACATGGTAGATGGTCAGATGTTGCTCACTTTAGAGCAAACAACTCCTGCTATATTTAAAAAATGAGTGGCCGGCTCCTGCCTCATCTTTGCTTCCTCATGTTAATCCTGGGGCTCACAATGTCAGCTTTCACATCCTGAAATCTTGATTCTTCAAGACTAAAAGCATTCACCCTCCCTCTCTGACCTGCACCTTCACTTTCTCCTTTTCAGGGAGGAAACAAAACTTGGAGCAGTAGCCAAACTGCTTTCTGCAGTCATGGTTACTGATTTCAGAAGCAACAGAGGTAGTATCTCACACTCTAACTATGCCTAGGGGAAATACACCGATAAGCTCCTACACTGCAGCCAATTTTTGTGTTGGGAGTCAGCAGTCAGTGAAATCCTCAGATCCTAATGGATCTGTTCATGTGTTGTCCTTTCACACCACTGGCTAATGTAGATTCACCTACTGAGAGCAGCCTAAACCCCAGAGGGAGCCACTGTCCCAGGCATGAGAAAATGAGCTGAACAGAAACAAACTGGCTTGTCACGCTAGTTTGAAAGCACCGTGGATCCTCCTTACTCAGTCCAGAGACGAATTCCCGGAAATTGATGAGCAGATCTCCATTTTCATCCAGGAGCCTGAACAAGCGGGCAGCCAAGATGTCTGAGTGGGTTCCACAGGCCCAGGGGAAGAGGAGGGCGAACATGCCCTTGAACTGCTCAAAGTCAATGCGATACTGCTCCAGGTAAGGCAGGCTGGGGTCGTGCCGCTCCGTGGCGTTGCTGTTCCCTCCCCAGTAGCAGCTGGTCAGGTGCTCTGCCTGAACACAAGGTAAACACCTCGAGATTGTCAGCACCTCTAGGAACAATTCATGGCTCTCCACGATAAAATAAAAAATTCCAACCAACACTTCCATGTGCATTCTTAAAACAATGCAAGGTAACAGACGCATTTCAATTTATCCGGCCCTTCCACTTCTGGAAAAGGTTTCTCCTCTAGCCAGCATAAAAAAGCATCCCTCTATTAAAAAAAAAAAAAAAAAAAAAAAAAAAAAAAAAAAAAAAAAAAAAAAAAAAAAAAGATAAAGCAAAACTTTTTCTGCCTCCCAGGCAGATGAAACATGAAATATCTATTTTGGCCAGAGGTGTGACTTCACAGGCTTGTTGTGCTTAGTTAACCTCTGCACCCTCATCATGCAGTCAAGTCAGAAGTCTCATGAAATCCTTATTTAATATTTAATCATATGAAAAGAGTTGCTTATTTGAAATATTTTTTATAGATTCTCAAAAACACTGATTAATATACTATTCTTTCAGTCTTATTGAAGTTCTTTCAGTCTTATTGGAGGTTCTGGAGCTGATTTTGGCAGAATCTAATTCAAAACAATTCAGAAGCTTAGGGAAAAAGATCCCAGCACTGCACAGCAATCAACCAGGGAGGACTGTCTGACTTGGTCTCACTGATTTCATGGAAAACTGAAAAAAGGCACTGCAGGATTTAGACAACTTGGACTTGCCATTACAGATGGGAAATTAAAAGGAAATGAATACTTCATTGTATTAAAAAAAACCAAAACTCTCTTTTTATAACAAAACAGAGGAAGAAGAATTTCTTTTAAAACATTGCACACGAAGGTGAAGCTAACACATTTAAAATGCTCACCTTTAAATTTGTGGATCTAATGGCACTGCTGTACAACTAACTTATGAAGACACGTAATGCCACTTTGTGGCATTAAATTCCCATGTAATGCATTGAAGCATTAACAATGGCAAAAATCAGCTATTGTGATAGAAAAGGATTAACTGTCTGAGATAACAGAATAATTGTGATTAATTCCAAAACTTGGGTCAGGTAGAGACAGACATATTTTTAGTTTCTAATGACTGATCAAAAGCCTCTATCCAATTTTTAATTTAATTTTTTTATCAGTATATACCTTTTTCCCATGGACAAATCAATTAGTGAATTAAACCTTTCCCTATGTTTTAAAAACTGCTTGAGTTTAGGGGGTTTTTTGGTATACCAGTAATACAGCAGCTAATTCAAGTTTGTATCAAGATACCTAATAATAACTGACAGACCTGACCTGGTGCTTAGAAAAGACAGAGTTCCTCATCAAAAATGAACATTTACAGTTCCTGGAGGCACATGATCCTACCTTCACTTAGCCTTACCTTGAAAAGAGCATACAGCTCCTCCAGCTCATCGATAGTAAAAGAAGTCTCTGTCACGATAGTTCGGACCTTTGGAAACACAACATTAACAGCTAGAGATTTGAAATCCATGTCTCACTGAAAAGCTAAGTTAAACCTCAGAAACAGAACTTATTATTTGCAAAAAAACATGATTTCAGTACTGACCACATTGCGCTTTGTAGTGTCTTCGAGGGTTTGGATGACTTTCAGTCTTTGTTTGAATCTCATTTGTTCAATTAAATCTGCCCGGATGCTTCCAAATTTCTGGAAAGATAAAAAGTAGTACATGATTGTCTGTGCATTAATATTCAGAATATTTAGCTTGCCTTTACTGCATTAGAGAAATTAATTTAATTACATGATGTACCACAAATGAAACTGCTGTTAACACATTTTCCTAACACATTACAAAATTACAAAGATTTTAGGAATATTTCACTAGATTTTATTTTTCCCAAGAACTTATTTTAATTTGAAAGGTCTTTATTCAATTTCAAACTCTCTTATTTCAAACTGTAATCTCAATAGTTAAAAACTTCTTGCTTGGCAAATTTCGGTGAACGATTGTTTCCTAAGTCCTCCTGCAGAGTTTTATTTCAGCTTGTCCTGGAATGTCTCATAATCACAACAGAAAGAGGATACTAAACTAACTGGATCTCTAATAGCTGAGACAGTACAGCAGTCCTTACTTTCTGAGGATCTGAAACCAAGTAGCAAGAATGCAATTTCCACTAGGAAAATATCATCTTTAATATCCAAGCCTTATTTTCAGAAGTTTTCTTCATAATGCACATAACAATGTCAGGGAGATCCTGCACATACTACGAAAGTGTCATAGGGGGAAAACCTGTTAGCAATAATATTCCTTGTTTTCATATGCAGAGGAATGCCTAATCCCTAAGATCCATTTTTGTAGAAGTATTTTGCAGAAGCTTCTTGCCATCCAAATTCCACACGCTTAGGAGTCCACAGATGATCAGCAGGAACAATATTGCCAGACATCAACTTCACCACATGTAAAGCATAAAGGGGTGGCAGGACACACTGTCATACAAGATGGATTTATATTTCCAGTGCAAGTGCATCTATATAAGCAGGTCTTAAATAAGCTGGCACATTCTTGTAAAATGAAATTCATGCTAAAGCTGCATTTATCTGTAAAAGTGTTCACCTTTATCATGTACCCTAGGAGTAGAAACATGCTTCATGTACTCATGAGCATGTTGCAAATAAAGAAGTCTTTTGACAAAAATGGAATGCATATAAACATTCATGAATATCAAGCATCACAGAAGTCACCAAACCTTGGAAAGACAGATCTTTTGTGGCTCTGAGGCCACACCTATTCCAGTAATCAGTTTATTCACTGCTCTGGAGGCCAAATAAGGTCTGTTCATATCCATAAACCTAAATCTCATGTAGTCTAACAAAAAAAAGGAAGGCTGCAGGTGATTACCTTCTGTAGGTGATTCCCATTCTGGGAATGGTCCTTTGCCCATGTTAAGTTTCAAATTGTACAAGGAGTTACTGTAGGGATGTCACCTCTTCAAGGTCAAAATTGTATCAAACCTTTCCACAGCACAGACCTTTCAGTGTCAGCTCTTTAGTTAAAATGGCCAAGATCCAGATACCACTGTACACACAGCTGAAGTCTTGAAGGCCTGTTTTTTTCCTAATTAGCTAACACACAAGTTAAATTAATTAAACACCTAACAGATCTGATTATGAGTCTACACTCCACAGACAGCTAGTGAGTTATGCACAGGCTTTTAAAACTGCAGTTATTGCACATTATTTCAGACACTTCTACTATAATTATATAACTTCTACTATAATTATGACACCAGGATCTATGGCTTCTGAATTAAATGCCAAGTTGAATGAAAGGATAAGAAATTTCCTACTAAAAACTATTTTCAGTAAATTAAGGAAGTACTGGCAGTGTAAAATGCACTTGTTATGTATATTCTCTTATTTGAAGGTAGTTTCTCCTTTGAAAGTAGAAAGTCTGCTCCATATCATTGCAGAGAGGGGTGCTAATCACTTATTTACCAAGAAATTCTTCTGCATCCCTTCAGCTTTCACTGCAGACTTCTCATATATGCATCTGATGTGATTACCTAAGAGCTGGACAGTGTCAGAGCATGATGGAAAGCAGGTCTTCATAAAACAATTCAAATATTGTGCCTTTGCCAGTGCCATCAAGTTCTCAGACTCATCACATTTCCAGGACAAATATCAGAGGACAATCTGGAAGGCACAAGGTTTTCCCCTCTCCTTGGGGGTGGTGTGTGTATGCTTGAGGGAAGGCAAAAGTCTTCAAAAAACCCCACATTTTCTTCAGCAGTATCCTCCTATTATTTTTAAATGATAAATGTCTACAAGATTAAGAATAGATGGTTACCCAGCAAGTACTCTTAGCAGTTTAAATTCTAAAAAATAACAAAAATTTGCTCATTTAGATGATATTTTACTCTTTGGAGCTGTAACAAAGCTAGCAGTGAGTTCCTTGCCCTGACTGCACATAACTAATCAAGAAATATAACAGATGCCCTAAAGCTTTTGAATCTTAATAGTTTACAGAAGAATTTTTGGGGTTTTTCTAATAAATGAATTAACAGCATCTCTCTTGAAACTAATTCTCTCTTTGCAACCAGCTCCTGCTTTCCTTACAGTTCCTCACTCCCCATGCTACCTGTTTTGCCTAATTACACTGAAGTGCAGTTGGTTATTTATCTGGAAGAAGGTACAAGGTTCTGTGGTGCAGAAGCCCAAAAAGACAGACTAGCTCTGCACAGAGTCAGGTGATTCATCTTAGAGCAGTTAAGCCAATGCAAGCTGTCTCAGTGATGAGGAAAATGGAAAAATGCATGGGAAACACAACTTCACATAAAGGCCTTCCTGGCCATTCTGACATCTACCAAACATCCTTCTACCCTGATACACTTTTCCCTTCAGCACAGAATACACTAAGGACTGCCTACTTCCTTATTAAGTGTGGTATGTTAAAGCAAGGGTGGTTTACAGGCATGGGAAGTACCTTTGAGAAAGCTGTGCTATTGCTAAGTGTAAATCAACTTCCTGAACTAAAATTACTCATTTACCCCACATGTCAATGGAAGGGAATAATGGAAATTAAGGAGAAAAAAAATCTTTACAGTTTTCCCTTAATTTTTATAAAATATGTATGTATGGTATGTCAGTGTAACCATCAAAGATATCTTAACTGATGGCTTTTTTTCTTTTTTATTTAGGACAATTAAACCAGTCTGCAGATTTTAGTTGGTTTTGCAGGCTTTGTCCTGTCCTTTAATAGATATTAGTTATTTCCAGCTCCTTTCATTTGAAATTTTTTTTTTTTTAGCTTTGGTGATAATAGAGAATACAGTGGCCCATGGTCACCATCTGCACTTTTAAGAAAATGAAAGGCAAAAGAAACAAAGTTTCACTGGGAATAGAAAGGGCTTCTGAAAGCATACAGATTTCACTACTATTTCAGTTTGGAAAAGCACAAAACAGCTTAAATGAGAATGAACTCTTTTGAAGTTAAAAGTTCAGCCTTTTGTTTGTAAATCACTTTTTGGTTGTGGGCTGCTCTCCTTTGAGGCCTCAGACTTCTCTAGGAAATAGCTCCAATTAAAAGTTTTGGTTAAAAGAAGAAGAAAGTCCAACTCCTCTTCCTTGGTCCATTTCAGCCTTCTCAGATGAGTCTGCATTTCTTTTATGTTCTTCCCATTTCAAGCAAAGCCAAACTACAGAGTATCAAATTCCTCTGCGAGGCAGAAGTTGTGTGCATTGGCAAGTTCCTGTTAAGAAATCTTATCCTACCTCATAGGAAGATCTGATTAACCTGAAGATATCCACCTCAGGATAAGGCTCTACATCATCACTGAGCAGGGAGTGAAGATGAGGAATGGGAGGAAGAGTGCTGTCCTTATTGGTTACACTGTCCAAATATCTGGTGGGGGAAAAATAATAAAGAAATGAGAAACCCAAGGTAAATTTGTAGGCCCTCCCTTCTGAGGGTTAACAGCGTATAGGTTACATATTGTAAAAGTGATAAAGCCATTCTCTAGGAAGAGTTAAGGTTACAGTACTGAAAAAAAGATTACATTATGGAAAAAAACTCCAGAGTTCCAGCAGCACCTTGAAAACTAAACACTGCTACCAAGCACAAGCAAATCAGAAGTTACACTCAGCAGCATTAGTTCTGATTAAATGACTCAAGCCACTGTATCATCATCCTGTTTCACTGAAATCTATTGGTTCAAGATCCTACCTAATTCTTTGCAGTCCTACTTAGTCTATTCCCAAACCAATTTTCTTTGACATCAAGGCTTTTTCTTAGTAACACATAAAAGGCACCAGGCTGAAGTAACAAAACTCATGTAATCCACTCAAATAATGAATCAAGTTAAATTTCTATATCCAGGTTTGGGAAGTTTATTTGAATGTCTTGAAAGAAGAATTTATATCTTGTTGGTCACTTGGCATTATTTTAAAATAATATAAGGAGTACCTTATGTGGATGAAAGGGGACTACAAGCATGTAAAATATTTACATATATGGTACTGCTTTAAATTCAGTGTTCCAACATAGAATACAAATCAGAAAAGAAAGCAAAAAAAACCCCCAAACACAAAGATACTTAATTTTCTGTAATAAATACCTTCCCAAGACTGTCATGGCTTCTCCATCATCTTTACAGTTAAGCAGCTTGTCTACATTAGCTTCGAGGACAGCGAGTGCTAACTGAAATATCACCTTTATTCCTTCACAGAAGAAACAATCCACAACTACCACTGCACTTTCAAACGGCATTACACTGAGGAAGAGGGTGAGGAACCAGGACAGGGAGATGGTGGAGATTACACCCAGGTCCTGCATGCAGTCATAAAGCTGTGGAATGTAGTCACGAGCCAACTCTTCAAAGACACCCTGATCCACCAATGCTCCTGTTGAAGATAAATAAGGTTGAATTAATTCAGGAGCAATTGATACATTGCCATTTAGGGGAGAAAAAAATTTCTACATATTCTATGTGTATAAATAAAAAACCTGAGAATATTCTGCATGGTGCTTATGCACTTTTTCTCACTTTCAAATAACAGATGTCATTACACTACTGAGCTATATATATAAATTGAACTGTAAGAAGTTTTTTTCTGTTTTAATTATACGCTCCATAACAAATAAAAAAGAATTAACTTGGTCTAGCACCAGTTAAATAGTTAATAAGTTAATAAGTTAAATAGTGGCTTGATATTACCATTACTAATTGGATTAAAACCTCAGCATCACCTGTTGTGACTGTGAGGGTTTAGATTTACTTCAAGAGAACCCCATATTATACACTCCCATGCCACAACATCAGTGTTTTAACCAGGCCAGGAAGAATAATTTCTAAGGCTGAGTATCTCAAGTATTTGTGAGATGTAGTAAAAACCAGATTCCATGATAAACTGAAGTCACTCACTTCCACATACACAAGGAAGCTCATTTGACAACAACAGATTTCTGATACTTGTGCCCTTTCACATTAGAGGTACAGGCACAAAGACTTCTACTGCAAACTGCTAAAGCTCCTGTTTCCACTTTACCTTAATCAGTTAACTGGATCATATAAAACTCAAATTTTAATCTCTTACCTCTTCTTAAAAAATCTGCTTTGTTTAAGCCCACTTTAGAATGCCATCTGATCCTAAGTCAGTGAAAAACTATTAACCATAACATTACCTCTTTAGGACACTGCCTTTATTCTCCTTGTCACTAGCATGCATCTACCCATATATTTGCTTCAGTACAGATAACACCAGTTAATTTGGGATTTTCTTTGTAATGTCATTTCAAGAATGTCCCCATAGCATACCAACAACTCTGGTGTTGTAGTAGTCAGGCAGCATACGCTCACACAGAGCCACCAGCAGCCAGAAAGCTTCTTCCTCTTTTGCATAAAGGAGGAGCACTGAAGTGACAATATTCATAGCCTAAAAGAAAGGGAAATATAATTATTTAATATCTAGCACTGTACCTGGGCAGATAAGTCATTAGGAAATTAGCTACACCTCTCCCTGCAGATCCCAAACTGTTCAAGAACTTCCCTGTAAAAACAGCAGTTTTTACAAAGAAAAGCTTAAGAAAGCCTCAAATCACAAAGAAACCTATGGTTTTTGTTTAGTTTTGTTGTTGTTTCACTGGGGCTTTTTGGTGGGTTTTTTGGGTTTGGTTGGTTTTGTGTTGCAGATTTTTTTTAAAAAAATCAATATTTTTCTTCCTAATCAAGGACTGACTCAAGTCTGCAAGCATCCCTGTTACACTGCTACTGATATTCTGCCATAGGTGCTCTTGGGGAATCTGAGTCTGGTGCAGCCAAAACACCTCCCACAGCACTAGAGATGATGTGCCTGAATTCTCACTGCAGCTGAACCAAATCTCAAGCTTATTAATTACTGTGACAGCTTTAGGGACCAGAACTGAAATGTCCTAGTGCTCCTCTGTTAAATTGTCTTTACAAATGTTGTAGCTATTTCTTAGTACCACACCTGTTATTAAATAAGTTATGATGTTATCTGTAGGAACTGCTTGCACTTAACTCATGTTGCATCTAGAAGTCTTAACAGTCAGACATTAATGAATTTAAGTTTCCACTTTGCAAAAGTATGTAGGCAGACAAAAAAAAAAAGCCCAGGTGATAAGCCAAAATTATATAGTAACAACGAATGATTTAGGACCAGAAACTAAAGTGACTTGAATTATGGGTATAAGAACCTCATAACCATGCACTGGGGTCAGCATTAACTCCACAGATATATGGCTGGGACTCACAGTGATATCTCCTAGGATGCTTTATTTTTTCCAAGCATTTGGGGGGTTTTTGCTTGTTTTTTTGGTTGGTTTTGTTTCTTTTCTTTGTTTTGAATGATGGCATGGCATCATTGAAAGATGAAAGGAGGTTCTGGAGGGTTATAATTAATACATTAAATAATAATTCCTTACAAGATGGATAGATAAAAATTTAAGGCTGAACACAAAGTGTTTTGGTTTTGAGAGGATTTTTTGTTAAGAAAATAACCTTTCTTCATGGTACATTGTCATTTTCTGTAGATAGTTCTGTTATCACCTGTCCAGTTTCTAGATTTGTGAGCAGAAAATATGCTTACAGAAAACATCTCTCAATGTGTGCAGCTAATACTGCTGTTAGAGTAGGTCCTTGTGTGACATCTCTTTGGCCTTGGCATTCCTGCCTCTCTGCAGCACTGAGGCCTGAGCTCACAGCACCATCCACACTTTGCTGTGCTTCACACAGACAAACCCTCACACTCAGGACTGCAAGGAAAGAACTGGAATTCCAGAAACTGAAGGAGTCCAGGGTATTTCAATTACCTGACAGTATCCTATGTTTGGATTTCTGAAAGCATAAGCTGTCAAGACTCTCCTTAAAGCAGCAATACCCATTTCATTCTGGAATGCAGGGTGTTCTGGAAGGGAGCGGTGCAGATCCCTCTCTATCTCTTCCGTAGCAAGATTGTATTTTCCCATTGATTTCTCCACTAGGTCTTCATAATAGCCAGGATGAGTGGCCATTTCATTAATGGCTCCTACGAGTAGGAGAACAATATTAAAACCAGGAGAACACAGAAGGTTTGGCAGGTGCAGTATTCCATGATGATCTGCTCTCCATCCATTCTAAATGTCACCAAGAACTTCGAAAGCAAACATGAACACATTATTTCTTTAAAGGTGATTAAAAAATGAAAAGGGTGGGCTTTGGTGATTATCACCCCTTCCTGTCTTCTCTACAGGCATTTTTATAGTGAGGTTAAAAGCTCTCTCAGCCAGAACAAAACAGAAGGCATGAAGAACAAACCAACTGTGCAGTCACATGGGATCATGAGCTCCCTCTGCAGCTGGCTGTGAGTTTGGTTATCCTAAATAACTCAAAACTTGTCTCTGAGAAAGCTACTTGCCCTGAGGACAGAGTAGATTAATGTTTGGTTGCAGAGAGAATGATATGTCAGCCAAAAGCGAGAGACAGAAACTCATGAGTTCTATGTCTACTTCTGAAAATGACTCTGTCACCTTGGGCAGGGCACTCAGCCTTAGGGGACACCACTACATGCTCACACAGGTGCTATGACATTTCACTACTGACTTCACAACTTCTCTGGAAATGAAAATCAAGTGTCAGTAGCACAAAGTTCTCTACACAGAAAATATGAACTATAGATACACAGTGAAAATTAGTGCAAACTAGCTGTTAATAGGACACAAACCAGCCATGCATTCCTGTGTGTGTTTTCTGAAAACACTTCTTTAGTGCCCAGAAGCACAGAGAAAATGTAGGTGACTATGTGTTACCAGAAAAGAAATGGAAAACAAACTTGAAAGCATCATTAGATGATCAGATAAAAACCTTCATATGCTCGTATCATAAGTGGTGTGGGTAGCTATGGTAACTGTCTTGGGGAGGGCAGAGCTAAAGAAGGCATATGGTGATAGGTTATGAAGAAGGCCTGAGGTAGGACTGATTTCCATATAACTACTAATAAAATTCTTCAACTTCAAAAGGAAAAACTCAAAGTGGACACAGATCTAGATAATCCTTTATGCACAGAATTCCAGACAAATATTTTCTCACCATTTTTCACATAATAGAAGCACCTAATAAAATGTTGGAGTAGCTTTTTTTTCATTGTCAACAACAACAACAAAAAAAAATAGTGGCTTCATGCATCCTGCCTAAACTTCGGAATTCCTTGCAATAATTGCTGTGAAGAGCTTAATTGGCTTCAGAACTTATTAAATAAATGGGAATTAGGCTTTCTGGTGGCTGCTGAACATCTAGAAGGCCCCTAAACTACTGGCTTCTGTTTACAGAGTGTGCATTCTGCTTTTAATTCTTCCTTAACTATGTAAGCCTGTTTGAGAAAGGGCATTTGCTGATCTGAACAGAAACCTTGTCTAAACTTGTCTGGCGCCCGCTAACAATCACAGCCTTACTTACTCCAAATATTTTCAGACACTTATTATGTGCACCTTTAATCACCTTTGAAATCCTTTCTTCCCTCATGCTTTTGCTTATATGCCACAGACACATTCAAATGGAAACCCACCTGAAAAGAGCAGCCAGAGTTCCCCTCTCATGCTTTCTGGAATGCCCTTCAGCACAAGGTCCCTTGTTTTCTCTGTGCGATACATACAGACCCCTTGGCCATATTCAGCAAAGTGAATCTTCCAGGCCTGTTCCTTCAGGAACTCCTTGGCCTAAAAGCAAAGAAAGGCAGGCATAAAGGTGCAGCTTCTAACACTCTGACCCACTAAAATCTTGAGTGCTAAAAAGCCTGCAATATCCTAACCTTCCAAGTGAGCAAGGAATAACTTGGCTACAGTCCAGTTACCTTCTTAATGGGCTGCCCCCTCCCATTTCCTAGTTTCTATGCCAGTAGACCTTACTGTGGAGAGAAGCAGTTATACTTAAGAGCAGGAATACAACCTCGCCTCGAATTACATCCAACTTTGTCTTCATGTAGTGAAGTTTTTCGTATTAGTAAAACAACAACATGTTCAAGCCTTTCCTTTTGTGAAAAATACTGCCTCTTAACTGTCTAGCAGAATGAAACCCTTCTGGTTCAGAAACATGGCTTTTAAGGCAAACATAAGGTAACAGCCTTTTCAGTCAGGTGGAGCACTCAGAGGTGTATTTTACCAGCTTGGGGTTGAACTCCTCGGGTGACCTGCGCCGATACATGGTCATTAACGCTTGGGTTGCTGTTGGAATGCCATTATCATTGAGGTTGAACTGGCGCTCTCCCTCCGACTCCGAGCTCAGGCTCTTGTGAGGGCTGGCAGAAATTAAACTGCTTGACCTCGTAAACACCTGTAGAAAGCAGTCACAACCAATACAGGCATAAAGATGAGCCAGTGTCTGGACTTTTTACTTCACTTTACCTCAAAATTTATACATGCTAACAGTTAACAAAAACATAAAGCAGCAGAAATTAAACCAGTAGAGAATAATGAAATAGCTTCCAGTTTCTCAATAGCTCTCCTGAAACACAATCCAACTCTAGATCTAGAATTGCTAGGGTAATGTTAACCCTAAGTAGCTCAGGGCAATTTAACCAGCTCCCTTGATCTCTCAACATCATAGAACTGTTAGATTGTGATTTGGAAGAAAAGTATTTTGAAGAAAAAGGATTTTCTGACTTCTCAAACAGTTTTGAAACTGCATCACAGTAAAATCTCATGGAGCAATTCACACCAAATGCCTGAAATTGCAAGTAGTAGCCATGCATATCTAGATATATAGTCATATTGGAAATTGTAGCAAAGGCTTACAATTAATTTGTTTATAATTCAGTAGGTAGAACACTTAGATCCATTCATGGCAAAACTTCCAGCACTACACATGCCTATGTGCTCTGCTATACAACAACACAGTAATTATACCTCACCATCAACAAAGCAAGTAAAAAATCTTTTAAGACACACGTGACAAACAGGGTAGGGCTACTCAGGACAGTACTAAGGTATGGCATAGGACACACTTGGAATGTGAGATAATACCAAAATTATATACCACTCCTTCTGCTTTGAGATCTGAATTACCATATTTTGCTGGGCTTAACAGAACTGATGAGGTTTTCATATCAAGCATCTGAATTTCATACATAAAAGCTGGAATTCAGCAGAAGGCTTGACATTCAAAGCACCTAAGAAAAGTGTATCTCATCAGATCTTTTAAGAACCATTTACTTTGCACACGTATATAAGGAGGTGGTTCAGAACAGGGTCATTCCATGTTCAGGACAGGGCTGTTGCTTTCCTGTTGTTAGGTCAAATGTCCCAAAGTTCACTAGCAGTGTACATGCAAACCTGCTCAGCTCAGACATTGTTTTCAGAAGAATCAAAAAAAATGGGATTTAGCAGCTAAGTCTTGAATAAAAGGAGTTTCATGACAACTGATAATTTCTTCAAATTATTAAAATTCCAGAATTACATTTGAGTTGGACAAGTAAATAGATAATATAAGTACTATTCAATTAACCAGTTAATTAACCGTGAGACTTTCCAACAAGATATATGGTAATTTCAGATTGTGGCAGGAAGAATTAGAGTAGCTCTTCTACAGCAATTATGATTTCTCCTAGGTTTAACATGAAGAAGATAGATACCCTAACTGACAAATTTTAACCCTTCAGCTCAAAGGCATTTAACACAAAAGAGGTCACATTTCTGTGCCTAAAAGTTTAGCTTTGCAAACACTTGAAGGTGTTTCCTCTCCCCACACCAGTTAAACCCCTTCTAGTAAATTATTATGTTCCTTCACATACCTCATCATCCGAGCTGATATAGCTTCCAGAAATATTTTTATCCAAGTATATTTTTGAAGTGGTTTGTTGCAGGAAGTCTGAGATCCTCTGTACAAGGAAGTCCCTGTCTTTCAAGTTGGCAAAGAGGAACGTCATTCTGTTTTTGGTGCTGATTGACAGAGGGCTGGGCAGCACACTGGAGCTGTCTGCCTTCTCCACTATTGTCACCTAGGAAGAAACAGTTGCTACAGCTTAAGATCTTTAGTGAATCAAGCTGCTTGGTCTAGGAAAACAGCTTAATACAATAAACTCATGCTCCTTCCACCCTTATATCAAATCCCTATGGACACCTCGTTGCCAGAAAATATGGTTTGCTACAAGGGCTTACAAGCCTGAAAGATGAAGGCTGCAATCCCTCAAACAACTGGTTTCAGTACATTTTCTACCAAAATTCCCCTGCACTACTTAGTTGATTTTCCTCAGGCCCTATTTTAAAAGAATCAGTGAAATAAAATTTCACTGGGATACAAATCGATCAGCTTTTTTGCAGAATTTCCAAATCGCTCTCCTGCTTCCCAACATCGTCAGCAGAGGCTGAATCCACAGAAACCTTGGCCTACCTTTTAATGCCAATACATGTGAATAAACCATTTTTGAGATGATGCTCCTGTACAACTGTATTATAGTTGCATACTGTGAAAACAGTTGCATACTGTTATTTTAACTAAAACACTGTGTATTTTCACAGTACACAGGAACGTGCAACTAAGGGAAATTAACCCCATGTTTTCCCTTACAAAGGAAAGTATCTAACCCTGTGAGGTGGAGGCTTCTGTTTGGCCTTCAGTTGTCAGGGAAATGATCACTAATCCAGCTGAACTCCAACCTGCAAACAGTATTCATACCACAATCTACTGCGGTTTCAGTAAAGCACATTAACACAAAGAAATCTCAGGGATAAGTCATACACACACTGCTGATGAATTATATAACACTTGTGTGTCCTAAACATTACCAACTATCAGCCTTAAAAACATAGCAATCCATCAAGTTTGTGCAGTTCATACATTGAACAAAACACAAATCACAATTGTAAATACTTTTATCCACTGCTTTTATGACTTTTGATGATTTCTTAGGTAATGAAAACTGTCTTACTGCCTTCAGAACAGAAAGCGGCACATTTAATTTTGCTAGGATTTTTGCTTTTGCTCCTCTAACCCTTTCAAAAACAGAAACCAATGGTAAGACATGAGTACTGTAATATTAATAGCTATCTAGCTAAATGGATAGGGTAACCATTTTTCATGCATTCTCTTTGAAGACTTAAAGACTGCAGTGCACCGCTCAGGTGCTAAACCGCTTCTCTGTTCTCCCCACTTCCTTTTACTTTTCTGTTTAACTACAAATCTACTAGTTACTTGTTAACTTAAAGGACTTCACTAATAGCACATTGAAGTTAGCTAAAAAAAAAGTGTTCCCTGTGTTTTCTGTTCCACTTAAAAACTGCTCAAGCACAATCAGCACAAAAGACAGACAAGTTCTAAAGGCACAGGACAGACATTATTACAGCAAGCTTAATTATAGCTCTGCTGTAATGAGAGCTGATATCCACTTATTTCCTATTCAATAGAGACACACACATATCTGAAGTGCTTTGTCTTGGAGAGGGCACCTGCTGAAGGTGCAGCGAGCAGTGCAGTCAGCCACCAAAAAACATCTTTCCTCATCATAATTTCTGAATCAATGTTTTGCTATTGTCTCATTTGTCAAAACACCTCCAGGATATTACAGAACACTGGAATTAACTGAGGTTTTAACCCAAAGCTTTCATTAAATAGAAAGCTTTCCTTGAATTACTAATGGTACTGATCAGTTGTTCTGAGGACTGGCACTACCCCCTGGTTTACTGTTCTCCTTGCTGGTGCTGAGACTTAAAGCTGTTCCACAGAAGCATTTATTCCTCCAGCTACTTCTGTCTCTTAAAGCTTTAGAGCTGCTCTGAATCCCATGCTGCTGTGACTGTGGCTATCAAAACCAGTCGCTGAATCTGCATCCAGGAAAAGGGGCCCTGTTAAATGAAGACTTTGACTCCCTCTCCACCACTTTACCTGCAGGACTGCCATTCCCTTTGATTTTCAGACAAACAGTGCAACAGTAATTGAATGTCTCATCCCAAATAACCAAAGTTGTTGAAACAAGCAGCTGAGAAGCTGTACTTCGAAGTTTCTGAACAAGTACCTGTTTTACTCTTCATGATTTGTAGGGGAAAACAGTGCCTTGAAATATTCTTTGGTTCTCCAGCCAAGCCAAAGTGTCCTTGGTTACACCAGCTTTGCTACTACTTCTAAAACTTACTTAACGCAATTTTCCATTAACCCACAAATCAAGCCAACCAAAAAAACCACCTCAAGATAATTATTTTTTATTGCATCAAACAAACTCTTCTTACTGATGATCTGCTTTAAGCAACCAGCTTCAAAAAGGGAAACACACCAATTTGAAAAATCCTGACAAAATATTTTCCACATACATGAATAAACAGCTGGAAGTCTATGTGAAGAGGCAATTCAAAACTTTAGGATTATGAATCTTTTTACATCTGACAAAAGCCAATCTTATCTGACAGATTCTTTAACAGAATTTTTACTCATCAATCTAGGGAGTTTCATCCTCCACTCCTCCATATGAGGCACAAAAAATGTAAACTTGGGCTGTAAATCAGAATACAAGTTATGAGAGAGGAAGAACTCACAAGGATTATGAAAACTGATGGAAAAAACTCCATGTGAACTTTAGTAGCAGGAACTGTGAACTAATATACACAGTCATTAAATATTACTTAGAACACACCAAAATGGCATGCTCACAAGAGATTAGAAGTATGAAAAGAGGCTTTTCTCCAAAATCAACCAACAAAAACAAACAAAAATTAAATAACAGTTAAAAAACCCCCACCAAAATAAAAAAAAATTCAAAGCTAGGCTGAAATATCTAGTAAGATATTGCTTTATTACTTGTCCTATAAATTTAAAACCACAAATATTTACCTCTCGAAGAGGGATAATAAGGCTGCACAAGTTCTCTTCTTTACTAGTAAAGCAAATGTAGTTTGTAGAAACAAACATCTGACCCAAAATATGCATTTTGTTGAATGGAGTCCAAAGAGTACAGTCTGTATGTCCATCCAATTTCTCATCCTTGGGGAGTCGGAACAATGCACGGTATCTCTCGCTCTTTGCTCTGGCATCAAGATCCCTAAAAAAACCCCACAAAGATTTTCTTGGTTTAGAGAATATATAATACATTCTAAGATGCATTTTATGCAAATCATTACAAGCTACCTGCAACATGTAACTCAGCTAAGCAAGGACTGCACAGCAAAAAGTTGGAAATAATTTGCATATAGTGGAGATGATGTCTTCACTTTTGGAAGGTTCTGAAACTACTTTAAAAAAACACAAAACCCTGCCATGAATGACTCAAGACATTAATTCTTACTTCTCAGAGAGGAAAGACTGAGTGAGCTTTTCCTATTCAGCCCTACTTTCTGAGAACATGCACAGTGAACCCATTTTTTGCTAACAGTAATAAAAAATGCTTCTTTGAGGCTTATTTATTAACATTATGGAACACTTAAGGTTAGAGTTTGTTAACAATTTCAAGACTTAGTCTTGATAATGCATTCAGTGCAAACACTCAACAGTAAGGAAAAAACAAAAATTATATAATGCATGTCAGATGTCACTAACTAATGAGAAATATAAACAAGCACTGGCTGTAACTCTGTATGGTACACTAACATGAACAACATATAATGAAAAAATGAAAAAGAAACTAACAAGCTGAGGTATAACATAACAGAAGAAATATTTTCCAGATAACTTTTCATCTCTTAGAATTTTATGTCAATTTTTGTATCACTGTTACCTAAACTACATTCTAGACAGAATGAATGACCTAGAGTAATTTCTCAATTCCAGTGATAAGACCAAGTATGAATGCCAGGCACAATTCTTAATAACACATTATTCACTTTATTTAATCCCTGACATAAAACTGCCTTACAACAGATACCAAAATGCAGCCAGTGTCAGGAGATACACTAAAGAACTTCTGAACAAATGAGCATTTGCCTCAAGTCAAATTTATTTTTGCAACATATTCACATTCAAGTGTTTTCCATCTCCTGTTTCAACAACATACCAAGTAATTATATTTAAATAATTATTCACATTTTGCCACTGCTGGAATCAATCCTTCTTTTGGAGTAACAGTAAATAGCCACAACATTAGGAAAGTTTTGGACAAAATCCTACAATTAGAAGGACTGAGGAGGAACAGATGAGCAAGAGCCAGTGCTACCTACCGTTTTAGAGCAGATACTTTTTTGGGGGATTTCTTTTTCAGTTTGGGTAATGACCTGTCTTGTTCAAAACCTTCATTGTCCAAAAGCTGTCGCATAGCTATATTGGCAAGCTGCTCCATTAGTTTAAATGTCTCACTGATATTAAGGAATACTGAGAAGAAATGTTCACTTGACCTTGTGCTCACTTTGATCATATCAGGGAAGAGCAGTGTAGCGTTCTTCTCCAGCTGAGTGATATCAACCCAACGGATAACTAACTTTGCTGAACAGGAGCAAACAAAAAAACAAGATTCAGTACAAAAAGGAGCATATTCAGGAGCTTTTAGCTTCCTCTTCCTATAGAATGCATTCAGCTGACTTTTTCTTACATCTTGAAAAGTTGGGAGCATAGCATCAATAGACCAAGTTTGTACAAACAAACCACTATCACCTGACAAACAGCAGATAAAAGAGTTTAAATACCATTTGCTCTATTTACAGAACACCACACAGGCATTACAAAGCTAGGTGAGCTAACATGACTTATCATTGTCACTGCACTTGCTCAGACTCTGATGTCCTCTCTTCCTACGGAAGCAAAGAAACAGTCTAAACACTCCAGACAAGTGTTATTTTTATACAGTATAAAGTTTCAAATATTACAGCCATGACAGAACCTTAGCTTTTCTCCCAACACCAGACCAGGTGGTAACTTTAAAGCAGGGACTAAATCCCAGGACTGATCCATCGCCCATAATCAAATACTGCTGAATTGTTCACCTTCACCATGCTTTGAATTAACTCCCCATAGAGCAGACTAGTTGCATCCACACTATGCAGTTATTTATTCTGGGTCTCCTCTGAAAATTTTCTGATGCTCTGGTGTTGTACAAATGTAGATGTGCCATTTAAGGTTACAAAGTCTGCCAGAGTAGTACTTGAGAATTGTGTAAGAGCAGAAGAAAAGGCCAGAACTGGTGTGATCTTGTCCCTATTCCCTTCTGGGCATAGCTCCTGAGGAGAACCATGTCCCTGGGCAATGCTAAGTACTGTTTTACAGAGAACTACTTTGAGAAAGACTAAACAAACAAGGGAACAAGTACACAGTTAGGCAGTGTGACAAATCAGGGAATTGCTCCCTGCTTCTCTTTTCCTCAGCAGTGTCTTTGTGCCCTCAGACATCAGTATGTGAAAAGTAACAAAGCTACAGGAGATTTCCTAACCATTTCTAAATGCACAAATTACTGTCCCACTGAAAACATACCTTCCCTGCCCATGAGAAAAGAGTAAAAGCAAAGGTGATTAATGCTGAGATACACCCAGCCCTGCCGGGGAACCTTCCCCTTCCAGTAACTGCAGGAGTAGTAGTTCACTAATTTCTCTTCTTCTGGCATCCCAAACAGCTTGTGAAATTTCACTATGGCTTCCTTGAATTTTTCAGTGTCGTCATCCTCTTTGATGCCATTGATTTTGTTGTACTCAGCAATGATGCCCTGGTAGGGAATGAAGAAAGGACACATCCTGTTAGTGGCCACAGGCTATCAGATACCCAAATTCCCACTGCTGTCCAGGCCACAGCCCACAATGGTTACTGCAGTGCCAAGGAAGTCTTTCAGTGAGCTCTTATTCCTCTGCTCACTCTTTGGCTTATGTAGTTATTTACTTTATTCAAGGCTTTCTTTCTGATGACCTTACTCCCTACTGTGCCTATGCCAAAAGCAACCAAACACCAACCACTTGCCTGTACCTTGTTCTAAATTAATCAGCCTAACTCAAATACTCTTAAAAGCCCTATGAAGCACCTCTAAGACCTGTAGTATTTTCCTCTTCCTTTCTGGGGAGACAGACACAGGATTTCACATGACATTTTTCTTAAGGGAAGGCAAAAAGTAAAAGGGAGAAAAGGAACTGTTCTTTAGGGAAAATTTTAAATTACTTCTAAGACCCCTCTTACTGGACTTTGAGCATAGAAGAAGAGCAAAAGGATGGGGCAGGGGAGAAAGAAGGAAAAAAAAGAAATCTTCAATTAGATTAACTAATAGGATGGAAAAAAATTTCCCACTTTCAAGTGCAGATGACCTGTATGAAATATGAAGAGGCAACAGGTGAAAAGACTTTTTTTTATATTTTTAAAGACTGTGTTTCCTCCTGTTCTATACTGAAGTTCTGTTTTATTCACTTATTTTCCCAATCTCCTTTACAATCATCTCTATTATAATAAAGTTATAAAATTTCTGCCTTTTTTTTGTGACTTTTTCCTTTCAAATTGCTCTGTATTTACATGAAGAGCAGAGTATAAGACAGAGAACCATCATTCATATTTAGTATTCATCCAACTCTAAGAAGTAACAATTTCCTGAAGGATTATATTTCAAAACACAGATGTCTTCACATAGAAGGTATTTCCATGACCATCTATAGTCCTCATACCTGATTCACTGGGAAAACACAAGCAGCTATGGGATTCATAAGAGAATTGACTCACTATATGAAATGTTAAAAGAGGAATGAGACAGAGCCAATACTTTGAACACACACTCAATGACTTTGGGAATCATTTTGCTTACAATCTTTGAACAAAGTATATATTTTTAGATAAGTCTTTGTACGAAAAAAGTACTTTTTGCCAGTATAGCTATTATCTTTCCTATAAAGAGAAAAGAAATTCTGAGAAAACCAACACTCCCACTTCCCACCAAGCAAACAAATCAATCAACCAGCAACCCTTAACACCTATATGAAGTGTAAATGCCAATACTACAGGATTCAACTATGCAGAAGAGAGGGAGGAAACATTATGAGTGCATTAAAAGAAATTATAATTAAGCCTTGCAATGGAAAAACAGTTGCACAGACAGCTGTCAAAGTTTAAGACAGTCAACAGTGCAATTTTAGAACTTACAATGCCTTAAGCCCAGCCTATATATTTATATAGGTTTTGTAAAAATCACACTGCTGTAAGCTATGTGCACTAATCCCAGTTTCCCTGATTTTTTACACACATGTTGCTACTTAGCATCTGGCATTCCTTCAAAAAGGCAGAGCAGCCTGGGGACTACCAGCTCCAATTTGTTTCAAATTCACATCAGTTTTCCTTCCACAGTCATATTTATCATTAACATTTGTAGTAATTAATACACTACCTGGATTTTTCCTCTGACAAATGTATTTATGTCATTCTCATTTTCAAAAATTGAAAGAGTCTGCAACAAATTCTGTTCCAGCCATTCCCAGTGTTCAGTGATTTCCTTCCTCGAGCAACCTATATAAAAAAACAAACAAACCAAAAGTTACAAAATAAATAATTCACGAGTGTCAGTGTCCCTTTAATCATAAACAAAAAACCTCTAAGAAACTTGCCAGTAAGTGGAGATGCAATATTTTAATAGATGCCATCCTTCTGGAAATTCCAAAATTTTCTCCCATTATATTTAATTTAACAACTCCAATGAAGGCAACAGAATGCAACATTCTGTGCAACTTCCAGGGGAATGTCACAATTCTGGTTGTAGTACAGACACATAAATCATGCTGCAGAGCAGCCCACGTATGTAATCAATATTACAGAACCACAAACGATCACCACAACTAATGGATGCAACCAAACCTTTCTGGAACCCAGGAGGTGGTCTGAACACTATTGTATTTCTTTGGCTTTAACACTGCTGTAAAAGGTAATGATGAAATGCATGAGCTATGTATATATAACTAAACTGTCATCAAAAAATTGCATTGCTTGTAAGAGCAGTGACAAGCAGTGCAGACACGCTATCATGATGAACTATTTCTCAGAGCTGTCTCTTTCTGGTTTGAGTTCATCAATGATTTTTCATCACTTCTTCTGAAACTGCTTTGGCTGACTGTTCTCAACCTGTAACAGCGCATCTCTTTTTTTCCCCACTGCTTTTTGTCTCCATTATCTCACTATTTAATCTCCCAATCTCCCCTACAGCAGAGCACACAATCAACCCAAACCCTACACTGCAGTTCTCAACAATTCATCATCACAGGCTAGGTCCTTCTCTTTGCTTTGTTCACTCAGGATTAAAATACACATTTGCTGCAATGTTTTAAACTACAGGTTATTTTACCTCTTTTAAAAGAAAGTTTGTGCCTGTCTTAATATATGAAAAGTATTTACCATTTTGTCACCATTGGCCTTTTAGGTAAATTAAGCAGTAACTCTGACTCTAAGGCAAGGGGAAGAAACCCAGTTTAACAGTTAAAACACTATACTTCAAAACACAGAGCCCTCAAGACTGGCAGGAAATAAAAATGAAAATAGCTACAACATAGCCACTTGCATAAAAATGCATGTAATTACCATTACCACAAAAATCCTACAGCAGTTCCATACCTGAAAAACACACAAAGCCACTGTAAGAATGACTGATTTTATAGGAGGAGAAGAATCTAAAGAGGTTGTGAATTTCCAAACAGAATTTAGATTTAGCACCATTTTAGCCTTAAACTGAGCTCTAGCAGACTGGGGGGGACAGTGGCATGGCACACAGCAGGGCTACTACTATAGGAAAGGCTGACTGTGTACAACATTTTGCATTCCTACATCATCAATTGTTCCTGAAAAGGAACTAGGTAACAATTCTCCTGTATAATTCAACAGACAGAACTCTAGGCTGTGACACCTTTAACCCAACACTGCACTGGAGAAAGGGCTGTTAACAAGAGTTCTCTCTAGAGCTATAAGGCTTCAGATTCACCAGCCAGAATCCTCATACAGCCTAGATCAGTAGAGTTAATATCCAAGAAAATTCACATCCAAATCTCTCTAAACAGTCATTTTAGAGCAGACAAGGCCCCCTGGATTACTTTCACCCTCAAAATACTCTTGTACTGAGCAAGACCAAATGTCACTCATTTCTTCGAGTCACTCTGTACAGCTACTTACTGAAGAGGAGATATATCTTTACTGAAGGCAGAGAAAAAGACAAATTTCTGTAAAAATAAGAGATTACAAGTACCAAATAACCAGCAGTCTACCCTTAGAGAACAGTGAGGGACAATGCAGGACAAATCAGAGTTGCATAGCTAAATGCAGCCAAAGCCCTTAGTAACCTGAATAATTTTAACAACCCTTGATCAGCTCAGAAGGAATTGCTTTAGTTGCAAATTCATAAAATAGCCACAGTGCAGAGCCTTAGGGAACACTGTGCTGCTCAGCTTCAAGGCTGCATAGATAAATTATTTGCTCTTTGCAAAATTTTACCTCCCTGTAAGATCCACACTATTCCCCTCAAGTGACAAGACTAGGCTAATGCACTCTTTTAATTTAACCAAAAACAACCAAACCATCAACCAGGTATTAGGAGACAAAAAATTCAAGAAACACTCCACAAAATGGAATCACAGATACATACATTAACTACATTAGCAATTTCAGTTAGGGTTAGGAGTTATAATTGAAGAGCATGCTTATTAATACTAGCTTAAATGGAGACAGGGTACTGTACTTCTACATAAAATCCAAAATATCATTCTCAGAAGAAAAACAAAATTCTCATAGTTCAGCAGCACCATAAAATTCTACATGTGCGGTACATTTATTTATTCTGGGGCCATAACTTGTAACTCTGCCTTCCATTTTATGCCTCTGCTTATCTTGAGGACACACTGTAGGTATAAAATTAGTTATTATCTATAAGTGTCATGCAAAAAAATCTAAAGAGAAGTCCCATGGCCTATTTCCAAAGTCTTAAAAATCATTTTTGAATACATGCACAGTATAAGGGTCTTTGAAGAAACACTACTTTGCCAGGAGCTTTGTGATACACTGTTTTCTGTGAAAGGGAGTCTGCAAAAAGCAAGAAAACTTGTGTCCTCAGCTGCCCCCTTTCAAGTTTATGGGATGGAGGTGGTTACTAATTGCTGTGCACTGACATCTGGATGAAAATAAATAAACATAGAGGCAAGTTCTTTTTCTGTTCTTTCTCTTCTGAGATCCATGGAAAGCTGACATGCATTACTCGTGGTCAGAGTAGATGACAGTAAAAAAGCATGCTGTTAAACACAGATTTGGGAACAACTCTCATAATACTGACAACTTTGTTAATATCTGCTTTTAGCATTAGCTGTCAGGTAAATTACGTTGTATGAATTTTAAATTAAAGGTACATTATCTTATATGTATTCTAAAATCTTCAGGGAGTTGGTACTAATGGGTGTAGGAGGGGAAAAGGTTGTTTGAACTGATGCCTTCTTTCAGATCTGATACCATCAAAAACAGGAAGAAATACTCGTGCTAGTAAGAGCTATCAGCAAAAACTGCTGTTGGATTTAGAAAGTGACACAGCTTTGATCTCACCTTTGCCAGACAAAGAAAACATATGCTCCTAAGAACAGAGTCTGGTTTGAACTAAAATTATTCGATCTATAGCAAACCTTCATCTGATCTTCCTTCTCTTCCCTTTCCAAGAGGGTATTTGCCTGGAGGAGAAGTCATCCAAATAATCTAAATGTCAAATTTTATTGGGAGAACGGGCACTAATGAAGTGGCACAGTCAGTGGAGAAGAAGCCTGTAGCATCATTTACCAGTGTTTTTAAATGTCAGGCAGCAGTGGGGGTGCTGGAGGTTACCAGGCCATTAAAGAGATGATAGGCATGTATGCACTTCCCACTTGCCTTCTCTTCTCAATTCTCTTTCAAATTAACAGAGTTTTGGCTGTTGCCAAAACTTTGTTGCCAGTGAAACTTTTGAGCTGGAGGAGCTGCACTGAAAAGCTTGCATTTGCTGAGACTGAAAAGCAATACTATCAAATCAATGATCTGACCTGAAAAGCTTGGCCAATCAAAGCTAAATGACCTGGATCTTCTGCATTTAACTCCAGACACTCTTTTCAGAGACAGCAGACAAAACCAGAGACTAACTCCATTCTGTTTTATGTTACTTGCAATAGGAACCTGACCAGAGAAATAGGCATTTAGTACAGGATCTGATACATGCAAAAATCCTATTTAATGTACAAAAATATTATCTCAATTGTTTTCACTACTAAAAAGACAAAAGGAGCAGTCTTACTGCTAGATCTGTCCCAGTTGGAGCATTAAAGACCAGAACTCTTAGAAGTTGTTGCATCTATGTAAGAACATACACTTCTGCAGTTAACTTTAACCTAGCTACCATCTTGCTGAATTCTAAGTACATCATTTTTAGAAAGACCACACAGTGTCTGAAATAAAGACCCAGGAGGCAGGGCATCCCTGGGACCTGGATGGTATTTATCCTGGAGGAGACAGGAAATGTCTCACTGTTTGTTGCTCAGTGTTCACGTGAGTGCTGGGGCTGCACTCTCTTCCTGGTTACCATTCCAAGGGAAGCCAGGTGCTCTGTCTGGGTAACTGAGGTGCTCCTCCCATCATCCTTTTTAGAGACACCCCATCACCCAGGAATGCTGCACTACAGAAGGGCTGTAGGAGTGAGCTCTGGGCATAGAGAAGAGCATGCAAGAAGGAGGAATGGGTACTGCTGCTCTGGAAACACCTTTGGGAAAAGAAAAGGAGGAAATAACAGATGTTTCTTTCCCTGCTCCATGGCCATTTCTGGTTTCATTCAGTCATTGTGCATAACACCACCACCCCACCATGCTGGCATTCAAGGTTTGACTGTCAGAAACTCTGATGCCACTGACTTTTACCAGTACAGCAGGTTTTCATCCTGACCCATTTATTTGTCCTGAGATGACTGTGCTCAGCAGGAAGGACACTCTCTTATTGTGTTATGTGACACAGCATCCAGGGAGAATAAAAAATCCCCATGTCAGTGCATTTGTCCTTACCACAGGCAATGGTCCAGTAGACCAAGGAGTCTGGTGCTTGGTAGAGGATTCGATACGGTGCCACTCTGGCACTGGAGTCCAACACAACATCAAGAGTGCCCACAAGGAGACCTGTGGAAGAGGAAATTCTGATGAACACACAGTGATGGAAAACTCAAGATCCCACAGGAAAGAGCTCTGCAGCCCCTCCCCATTCCATTCCACCCTCCACAGCAAAATGCAGATCTATACATTCATCCTCACGCTTGTTGTCTCATGTTATACAGAGGAAGAGTGATTTTAACAGGGAAACATATTCAGCTTAAACAAGACTTCAACTCTTTAACCTACATCAATGCTAGCATATACAGGCAAAGTGAAGCAAAGCAGAAGGTACCTGTATTATGAAATCATGTTTAAAAGTTATTTAGTTCTTTGCTGTGTTTCATATACTACTGGAGCCCTGAGCAGTAAAAAACCTACAAACAAAACAACTACAAACCCTCCTCCAACACCAAGAAATCCCAGACAACACATCCTAAAAGGGTTCAAAATTTGAATGTCAGCTAGGTAAAATTCAAGACTTCCAGCAAAAATAACTGTGCTACTTAACAGTCTGATTATTTTAGGGTAGGAAGGATCAAAATGCCTTAAGAGTCAAGCTGTTTTTCAGATGAAAGGATAAGAAAGACAAAGCCATACTGTTTTCCAGAAGTAGCTTTAAAAATTCTTTGCTACTGAGAGAGCCACCAACAGCCACATAACAAAAGCTACCAATAACTCCCAACTACATTTCCACAAATATTAGATCCTATTTTTATAATAAACTACACATAAAACAGAACTCTAACCCCCCCACCTCTCTGCAAGAAGGACCTATTTATTTTTAAACTATGTAAAAGTTTTCCCCCTTTTTATCTCCACAAAGAATTTTCATCTCCCCTGCAGAGATGTCAGATTTAAATTTTCAAGTCCTCAGCAAGTTGTTTCAACTGTTTGAAAACAAAAAAAAAAATTGAAATATATAAACAACAAATAGAAGAACTTTCAGAGATTTTTTTTTTGGTGAAAACATTTATTGGGGTAGAAATTTGGGTTTTTTTTAAACAGATGAAATAAACTGCATGCACCAAACCCATTTTTAAACTCTCCTGTTAAAAGTTCTCTTCTCCTTTAAAGTCTCACATGTTCATCTTTTACTGTCAATAGTTTTATTAGTTCCTCATTTTACTCTCAGTGGTACACACAATAGTGCTTCCCTGGCTGTTCTTTTTTCAGATTTTGCTGTGCATCATAAATATATAAACACAGTACCCTTTTCCATCTCAGCAGATCCCTCAAATCTGAACTGAAACTGATACTAAGAAATACCCCAACTATCAGTGATTTTGTAATTCCCCCATTCTACCTTTTTATTTGTATTTTGCTTTATACAGATCTTCTCAGGTCGGATCAACCGTAATCTCTTTCTGCTCAATGAATTCACATGCACCACTTCTTAATCCAAGAATTCTGCAACAAGTCTGGGCAGAACATCAGGCCATTAGTAAGGTGTGCTACAAAGCTATCTGACAACCACAGGATACAAACACAAAATATGGATGTAAAATATCCCAATGTACATTAGCCTCACTAGCTTTAGCTGCCCTCACCTCTCACACATTTTGATTACTGGCTGTACACTGGCAACTCTCCACCAGCCTTTCTGGTACACCCTGGCTCCTTTCAAACTCAGGAGAATGAAGTAGGTTAACATACACCTTTAATTACTTTTTTTCCTCTCCACCTGAGCTTCACAAACGCAGTACAGCCCTGGCCCAGAAAGCACATGTCACTTCAACCAAGGGCAAAATCCTCAACACATAAAGCTGAAAGTACTGCTCAGCTGGAGTGGGGACCAAGCCAGACACTACACTGTTCATCATCTGGGTTTGCTGCAAATGCAGCAGGAATCTTTCCTTTGTGCTTTTCAGCTTCACATGACTACTGACAGTAATAAATATGCAATAGGCATGATGTAATATCTAAATAAAGTTGTATGCTGGCCAAATGAAATCTTCTCTGAGATACAGAAACACTGTTAATTCCCTGTATTCTTTAAAAATATGCTTGTTTCTTTCCTCCTGCTCTATTTCCAAATTCATTGGCATGTGAGTGGTCCTGCCAAACAATTCTGCCCCTGGTTCTTGAGCACTGTAAAACATGGGATATGCAGGTAAGATCAAGAAGTCAGAACAAATCTACTGACTTGTACAGCAACATCTGATTCAAAGGAACTTCCCATCCCACCTTCTTCTCCCCTGGATATGGTAGACAGGAGAGGAACATCCCCCTGTGCCACCAAACACTCTAAGACTGTGCAATGTACTGAAGAAATGTCTCCACTTAATGAAAGAAATGTGGAGAAATTAAAAAAAAAAATCAACAAAAGAGAGAAGCTAGCAGTGGCTGAAACAACAGATGGGAGGTAGGAAAGGAAAAGAAAACAAAGAATAGTTTCCACTGGTGCAGTAAGCAGGAGCTGGTCAGAGGCTTTTCAGTAAACAGGTTGAAAAAATAACCATGCAGTGAGGCTAAAAGAAGAAAATTGACAGAATTCCAGAAGATCTCACAGAAATTCAAATCTGAGCTTACCAAGATAATTGCAACTGACAGTTTATCAGTAACATTTTTCTTGTATCATGCAATAGCTGTTCTGACAGATGATATGTGTGGTATTAAAAAAATAAACTATGCGTTTTTATAACACGAAACCTCATGCAATCATGCAGCTGTGCCTGCTTGCTCTCCTCCATGAACTGCTCCTTTTTGTGTTTTTACATCAGTGCTGGTTGTTTTGGGTTTGGGTATTTGTTGTTTGGTTGGGTTTTTTTTCTTTGCAATGCAGACATGTGATGCAACCAGAATGAAATCACAGCAGTTCATACTGACAATCTGTTTGAGGATTTTCTACATGAAGTAGAAATGAAAATTAAAAAAAAAAAAAAAACAACTAAGAGAATTTTAATACTCTTCATTAGTTCATTAATCCTTCATGTATCAAGTACCTTTTCAGACAGGATTAAGTAACTGAGTTTCTATAGAAACAGAACAGGCAACAAAGAATCATATTCCTTAGATTAGACTGGCCCTTGGGCAAGAGCCAGTGAATTACCCAGCCATCAAATCACAGGACTATACCGATTGCAAATTTTTTCCCATTCTTTCATCAGGTTTCTGACTGCATAATGAAATAAGGGGAGAAATTTCCAATGTAAGAACACTACATCTGCAAGCCCTTGTTGAAGCAAGAGGTTTTCATGAGAGAAGGTTAAAAGCACATGGTACAATTTGTAGGATTAGCATCTGGCTAATTGATGGGAGCCTCAGTCCTGAAGGCACTCAGGCAGGAGTAACCATTTATGTATGAACAGTCCCATCACTCACACAAACACACCAAATTTCTAGAGCAGCCATACCTATACATGGGGCAGGAGGGGAAAAGGGAGGGATAATGCCTTCACTTTGCTTGATACAACTTTTTAATAAGGTCAGGTTCCTCGAATTCTAAAGCGAAGGTCCAGAAGATTGATCAGTATTCTCTTTCTTTTCTGTAAAACATAGGCATTAGCAGAGGAAAAATAATGATTTGTAATACCTGGAACCAGGGAATACAAATCCACAGCGGGCTGAGGGCCTGGGCAATTGCTCTTGCATCGTGTTACTGGAAGGACATACAATGCACTAGAGGGAATTACTGGAAAAGGGGCTCAGTTACCCGAGGCACTTTGTGCTGAGAGAAGAAATCACACTACATTTTACTTATCTAACCACATTCAGTGGTGGCTCACATTTAGTCATAAGCTGGAGGGGGAGCCTATAACCCTTGCAGAAAGTACAGATTAGTAGTCTTTATTAATTTATTAAGTGCTCTACTTGTATCCTGACAACAGCAACCAATTTTCAACCTGGTTTTTTTGCTATAAGGGATTAGGACCACATGAACCTGACCTCCTCCCTGACACAGACACTCTTCACAAAGTATTCTTATCTCACCAAAGAGTATTTTTCTGAAAGGTAGGTAGGTCATCTTGGTTTGAAAACTAAGCCAAGAGCTTCAGCCAGCTGAGATTTTTCCAAGCACCACTGCAGTCCTTTGCTCCTTGGAGACCAGTATTCCAGATGGCTTACAGTCCAGACTGATTACAGTCTACCCACAAACCGTAACAAAATCAAGCAATGCCCTGTAGAATCAACCTGGTACATTTCAAGCACACACACCTTGGAGTACATAGACCCATACACCTGCTGTAACTCACAGTATCTGTGACTATTTGGATATCCATGGCACAGATCTTTGCTGCAGGAGTATTTCTCTCTTTCTTTTCTTTTATCTTTCATAATTTTTAGCCAGTGTCTTTGTAAAACATCAGTTACTGGTGTTTTTAAAGGAAAAGCAAGTTTATGCACCGTACACATGAACAAACTCTTTGTTAGCAAAGGATTTCCTTATAAGAAACACTAACCCTCTTCCACAGAAAGCCATGCTTTCATTTAAAAACACAAAGACTGAATAGTCTTTATCACCCTTATACAGTCCCCCTCACAGCAATATTATATTTGAGAGCTTTTGTGTTTCACCTGTTCAAAGTAGATTGGATTACACATTCAAGAGTGAGGATCTGGATTATGTATTATCTCTAGTGCACCTTATTAAAACACTGAAGCCAATGAATTATAATAAATAATGGCACTTCAAAGCTTAAGAATTACCAGCAGCCATGGCTTTGTTGCACAGCAAGCACCGAAAAGCCTGGGATGGTATCAGACAGTGATGCTTCCTAGTCATCTCTAACCTCAGAGCAGAGGAGCTTTCAGCACACACCAGGGACCTGTGACACATCCATGCTTCAGTGACACAGGCAACCTGTGTCACACCTTGCCTCGAGCTGAAGGTGTCACCCTGCATTGGTGCCACTGACTGCTGCGCCCTCCCTTCCCCCAGCTTCCCGGAGTACAAACATGTTATTCACATGGCTCCTGGGAGAAGGGCCCTGCCCTGTCTCATCCTCCTTCCAGGTCAACATGAATCCACACCTCAAAACGCCTTTTGTTGGAAGATTTTTATCTAAAAATGTCTAAACAAAGAGCACACGTTTTTAGCACACAGAGTAAATACAAAATAACACCCTGCAAAGGAGCTGAGATATAATACAGGTCAGACTGTGGCTCTTGGAGTCAAGCTCATGAGCTGTCACTCAAACAGTCTCATGGATGTCAGCAGCTTATTTGTGTAGGAGCTCAACACCACAACCAGGAAAACTTGGAATGTCACATGTCACGAGGAAGAACTTTTCAAAATAAGCACTGTGACACTGATTCAAAAACATTCTGCTTAAGAAGTCCTCAGTATTTAAAGCACTCTGATGACTCCTCTTTCCACTGAAGTAAGATGGACACATCCTGAGCTCCGGCCATAAACCTGAAACACCCACGGCACCTATTTAGATCGCACATGTCAGCTGATTTTCAGAAAGCTTCCATCAATAGGGTTGATTTAAGCCATATTTACACCCTGAGCATTTAATGGACAATGAATAAACTCTTCCTAAAGTTTAAGAGTTGCTTCCTGAGCTATAGAAACAATAACTCCTAACACACAGCTAAAGCATACAGCACAAGGTATTGTTTTTCATGGTAACAATAACAAATCATCACTCTTCCATTCTTTCTCAAGGCAATTTATGTGATTAGCTCCCTCATTTGTTATTACAAGATGAGATCATCCCATTACTTGCCTGTCAAAACTCAACCTAGAGCAACAACCTGAACTCCACAGGTAACACTACAGACAAATCCTTTTAAAAGGGAGGGCCAATTCTACTTGATTTCACAGGAAAGCCTATATAAATTGAAAATATTATACACCACACAAAATAATTGAGTGTTAAACTTCCAAAACTGGCAATAATACCCACAAAAGTGAGAGCATAAACTCTTCATTGTGAACATTGCCCTTAAAACTTTATGAAAGGCCACACTTTTAAAATAGGTGTTCATTCATATAAATGAAAGTAAAATGATCTCTAAAGACCTCTTTCCTAACTGTCTTCCCATGTGGCTTATATGGGCATCTAATGCAGTATTAAGAAAACCAAATTCTTCCTCTGAACTCATGTTAAGTAATATTCTTTAATTAACTAAGAAATTATTATCTATTTCTTAAATATATATATGTATTTCTTAAAAAATAAGAAATTAGGATTTGTTAAGCTTTCCCCAAAGTCTTCCTTTGCTGCTCTCTCTTCCTACCAATGCAGTTTTATAGAGCAGTGATTTGTCCAGCCACCCTTTCCCTTGCACAGGAGTTTTCAAACATGTCCAGTGAAACTGATTTCGAGGAAGAATTGTCACTCTACTGACATTCAGTAAGAAAAGCAGCAAAACCAATATCTACTTTCTCTATCTTCAGGCTGATGAACACAAATGAGGGAAGACTGAAAAACTAACCACTAAGGCTTAAAGAAAAAGCTTGGGAAGGGCCAATGTCGTATCTGGCTTGATTACCAAGGGATAAAAGCAGCAACGAAGAGTAAAGCTTTCATCAGCCCTTCAGGTTTAACAATTGTGATTGAATGAGATTATCTCCCAAATATGTTAATTTTAAAGGGATCAGCTGTACTTGTTAAGGTGTCCAAACAAGTCACAACCAGCCCTGAAAAAAATCTGTATCTTAACTTGAACCTAAATCTGGTTGGGTTTAGACTTTCAACTTTTACAACTTTTTCTTTTTTTTTTAACTTCTGCTAAGCTGAAGCTCACAGAAAGAGATGAACACTGACAGGACATGCCACAGTTACAAGTATATGAAGGCTTACAACACAAGAGAAAACTGATATTTAGACAAAACCCCAAACAATTTATCTCATACTGCTGAAAAAATAAATTTTATACTACATATCAATCACACCAGACCATATGAAATCACGGAGAAACAGTGAGAAAAATAAAGATGAAGTTATCAAATGTCTTTTAGGTGTGACATAAACAATTACTCATAAGTTTGTAAAAAACACTAAGAAAAGCATAATCAAGTATCACAGACCAAAACAGCAGAGAAGTCACTGAACTTCACTCACAACTAAATTTTTAAGTATTCTATCCTGTCAGAGTAGCATAAGAAAAATTGATAGATTTCATCCAACAGGAAAATTTAAATCTGTGTCTGCACCAACATACGATTCAGATAAATTGTGTCTAACAAAAGAACAAATCAAGTAAGTATGAGCAAATTAAGAAATAAAACCACCAACAAACCCCAACAAAACAGAAAAAACCTCCAAACATCACCGCTGCTAATCTAAGAAAAAACACTGTAAACTGAATCTGGTCAATGAAATTGTTTGAGGACTGAAGTGAGCACAGTAAACTCAGCTTGAACTCAGAAGGAACAGTCCTGAAGCACGTTGAAATACAAGCTAAATCTGAAAAGAAGCAATAGCTTCAGAAAAAGAGAATTTTAAATTCTAACAGTTCTGACTGAACACCTGCAGATAGATCAGATTTCAACAGACTATCAGAGGAGGCACTTTACCAGGGAAATGAACAATGCTGGACAGAAGATCCAAATAACTCTGGCTGATAAAATACTGGGACAAGCAGACGGGAAGGACAAGACAACGATGACAGAACAGTAAAATCAAAAACATTAAAAATGCACCAGCTGAAACTAAGATTACTGCTGTGACAGAAATTCAAACACCCCCATCTAGAAACTTCAGGAAAAAAGTAATCACAAATCCAACACAGAAAATATAACCTCTCCTTCGGAAAGAAAACAAATTGAGAGATTTGGAAGAAGTTCTCCAGAACCTAAGATCACCTAAGCACCAGAGTTAAAGTCAAAATGCAAATGTAATTTCTGAATGTCAATATTGATTAGACAACAGATGTATGATTAGTGGTCAAGGAGGTAAAGAAAAGACTTCAGTCAAATGCTCACAGCTCTTTATACACACTGTATCGTCATACTTCAGCAAAATCAATGGCAGAGACAACTCCTGTCTGCTACAGGAAAAGCCACATGAAGTGTGATACTGGGAAGGATAAAAACAAGTAGATTCTGCCTATACCAAACATTTCCAAGAAGAAATACTGTATGAGAATATACATGTTCAAATTAAGTTCCAAACATTCAAGGATATGTTAGCATACTTTGTGGAACCTTTTTTAGTTCTGCAGGAATCTAACTGAAACTATCAAGGGCCCAAACCTCTGTGAAATATGATCTATTCTCACAAGGATGCACAGCTGGAAATATGGAGACTGATGTGAAGAAGTGCTACTTCTACACCTTTCAGTGTGAGACCAAAGAACAATAACAAAAACCCTGTAAGCAATACAAACTCTGGTATAACGCAGAAAATTGGTTAAGGGGCCTAGACACTGATTCCTGACTATCTTGTGATCCTGTGTAACATTTCCAACAGGGTTTCCTACAAACAGAGATCTCAGGAGAAACAGCAGGTCACCCTGGAACTCCATGTGTCAAACAGTAACATTATTTCAAAGGCAAAAATGGCCAAAGGCAGCTCAGCTCAGCAGCCTGGATGGGCCACACACAGGGCAGGAGATAAAAGGATCATCCAAGAAAGTCTTTGACCAAGAAATATTAAGAGGAGGCAAAGCTACACCAAGCAACATCTCAGGAACTGTGTCTCCAGAGCCAACAGTGCCCTGCTGCAAGAGCTGGAGATGGAGAGGAGCATTAGGCAGGAAGTGAGGAACTGGGAAAAGCATCTGGGAATTCAACAGGAAGACTGTGAGTCAGTCTGGAGATTCAAATACCAATTCAGCCCTAGACATCTGCATGTTCCTTGAAATGGAAACGCACTAGTGTGGAGAAGTAAGCATACCCACAGCAGATCCAAAGGAGCAGCTCAGAGCATCAGAGTAGATTTGGTGTAGTGGCAAATGAAAGCAGAGCAGAAGAGACCAGCTTCCACTCTGTGTGCCACAACAAGCATGGAAAGCTGATGGATAGGCTGCCCACCCCTATCCATTATGCTAATTGCATCCATTTTGATAAACATTGTATTTCAAATATCAGAAAGCACAGGCTTTCTACTTAAGTCTGACATGCAAAATCCCAACTACTTGAGTCAACAAGGGTAGAAAATGTCGAGTTTGTTAAAACATGGACCATACTTTGTTCAGGCAGATCATCAACTGGCCAAAAGCTTTTCTACATCTTAAGCATAAACAGGTTTTCAAGTAATCTCTTCCTCAACTCTCTGAACTGAGAGGCTGCAAGACAGAATTTTAGCTCCAAATGTGAAATACTAATTGTGATGTCCAGCAAGGCTGCAGAAAAGTCTTTCAAGTTAGAACACTGTCACAGTATTAAAAATTATACTAGATCTGACATTGATATGTCACATCAGCCAGCCAAGCTCAGAACCCCTCCATTTTGCCTTTCCAATGTGGAAATTAAATGACAACTCCTCTTGCAAAAATATCTTGCAAGTAGAGAAGTAGTATTTCATCAGATCCTTTTATCCCCAGAAGTCAGCAAATTTCCATCTGCTCTCTTCTGCTTAAAGATTTGAATCATTCCTGGCAACATCTAACATGGACTTACAACTCCTACTGCATCTCTCACACAGGCACTGTCCCAGCTGTAAGGCACATATAACCTATTTGCAAAATAATTCACTTCTAAAACAGTTTTTGCTAAGAACAACTTATTTCCCTGGGGATTCGAAGATCTCACGATAACATTTTAAACAAAGTCACTCAGAATTTCATCTCTGCTTCACACACACAAATGCACACAGGCAAAAGGAGCACAGCAGCCACCAGCTGACTGTACCACAGCCTCAGCCTCTCTTCCTGTAAGCTCCAAGTGAATACATTGCTCTGCCATCCATTACCAGGCACAGTAATTCCTTGCTATAATGTCTCAAAGTAGAAGAGTTTGGCAAACATGATCACAGAACAGCAGAAAGCAGTCAAGAGACGTTTTTAAACCTATTTGTTGCATCTGGATGCAAGATACACTTAATATCATGAGCCTTTTAATTGTTTATAAAGTTTATGACATGTTCAAGATCTTTACATCCATCGAAGTCATACTGTCATGCAGGGCACTGTGTCCAAATGATGGCAGAGATCCGGGTTCATGGCCTGTCCAAAAGCCTCTGCTACAGCTGATGCAGGCTGCTGTGTAAATAAACACACCACATTCCTCTGGAGAAGGAATTATTCCATACAGGACAAACCACCAGGCTGCCCAGGGAAGCAAGAAGAATATGAGGAAAGAAAATACTTTTTTTTCCCCTCTTGGTGAAAAAAAGGAAGATGAAACACCTGACCAAGGGTCACACAGAAGTAAAATATGGGCCTGGCACTATGTGCAAGGCATGAAACAATTTAATTACAGAGAAAGCTCATCAAACAGCAAATACTCTTAAAGCAGAAAAGTACATTTTTTGGTCTTGTCCTGGAAGATTAATCCAGTGATGCAAGATAATATGAGTCTGCAGGACAGCTATGAAAATCCAATTTAAAATCCAATTTACAATCTTCCCTATTTTCTTCTTGTTAAAAAGGAAAATAAAATCCAAACAAACCCTTCAATTAAGGCATGCTTGCGAAGAAAAGTCCCACTGATGTGACTAGTACTGACATCGACACAATAATTCAAATTAGTCCAGAGCCTAATTCAGTATAAACATGGTTCCACACTGTTTTTTAGAAAAGCTGTATCTTTGAAGTAAACTATTGATCTGATACACCTGGTTAGCAGAGATTCCTTCTCTGGACCTGCTAATCTGCACTGCCCTAACACATCAAAAGATCATCACCATTCTCCTAACTTGTTACAATACAATATAGGGGAGAAAATGTCTCCAATGTCCAAGCAAGTATTTGAATAAGAGTTTCTCTGTTCAACTGCTACACAAACCAAGGTCAAGAGGAGAGAACCAGCGTAGAAAGGGCAGATTTTTCACCCCTTCTCCCAAAGTGACTGCTACTCCTTTTCCTGCAAAGCACTGGGGCACTCAGAATGGATCCAGGAGAACAGATAAGTTGAGGACTGTTCTTCTGCTCCAGCATAAAGCCAACAAGAAGCACTTTCACCCACCCCCAAGACTACATAAAATACTTTGCTTTAGACTGAGGCCTGCCAAAAGAAGTTTGCCATGATGACAGACGGAGAGGAGGGCATTACACTTCACCCTGATCAGTTTGCTGACGACAGTTTCAACCTAGATTTGAGGGCAGTGCCAGAAAATCAATGCTTCTCATTGTCTAGCCACTGCTTAAGTTACATGGTGAAGCCATCCAAAGTCATCTTACCCACAGCCTCATCAATTTGAAAGTCAATTCTCATTCTACAGTTCAAGACAAATGACTTCAAGAGTCAATAATGAGGGAGTACAAGTCAACTAAACTTAGATCACACACACACACACAAAAGGACAGCTGTATTTACATCCTCTCTTGCAAATATGAATTGAGATCATCCCAAGTTAAAAATCTTGTAAACAATATTTCTAGTCAACTTCAAGGACATATTCCCACAGAGCAACCAGGCCAAATTTTATACCATATTCATGGGTGGCTAATTTCTTAGATTGTATTTGAGCAAATTTCAGCATTATGTCACTAAAGAAAGGGTAATTAAGGAGAAAAAAACCCCAACCCACCACCAAAAGTTCTTTTTTTTCCCCCTGTTTACTTTTGACCAGGTAACCTCCACCTTTGTCACAAGATCAGTATCATCTAGATGGCTTCCAAAGGTTCATCCTAAATGCTGTAATTACTACTAATTATGTATCCTATTTACCATGTCAGCAGATTTATTCTTTAACTCAGGATCAGCCAGATCCCTCAATACCTTGCTTTTAACCAGTCTTTCCTACCAAGAACAATCCACTGGCTTTCTCCATCTTCCTGTCCCTCAGCTAGCAGGCCACAGCTGTTAAAAGAAACCAGCAGAAAATTCCAGTACTTCCATGAAAAAAGAAACCAAACCTAAGTTCCACTTATTACTGCGCCTGTCACACTGGGAGTGGCTTGCAGATAACATCCCTGCCTGCCTCCCTCCCTCCGTCTCTCACCTTTTGTTGACCACTGTGTCATAAACCCTTGCCATTTTACCACATGGTCTGATAAGTTCCCATACATTCCTTTAAATACTGCCAACTCTAATAAATTAGTTAGTTACAGGGGTTTGATTAACTATGGTTTTGGCAACATATAAAAAAAAAAAGCTTGAACTTTTTACGAGCCCTTTTCTGTACAAACAAACAAAACCCCTGGAAATGGACTTGTTGCTACTACCCCAATGCCCCATCAGCTGCAATTCCAGGCAAAGCAAAGGCACTACCAAGTGCTACATGGAAAGCAGATGTCAAAATATGTGGAGAATTTCACCTTCTAAATAATACTCACTGTACAGACTTCATTCACATACTAAAATAAGGGATACAGCACACAAATATTTAAATTCCAACAGACAGGGGGTAACACAGAAACAAAGAACTATTTCTCTATTCTGAACTTCCACCAAATGCTGCAGGCTCATCTGGCCTCCACAAAATAAGGAGTGTACATTTATGAATCCTACTTCCATTCAAGAACAAAATCTTCCAAAAGTGTTTTCTCCATCTGTAAAGTGGTATCACCAATCAGACTATTATACATATAACTGCAAGAAGACTCAGGTATGCATGCACTGTGCAAAAAGGTTGAAGAACAGAACCCTAAAATCTCAACCTGTTTCCCCAATAACTGAGAAATGACTGGAAAATCGATGGCTATCTCAAACCATCTCTAATTTGAAGACAACAAAGGTAGAAGAAAGGTAGAAGAAAGCCTTGTCAGACCTTGAGAGGCCAGGGGGTAATCCATGAAAAAGCCTGAAAAGAATTTTTCAGTAAGAACAGCAGAGGTGAACTTTTGAGGCAAAACACGTTTTTTATGGATTTGTCAATGCTGTCCACACTTCAAAAGATTATTTAAAAGATTTTAAAATCTACAGCCAGTGTGGAGTGGCTGCTGGTCACTTCCCACACAGGAATGAGGTAGTTTATAAACACACAACACTGACTGAAGACCTCAGCAGTCTACATGAAAACACACTTCACAGCAGCGCCTTAGTTTACATTATGGTCTGTTTACAAGTCCACAGAGCATTGAAGGGCTGAAGAAACACTTAATCTCACAGTAAACATGTACAGGACCTTGAACTAAACACAGATGCAGTCCATATGTTCATTTTGCTGAGCCTGAAGGACTAATTGTCATGGAAGTGTGTAAAAAAGAAAGCACAGGTTTCAGGAGAACGAGCTTGATTATTCTGTACCAATTCAAGAAGTACCATTGGGTTCTGTATCTCTAATCTCATATAAATACGTTGCCTAAGAAAGGGTGGAAGACCTCGATTAATGTATATGCACAGTATTACTGAGTCCTAGACGAGTATGACCCAAACCTCTACAAACGCGTCTCCAGCTGCCAGCAGTCAGAAACAAAGCATTCAGGGAACACACTTCACAAGGACATCTGGAGAATACGGAGAAGCCGAACCAAACCTGTTCTCTTCGTAAATTTCTGAATCACAACACCGTCTTATTTTACGGAACGCGTGCTAAAAGCTCGCCAAGAAGATTCTCCCAGAACCCGGGGCAAGTCACACCCTGACGCACGGAGCCATCGCTCACCGGTGGTCCCCACACACGGCTCCAGCGCGCAAACCCGCGTGGGAATCCTGGCGCATCCCAGGAGCCGGAGCGGGCGGCAGGGCTCGGGGAGCGCCGCCGCATCCGCGCCCCGGCCCCTCAGGGACCCCGAACCCCGAGAAGCGCCGAGGGCCCCGCCCCGGCCCCGGTGCCGCCGCCCTTACCCGCCAGTC
>VWYP01025824.1:9491-21521 GCA_013400435.1 Pycnonotus jocosus | reverse complement strand
TGTACTATTTGAATTATTTGAATTTTGTACATTTATGAATTTATAAATTAATAGGTATGTATTTACATTCTTAATTTTTCTTTTCAAAATCTACTAGCCAAATCAGCCAGTTTTACTGTTGGTGTTTCCTCTGTTTAGTTACCTGATTCACCTTTTCTTATGAGCTTCTGAATACCTTTTTAGGAGATTGGGGTTTTTTGTTTCCACTTCCTCTGGGAAAAAAACAAACAAACAAACAAACAAACCNGGAGATTGGGGTTTTTTGTTTCCACTTCCTCTGGGAAAAAAACAAACAAACAAACAAACAAACCCCAAACTTTTAAAATATTTTCATTATCAGACTATTAAAACCTAGTCTAAAATATTTACATCTTTTTTGCAGCTGAGATATAACATTTACCTCAATGTTACAGTCTTTAATTTCTATTTATAGAAAAATTAAGTTATCTGATGGGATTACTTGCAGATTTACCTATTTTCATTATCCTAAAATGCTGTGCCTGACACTTGATGATTCTGTGCCTGGGCCTGTGTCATGAGACAGTTGGGACTTCAGAAGAAAACTGTAAAAATACAGAGGTCTGAGCAGGTAGTTTTAGTTTGAAAATGGCTGCATACATTCAATATATTGATATATGTAGAATATAGAGTGTATCCTGCTGATAAAAATTAATGGTAATCCTAATCTGACCTACATTATTGTTCAAGGTTCAAATCCAATTTCTGTTTTCCAGTATTGTTCTTTTCTTTTCCAAGAGTTATTGAAGAGGGGATTTTGAGATCTTTTTAGTTTCCCTCTTGCATGCCAGGATAGATTGTGGAGTAAATGGACATTCAGCGTATTAAAAACAATCCAGTGTGTATGGCTGTGGTCTTTGAATTGATTTATCAAAGGTGAGAAATATGGATATATGCTTTGCCATCACAGGACAGATTTTCCTACACAGAAACTTGCTTGACTATCTTACAAGTTTTGCAACAATGTTTATGTAGAGTTCATTGAGTGGTAAATAAGCAAAAATAATTTATGAAAAAGGGAAGACTAAACTATCTCAGATTTAGAACAGATGTCTGTGTAATATAGGTGCTGTTGTGTCCCACTATTATTGTCTAAGCACAACTAAGTATGATCATCACTAATACTCAACACTTCCCATGCCTGCTCTCTTGTGAGCTGTGCAAAGTTCAAGATGGTACGAAACTAGCAATGGCAAACTAGCACTGAGTAAGTGCCAACAGTGCCTGTGACATTCCAGTTAAAACTATGTATTCTAATGCTCTCAGATGTGGGCAGATTTAGCTAAAGCTATGCTAAGGAAGTCAGGTGAAATTTGCCAATTTGCCGTAGTATGGTACTATGACAATATGCTGTGGCAACAATTAGACAATCTCAGTGGATATATCAGCAATAATCATAGGCAGTGTTATCCTAACCTTTCTTTTTCTCAAAAAATAATAATGTAAGTTATAGTCATACAAGTAATTAACTATATTTTTCCAGGCAAACCTAAATATCATATTTCTATTTATTGATCAGTTTCCTTTGTCAGAGAAAAACCACGGTTACACATGAGGAGATATTTAAATCACTTCTCCTTCCCACCTGTTCTCTTTCCCACCTCATTTCATGCTCCTACTGCACATGCTACTGCTAGGACAGATATTCGGTCATCATCTGATATTTATATCAGACATTTGATATTACCTTTGTTTGTGTTGAGACTTGATTTTTTTATAGTAAGGAAATAGTAGGTTGTTTCTCCTTATGATTTTTTTATTTTGGAAGTGGCAGGGATTGTGCTCAAGCAAATTAATATGAGAAGTAGAGGCATCATATAATTTCATTTCAGGATAGTATATTTTACTCTCTGGTCTATTAAGTCCTTCACCCATTGATCAAGATATCCTCTATTTTAATAATTTTTTCCTGGTGTTAGTCTTCCTTTTGTTTTAATAATTTTTTACTTTTTAAAAAAATTTATTTTATTTTTTGAACTATATATGCTTGTTTTCATTTAAGCCATTTTTCAAATGTGTGTTCAGGACTGGGCATCTCTGGTTATTCTTTGACATCCTTTTAACTGCTCTTTATGATCTTTATCATACACTGCTTCTTCTTGTACAGATTTTGTTCATTTATTCTAATCTGCCTGGATTCATGAGTTTCAAGATTAAAGAAACTTTCAAGAAACTTTCTGAAGTTTCTCCACCAGTCTTTTCCTTAGATAATACTGAGATACCTCCATACATGAGGTACAAACTCCCAAACCACTCCCCTACCATAGTCCTACCATGAATAGTCCTACCATTCATCCAATTTGTAGTTTAACAGATTTTTTCAGCCTTTTCTAGAAACTAGGGCATAATACAGACTAGCATTTGACGAGTGAATGATCAGATCAGATTCTTCCAGGCATAGCCTCAAATATTGTCCATGGCTTCTTCACAGAACAGGTTGATAATAAATAAAAATTTCCTTGGAAAGTCTTGGAATTCCATGTTGCTGATGGAATGTAAGTCAATTTTGTTTATTTTTTAAAAAGTCACTGCAGCTCTGCTATCTGAGCAGAGGATAAAGCAGTTGAGAAAAAATGTGGCTGTGTTTATGATAATAGTTTTTAAGTTTTTATATTACTGTTGTAATATAACCCCCAGAAAATCCTCTCAATTTCTTATGCAGTAGGATAAAACTCAGGAAGAAAATTTGAGAGCAGAATGAACAGTTGATTAAAACACTGTAGAAAAACAGTTTGAGGTAAGAGAAATTAAAAGAGCTTGAAAACTCTTGAGTGGTAAAATATATGAAAAAAATTTGCAGGCTGTCAGTCCAGCATTGTTTTGGACTGGGTCACTACTTTTACACAACAAATACGAGATTTTTACCCTTTATATACTGAGCCATTTTCTATAATTTTTACCTGATTTACATTTGATGCTGAAAGAGAGTATTTGCTGCAAGTAAATACTCTGGGCTACATTGAGATAGTTTGTGTGGAATTTGTCTTACACAGCTTCTCCTGTCTACAGCCTCAAACAGCTATGCCTGGGTTCCCTTTACAGCAGTGGAAAGAACCAAGGTGTCAAGCACATTTAGGACATTACCCAATCAGTTCAGTTTAGATATGTGATTTGAGATTGTCATTTGTGCCACAGAAACTATTTTCTCTGGTGATTGTGAAGACACAAGTGCAAACAGCCCTGGTGCAGAAATACCTGCTAGCAGGTGAATCCCACCTCTAATGCATCGCTCAAAGTAAGATGTGGACATAGAAAACATCTTCCAAGGGCTACCTTTTCCACTATGAGGGAGAAATTTTTGTATTGATTGTTCTTTTCTTCAAGAAGGAAAGTAACCTTCTGAACCCCACTGCAGAATCCAATATACCTTATGCATGCCAGATCAGTTCTTTACCTCTTCCTTGATATTGCCCTTCTCCTTTTAGGCCCTTCCTACCCACTGGTTCAGGATATGCACTGAATGAATGTGAAACCAGATGCATGAACAATATGCATTTACAGGATGATCTGAAATTATATGGAATCATGTTTAAATGCTTTCTTTAAATGGATCATGGCACATAACATCTCCATGTTGTGATTAAACCAGGTCATGGTGGGCAGTAGAAAATCATTGTTGAAGCTAGTGAAAAATTTGCTCTTTAGCTGTACTTGGGCTTTGTTACATTTTATTAATACCTCAATTTTTGCAACTACCTCACATAAGAAAATGTTTAGAATTGTAATATTTAATATAAGAGAATGCACCAGTCAAATTTAACCTAGACTGAAGTATTTATTTTTATTCTCATTAAATAAAGAGAGCCATAGATTATGATAAATCTTGCATTGCCCTTCAGAGATACATCATCTAGTGCTTGAGGCCAAGAAATGAATACTTTCCATAATTAGTAAGGGAAATTAAATAATTGGGCTGTGGTTTATGAGGGTTCTTTCTCTAAGAAGAGAAACCATCTAAGTCTCTGTCAAGTGGGTTAACATGATTTATTTTTTTTAGCACACAATTATTGCAATTTCATTTGACATAAATTCTACACAATTTTTTTTTTCCATTTCTTCTTTGAATAGCAACAAAACCTCGGTTTTGTTAATACTTTATGCTCATATTTTCTGCCAGAAAATGTACTTAATTTTTTGGTTGGCATGATTTCTGATTCAGTGTATTCTATGGCATAGTTTTCTGAACGTGGTGGAGAAAAAGGTGTTTGTATTCCAATAAATAGAATAAATTGGTATGTCAATGGAATTTCACAAAGTGACAAGGCACTATTTTAATTTGTGTTTTGTCATCATGTAGCAACTTGGCGTCTGAATTGTTTATGCACAAAAAAATTAAAAATCTTTATCAGTTTAAAGTTACCTTCCTTCCTAAGCACAAAAATACTCTTGTGTACTGGCATTTCTCATGTATGTGTGTGGTAGTTTAAACCCAGCCAGCAACCAAGCCCAATGCAGCCACTCAGCCACTCTCACATCAGCAGGATCAGGGAGAGAATGGAAAAGGTAGCAGCTAGAAAACTCATAGTTTGAGATGAAGATGGTTTAACAGGGAAAGCAAAAGCCTCAAACACAAGCAAAGCAAAGCATAGAATCAATTTACTGCTTCCAGTGGTAGGCAGGTATTCAGGAGAACACGGCCCCATCAAGTAGAATGGATACTTGGGAAGACAAATGCCACCATCCAAAATGTCCCCTCATTCCTCTTTCTTTCCCCCACTTTACATTCTGACTATGATATCACATGGTCTGGAATATCCCTCTGATGAATTTGCTCCACCTGTCCCAGCTGTGTCTCTCTACAACATCCCCTGCACCCCCAACTTCCTGGCCCCTGTGGCAGTATGAACAGCAGAAAAGGCCTTGGCTCTGTGTAAGCTCTGCTCAGCAATAACAAATATCTCTATACTATTAATTCTGTGTTCAGGAGAAATCCACAACACAGCCTAACACTAGCACTATGAAGACAGTTAACTCTACCCATCCAAAATTAGCACACATGGAGATGACTTTAACTTCCAGCAAATCACTTCTCTGGATGCACCAGCAAATAAAAATTGTTGTTATTACCTTTTAATGGGTTTGAACAAACATCTACTTAGCCCAGCATTTCTGTTTCTGTCAAAGTAGCTGTAGGAGTTTACAGAAAAATATACGAATATATATAGACAGTAGGAAATACATAATCTTCATCTAACAGACCTTAACCTGAACTCAAAGCTCTTATTCACGTGAATAAAGTCCCCTTGAAATCGGTGGGTTAGCCTCCTGACAATATTGTTCTGTTCCATTTTTTAACAGAAATAGCATCATGAGCTTACCAAATGGATATTGATCCTCTAAACCCTCTTACAAAAGCGCCAGTACAGTTCCCTAGGAGAAGTTAGGATTTAGAGAACAGTCAGGGTATAATTTCAGCTAAACATAAAATGTGCAAGTGTCTGTATAATTTGTTTCCTGACTCTGACCCAGGTGCAGTTTTTTGTGGTGAGTTACTTAATATCTGCTTCTGAATCCAGTTTTTAGGGGGGAAAATGTTCTTATATGCCATATTTAGAGTTTAAAAAACCAACCAAACAGAACAAAAACAAAACATTCTGTCAGAGAAAAAATGTTAGGTTGAAAGCTAAGTGTGATATCGCTTGAATTTTGATGAAATACCCTTTCCACCTTTCTGATAGGAAATTTGTAAACCTTAGGTATTATAAAATGATTGTGGCATTTAATGGCAAGGGTTCAAAATACTCCAGATTTACATCCATTAGACTGAATCAAATAGCTAGTCCAGTTATTCTACCCATACCTAAGGTATGAGTATGTGAAAGGCTGCATGTGATTTTCCCAAAACAATCCAGCTTTTAAAGAAATGTTTCTGGTAAATATTCAGTTGGAAAAAGAATCAATATTCCTTCATTAATCTCAACCCCTCAATAGTTTTAATGATATGTTTTTCAAGAAATGTGGGAGAGGGAGGGAGAGGGAGAAAGAATAAAGGGGATGGGACAGGGATGGGATGGGATGAGATGAGATGGGATGGGATGGGATGGGATGGGATGGGATGGGATGGGATGGGATGGATAGGGCAGGGCAGAGCAGGGCAGGGCAGGGCAGGGAAGGGCAGGGAAGGGCAGGGCAGGGAAGGGAAGGGAAGAGAAGGGAATTATGCCACCTAACTACAAGCTGCAGAGGGAAATTAATATTCAAAAGGTTAAGGTGTCTGTGAAATGTATGTAATGAGTAACACTCATAGTTTGCTACTATAGGTTCATTGCCTCTAACACTGAGGACGGCACATGGATAATTTACGATTCCCATTGTCCCCTCTGCAGGGATTAATTCTGAATTATTTATGTACCTATATACGCACAGAACTGAAACATTTTAGTTAAAGTCAGCCACTCACTCACAGGCTTGAAATTATGCAGCCCTTGTTGCTAAAAATGATGTTAGCCTCTTGTGATTTAAGTCATAACATTTTATTTTCAGTCCCACTGAGAGGAAAAACACAGAGAAAGAAAAAAGATGTATTTTCCTGCAGATATCTGTGAATGCATTTTTTAGAGATTTAAATAGATAATGGTAATTTGTTGAATCAAAACTATTGTTATTATGTGAATGTAAATAAATGTTTACTTTATTCATGATTAGAGATATTTTTTCTATTGCTCTGTGAGAATATTTTTTATAAGATGGTTATTTTTGAATATAAAATCTTTGCATTTCAGTAAAGGGAATCATATCTACTTATTAATTAATCAAAGAGTGGAATTTCATTTTGGGAAATTGGTACTTACTGTTAAGAATTCCCACCAACTCATTGCCTTCAGAAGAAATGAAACCTTCACTGCTGTTTCCATTTGAGCTCGAATGATTCCTTGCTGCTCTAAATGCTTCTTTCGGATATATTAAATTTTTTTAATAGTGGAAAAATGCAGATATTAATTTCTTAATAAAATATTAGATTAGGGAGTGTCTTGAGATCTACACCAAGGATAGCATTTGATGAAGATCTAACCCAGTCAGCATGAGCAGGACATAGGCATTTTATTTCAGCTAAATATCAATTTAGTGTGTTACATCTGTTACGTTAACCAATTTTACTTCATCTAGAGGAGAAACCTTTTTTTTGTTCAAACCTCTTTTAACACAACACAATTGCAACACAAAATTTCAAGTTCATCATTATACAGATGTCACTATTCTAAGGGCAATTAATAAAAACGGTAAGAGAGAAAGAAACCATTTCTTGAGCAGCCCCAGACCTTTGGAGTTTTATATGAACTGGCCATCTCTGCCTTCAGGAATTGTACCTATAATGATAACTGTTCAAGCAGACAGCACAGCCTGTAAGCAGAGTATTTAATACTGAGTGGATGAAGATGTAAAAGTATTTGACACAGAAAAGAGATTTTAAAAAAAGGTATAAAAGATCAATCCTTCTTTTTCCCCCTCCCGTACAATTCAACAATTGTTAATGAATTAGGAGGAGGGGCATATTGATGTACTGCTTGACTGTAACACAAAGAAGTGTAGTTAGCAAAAAGCTGCAGTGGGTAATGAACAGTATTTTAACTCGGCAGTTTAACCTCCGTGTCTGTCAGCAATGACCTTTTACCAACCCCAATGAGAGCCTGATTTCTCACTTTTGCTACTCACTGCTGGATGAGTGAATGTAGAATTTGACAGCTAGAGGTTTTACATGAAAAGGGAAGGTACTTAAAAAGCATGTTTTGTGATGATAGGCTACATTTATTCACTGTTCATTACACTGGGTGCGCAGGAGCGTTTGTGGATTGATTGGGTGTGAGCAGCTTGTCTTCTGGGGCAGTGAGGAGACGTTATTGACCTGCATGGGAGTCGAGGCGGCCTCCAGATGACCCCCCTTTCACCTGGAATTGACCTTGAAAACAACCTAGGGTTCACCCTGCTTTGAATAAATAGAAAAGTGTCTTAACAGCATGTGGATTATTAGAATGGACATATTGCACATTTCTCCTTTTTCAACTTTTATAGAGGTGCATGCATAGGGGGTGGAGGGAGAGTGTTGCCTTTTAGATTTCCAGATACAGCAGCTGCACAACTTGATATTTGCACAGATTTATGGCAAGAGGCAACTAGACTTTCTCTGGCTTGATGCTAAATTTTACCATTCATCATTATTGATTAGAGCCTACACTCTATGACAGAGCCCAAACCTTACTATGACAATTGCTATTTCAGTTGTTATGGGCCATAATGGGCTATAGGGATGATTTAAAAGAGCACAATAGCTATCTGTAATTACACATGAATAATCCATGAATTCTCTAGCACAGTGCTTATAATCAGACTCTTAATAGCCAAGGCATAGATATTTGTACTTGTTTCCCCTTCAGCAACTAGACTAGAAGGCACCTCTACATGTAAACTCCACTACAACAGGCCAAAAACAATTCTTTCTTTCTGTGTCCAATCTTGACTTTTCTTCCTGTGCTTAAAATAAATCAGCTAAAGCAGAGGGTAACGGCATATTGCATCACTGCCAAGAGTGCAGCCTGCTAATGAACTTGGCTGGGCATGGAGAGCTGCCTGGAGCTGCCTTCTCAGAAGCTGCTTCCTTTGGTTTTATTAGACACAAAGAGTTATTTTTTCAAGTTTCTAAACTCTGATAGTAGCTTGCTTCTGTGACAACTCTTTTTCTGTGTAGAAAGACAAATAAGAGAAACACATAAGTTCAGAAAGTCAGGGTTTGATTTTACATTGGCTTATTTCACATTGAACATTTTCTGAACTGTTGCCCAACTTTTGCCTCTGTTTTGAAGCAGAGCACTGATCACAAAAGTATATTTCTTGCAAGTCAGATAGAAGTCTTTCAGGGAACTATATTGGTAAAAGCTTGGGTTGATGGCATCATGTAAGTGGCATCACATAAAAAAGCCAAGTTGACCCAATTTTTGTAAAACAAGGCCTCTTTAATTTCAGATACATCATTCTGAGCTAATGGAATAAAATCTAGGTGACTAACACTCTGTAAAACCTACACTCACCCCTTTGCCTTGTGTTTATGATGTCTGTCCTGTGGTTGTTTTAGACTTTAATGTTGGTCCTAGGTAAGCAGAGGAACACTGTTTGTGCTGATCAAAGAGCATTGCATAATTTTATTTCCAGCAATAATTATCTGGGTACTCATGCCATTTTGGGCTCTGCAAAAAGGGTTTCCTTCCTCATAAAGGGCTGAAGAGGGTTTTTCATTCTCTCAGAAGATGCTATTTTTTTCCCCTCCAAGTTTCAATGCTAAGGCATTGTTAGGACATGCTTTCGAATGGCTTTCTTGCAAAATTAAAATGTAACTTGTCCTAAAAAAACTGTTGCAAAATGAAATAAGAGCCTGCAGAATATTCTTCTGAGTCATGCAAATTATTTTTAAAAATATTATTTCCTCTTAACTGCTGACTGTTTGTACATTTGTCTGCACATCAAGTAAACACGAAGGAAGGATGTGTTTTCCCTAACAGCTGAGTCTGTACAGAATACACACACATAGAGGAAAGAGGTAACTTGTAAGTGATATGACATTAGAAAGACATGTAATAGCATAGTCAGCTTCCAGTCCATCTTTTTTCCTACCTCTCTAAAAAAGAAAAGGCAGTTTTGCCCAGAGGAAGAAATAAAAGGGAATCCTTGTTAAAAGGTACATTAACAAAATAAAAGAACAGCTTTATTAGGGACATGTGCAGAAAGGGATGTTTGAGCAGCAAATGATAATTTACTTTTGAGGTATATTAAAAAGGTTTACTTTTGAGGTATATTAAAAAGGTTTAATCTTACTGATCATGAGTTAAATTGGATGTTTTAATCAGTTAGTGAGTGCCAAAAATAATTATGCCAGAATGCTTAGTCTGCAGAATGTGTACACAAAGCATATAAATCCTTTCCTTCCCCAGGGATTTCTCAGAATAACATACAACTAGAAGACAAAAGCGATATCAAACTCACATAAATTAACATTGCAAATGATCTGAAAAAAATACAATAAATAATGTGATTCTATCATTCTGAATATGCTATACAGGGGAGAGCGTCCAACACAAATATGTTCATTAATCTCTTATATCCTCACTAAACTTTTTCAGGAAACATTCCTGCCATTTACTTTTCACAGTTCAATTGAAGGTCATCTTATGAATAGCAAAAGTGGGTTAATATCTTAGCAAAGAAATCTATAATCTTTTCTGAAATAAATGTTCAAAACTGAATTAATTTGACTTTTTCTTCCTCTTGGGAAGAAAAGTATTTGCCAGTATTTAATAGCCACACTGAAATCTGGAACAATGCACCCTAATGGCTCCTTTTCTTTAGTTCTGTTGCTTCTCACAGAAGTGCACAGAGATTTCATTTATAGAGGATCTTTTTTTTAATCTAGTATAGTACATAGCCACAGTCTGTGTGTGTGTGTGTGTGTGTATATATTGTATGCGTGTATGTGAGTTCATAATTACTGAAGATTGGATGTAAATTTAAATGAGATGGCAGCTGTGTAGGTGAAATTATCTTTAATCTTTGCAAAATAATTTTGGGTCCAAATTTTTCATATAACTTTTTTGCTTGCAAAATATAAGAACATGCCCATCACATATGCTATGCCTACGCTATATGAAGGCTTTTTTGGAAGCACCCAAGATATAACTTTTGAAATGTAAAAAAACAATTTTATGATTCAAGGGCTTGATTTTTAAATTTTTGAATTCCTATCTTCACCCTTTCAGTTAATTCTATTTTTTTTTTAATAAAAAAATCTCACATGGTAAGCCTACCAATTGGGACTAACAGGTTGATTTTAAAATTTTTAAAAATTATTCCTTGCAGTTTCACTTCCTCAAGACACAAAACTGGAGAGAAAAACTGATGCAAAAAAGAAAAGGCCATAATGCTGAAATGATGAGTTGGTAATTATAATATCATCCTGCCCTGCTTCAGGCATGGCTGAGTTTTTTCTCAGGCTTTTTATTTCCTGTAAAAGGCCATATATAGGCTTGATTTTTCACTACTCCCATTGTTTCTCGGAAGTTAGCTCTGCTGAAAGCAACTGAATTAGGATTGCAATAGCAATAAAGAGGACACTGTCTTTATTCTCTTGCCATTTACGTACCTCCACATACCTGCATAAGTATCCCACACGAATGAAGCATTCAGCAATACCTTAGCGTTTGGCAAGACAAGTGCTTCAGATACTTTAGTACCTAAAAATAAAACTTGAATCCATATACAATACAAATTGTTGGCCACTGACAATGTATTAAATTAATGTCAGCTCATGGAAGACCATTCTCAAAACTCATTGGTTCGTTTCATATGTAAAATTCAAAAATAGTAATAATTCCAAAACAACATTTGAAATTTGGATTACAGTTGTTTTCTTAATATCTTATATGTCTTATATCTCATATGTCTTAATATCTTATATATCTTAATATCTTATGTCTTTGAGTGCCTTCCATGTTTTAGGCACTTTCTACTTGTGAACAGCAAAATTTCAGAAAACTGAAAACTGTGTACAAAAACTTGTACTGTAAGTTGCTCCCAGATACCACCTTAAAGTTTCAGTTACCAGAAAAACCACTGGCCTTCGTACAGAAATTTTAAAATGGGTGATTTCTATACTACACACTTACTGAAATACCCACATATAATATGGGGTATCACCACATGTGAGCTAGAGACAGAATATTACCACTAAGCATGAATGTTGAAATTTTTTTCAGTANTTAATATTTTAATTTAAATTTTTTGTCCATTTTTGTTCAGTAAAAGTTGTTCAGTATTGTCTTTAATGTTTGGTAAATTATAAAAATTAGGAGATTATTTTGGGTTAGATATTCATAAAATCCAAATTGTTATCTGAGATTATCCATTGTTACCTCAGGGCAGCCAATTTTTAATTTCTGCCGTTCTTAATTTCCCTAAGGGTAAAGCAGGGGGAAGAAAACCACACACACACACACACTCTCAAAAACCCCAAAAAACTAAACAAACAAA
>VWYP01025823.1:13960-37812 GCA_013400435.1 Pycnonotus jocosus | reverse complement strand
AAAAAAAAAAAAAAGGGGTGGCAATTAACGTAGAGATGTGTGACCTTGGCTGAAATACTTGACAACATGCAAATATTCAGGGAAATATATGAGTCCAGCACAGAAGTAACAGAAAGTCACAGACAGTGACAGTCACAGAGGTCAAGAGAAAATTGGATGCTGTGGCTGTTGGGGAGGGGGAAAGAAAAAACCAAAAAAGGGAAAGGTAAAGCAGCAGCAGTTTGGTTTGAGATTTTGTAGCAAGAGCTGATTGAACAGATTAATTTATGAAATGTTCTGATCTGATGAGAGAGATCTCTCAGGCACGCTGCTGATCCTGCACTAAGGATGCTGTCATGCCATTGCTACCAGCACCTGCCATGTGCTACTCACTGTTTACTACGAGTGGGGCAACCCAGGTTTCCTTCTGTTCTGGTAGGAATACACAGAATTTACCATTGACATGCTGAAGCTTTGATTGGTGTGAAACATGGGATTTTGTAATGCTGCAGAGCAGACTGAGTACACCAAGGGTGGAACAGCATAAAAAGATAAGAACTAGTCAAAAATGGCAAGTTCAACATGTCACTTGATATTTCAGCACTGGCTTTTTTATCTAAGTGTTGTGCCAAAACTCAATCAAAAAGCCAAAACATCATGCATGTTCTGAAGAACATGAAGTACCAGAAAATTTCTGATGCAGTTTTTTTGTTTTGTTTTGTCATTAATGTCAAATTGAAACACAGAGCTATAACTTGAAAGAAAGGCAATTGGATAAAAATGGAATTTATGAGTATGGTCAAGCAAATGGCTCACAACAGAAAAAGCCCAAAGGAAGGGTTTAACCAGGAAGGGAACAGAGCCATGCACCATCTCAATAGGAACACTCACATGAGACCACAGAAATTGAGGTGAACAAGGATTAACATCACACTGACATAAAACTTTTTGGTTCAGCAGCTTGTACCTCTAAATAAAATGACGTTTTCAATCCCAAAAAGAAAAATCACGAGGTATAGGCAAAACTGTCATTTCCTCCAGGAGAAAACATGCCATGAGAAAATTGCTAATGCTTCAGGAAGTAAAAGTTGTGTGTGTATACACATACACACGTATTTACATATTTAACATGCATTTCATAGTAAAAATCTCCATGCATAATCCATCTTTTCACCAAAAATCTATAGAGCAGAACACTTTCCTGATTGCAAAGGAACCAGGTGGCAGAGAAGGGTCAAGCAGGGCTGGCACATGGAGGGAGCTGCTCCTTTTGTCTGCCCACAGAGCTGCCCAAAAACTCACTTTACAGGGGAAAGAAGCATCACTGTGCAACCTTCACCCCAACCACAGCTGCTGCCAGCTCCAGGCACAGCATCTCCCCCAAAAGTGGCTCCTTCCTTCACCCAAGGTGTGACTCCAAAACTGCTGTTGCCAAAATCGTCATTTTTCAAATGTTCCCCTTGAGACACCAGCAAAATGGGTTTGGAATTGGCTTCCTCTGATGCATATTGTGAGTCATCCAGAAGCCTACATTTCCTCATGTTTCACATTTTTGTTATTCGCATTAAGCCTTGCTTTTGGTCAACATTTGTTTTCATTAGATCATATTTTATCCTGGGCTTTAAGATTGTTAATTGTTTTCTCATCAGGAAGATTTTCCATGTTTTTTTCCTGTGGAAAACCTGAACACCACTTGTTGGGATTGTACAGATTACAAAAGAGGAGATTGTGAGCCCTCTCTCTTTAATGTTAGAGTTAGCTTTAGTGCTTTTTGCCCAGTTATGATCCCTTCAAATAGTATTAGATCACATCAGCCCACAGATTGACCAAGATGGGAGCAGGGATGAATATTTGGGAGATATTTACTTATTTGCAGTGCTAGTCTTTAACTTTGTTTCTTGAAAGGGAAAAAGTTATTTAAAGTTATTTAACTTGGCTGGGCTGGAAAGGCTTTTTATTGTTTTAAATCTCTCCAACACTCCCCCTACCCTATTATTTATTCTGTTTATGCTTGGACACACTTAGGCTGTCTCTTAATTCTGCATGGAGGAAGCAGAATGTGAGGCAAGATGTCCAGGATCTGAGATTTCATCTCCTTTTTCTCACTGGAGACAGCAACAAATTTTACACAGCGCTGCAGATGAGTGGAATTCAATGCAGACAGTTGTCAAATGGAAGATATGGGTGTCAGGGCACTCATTTCATCCTTCTTTGGGGTTGTCACCAAATAGTTACAGAGAATTTTTTCAGAAACAAGAGGAAGCCAGGTCAAACTTCAGTAAGTAGAACTTAAATAGAAAAAAAGTACAGCAAAAGAGATTTCTTTAAGCTAAATAGACCAGGCTAACCCTAACTGCACTGCAGTATTTCAGATTTAAAATGCCATTGAGTGAAACCTACTGCCCCAACATCAGACCTCCTCAAATCCCCCATGGTTCTCCTGGAGTCTTGGTCTTCAACAACATGTAAACTCATACTGAAGTTACACCTAAAATTAGTAGGAGCCAAGAGGTAGCAAACTGAATAAAAGACAATTTATATTTTTAGGCATTAAGTAATTTTCAGTGGGGAGGGGGGTAAAAAGTTCCCTTTTTTTGGAACCTGTAACTTTTGCCTGCATGAAGGGCCTGAGCTGCACTTTTGCAGACAAAGGCACCCTCAAGATCTTGTAGCAACAGAGAGATTACACACCTATCTCATGGCACCAGAGAACTCAGGCTTGCACTTGAGACCAGAGCTCCTCAACAGGTTTTAATCAGATTCTGGTTTTTCCTCTGCTGGCAGAGAAACTCAGGAGCATAAGGCTGGGCTCAAGTGCAACCTCTGCCTCCCTGGGCAGCTGGCTCAAAGTCAGCTTTGCCCTGTGCAAAGTCTGATCTCCAAGCACAGCCACGAGCAGGAAATCAGACAGATCCTTGGTTAAATACAAGGATACAAATTAGACATTTCCTTGGTTAAATACAAGGATACAAATCAGACATATTCTTGGTCATGGAGCAGCTCTGTGATCAAGCAGCTGTATTGCAGAGCTCATCTGCACAGCCTCAGCTTTGCAGTGTGGCAGACATGACACAAAAAAAAATTTTAAAAAAGAGTACCACATGCATTCATCAAGCTTACTTAAATACACACACACATCAAATTCTCTCCCTCTTCCTGCCCAAGTCCTAAGTTCACTGCAACATTATTAATACATGACATGTGCTTGTGAATCTATGCTAGAATTTCATGCAGCTATTGCAGAAAAGTATCCAAAATCCCACTGTGGCCTGTTTTCAAAAGTGAAAGACACAAACAAAATGGGTGAAAATCTGAGTTTTCACATTTAGGAATATTTACTGAACAGTTTGCATATTCTGAATGAACCTTATGTAAGAGTCTACATGTTCAAATGGCCAAAAATAAGTGAAAAGCTTTAGTGAGCAAATTTAAAATATTTCTTCAAGTTTTAGTTTTTAGCCATTAAGGGCTCTGTGTTTTGCCTGCTTCCTGCAGCTTTTGTTTCCTTCCAACAGTCCATAAAAACCCAATATCACTAAGGATTTAAGCAGAATCCTAAGTTAGAGATCTACACCTCAGTGTCTGTGGTTTCACCAAACAGAAATGGAATTACTTCCATTTATTCTAAACAAAACCAAGCCTACCAGAAAACCCTACCAAAGCACACCTCAATAAAGTGAAATAAGCTCCACAAAAAGGCTTGGAGTAGGAGATATACACAATCTGCTTATTGTCTCATCACTGCATTTCTCAAGAAAATGAACTAAGAGTAAGAGACCTAAGAAAGTCTGGCCAGCCAAGATCCTTCACTCACTCACTCCCTCCTCCTTTATGTAGCATTTCTACCTGTAATATCCAAACATTATTATAAGTGACTCTTTCAAAGAGGAGATCTAAACTAGAAAAAGTTTGCTCAGAACTAAGCAACTAACAAGAGAGTTTGGATTGAGGAGGACGGGGCCAACACATTCATTAAAGAAATAACAAAAGCTTTCCCTGCCTGCAAATCACTGCAACCTCCAAAGAGCTTTTAGATGCAGCCTCACCTAGAGCTCATCAAAGCAGGCTATTCTCAAAGTGACAAAGGCATTAGCAGACCACACTCCCCCCATCCTCTCAGTTTCTATTTCTAGCCCCACTAGCAATGCTGGGAAGAGGAGGAATTATAGATATTCTCAAAAGATCTTGCATGTTTTCAGGTAAGTAGTGTTCATACAGAATTGATTTGCAGCATACTCAAAATGAAGGGAAAAAAAACCACACCCCAAAAGCATAATATGAGGAATTTATATCCCCCTAGAAAACAGTAATTGTGTTGGTTACAAATTGACGTGATGTAATGCCTAGATGGAAAAGTTATCAACAGATTATGAAAGAGAAGAAAAGAATATTTGCAGTAGCTTATGTTGGTAACACTTGCTGCAGATTAAACAGCAGCTTTTGCTTCAGAAGTTTTAAAATTACTTTACAAAACGTACTTGCAGATATCCTTGCTTTTTTCCTTAAAATCTATCTCCTCTGAGGTGCAACGTGACCATGGTAAAGGGAGTAACTGTAGGTAAATGAGGAATTTGTTCAAGGCAGACTGAGCTGGTACAGGTAAGAAGGAAGTCGACAACATTCTCTCAAAAAATACCTGATAAAATCCCTGGTCGTGGTTTAAGCCTGAGTGGAGCTAACCTATATCCTTCCTCAGCTACCAAAAGAAATAGAAAGAGCCAAGAAGAGCTGCTGTAGGTTTAACACAAAAATCTTCATCTTGGCACACAGCATTTTCCAGCACATATTCCCATGGAACAGGCTGATGTCCCCAGACATTTCATGAGAATTCTTGAGAAACATGCCTTTCCTTTGGGAAAAGTGGCTTTAACAACTTGGGAAAGTTCAGTGTGTACACCTTAATTTATTAAAAACATTTTCCTCTTACATGCTGCTTCAATTTTGTTGATAAAAGCTCTCATTTTAGAAGCGTGTTATGAGCAGCGGCATTAGAAAAGCTGTAAATTTGGGAAATGGAGCAAAACCAGCTGTGCTGAATCTGGGCAGAGGGAAACTGCAAGGTTCTACACATGGGAGCCTTCCCAGTAAGGGCATGGACCCAGAATAGAGGTTCTGACCCACAAACCAGCACCAGGAACAAATGCTGCAGAGCATTTTAGGACTAGAACCAAATGCAGATATAACTTCCCATAAAATGAAGCAGGGACATTGGCTTTCCTGAATTAGAATGTGACTGGCACAGACATGTGTGTGTGTGTACAGGATTCCTATCCTTGAGAACTGCTCAGAGGTATTGCTGACAGCCAGAAATTGATCCTGTGTTCTGTTAGATCTCCAGCAACTCAGGAGGTCCAAAGAGACATCAATTCAATATTAACTTGCACCTAGGAAAGCTGTCACTGACACACCTGTACTCAATGCACTGAGAGGTGAGCAGTGTCATATTTTACTTCGCTATCTCCAGTGAAAAATTCAGAATCAAGTTCTCGTGTATTTTCTTATTCTGCTGAAGAATATCTTCTATCTTGCCAGCCTGCATTCCCCTTTATGGCATACCTTAAGGATTCATCACAATTTCTGAATGCTTTGGACTTTTTTTTTACATGTGCTGCTGGTAGTCTGGAGACAATTTGTAAACCAAAGGGTAGTTTCTGCTTGTATTTAAAATATTTATAAAAAGCAATTATTTTAGTCTATTAAGGATGTCACCTTGGGCAATTTATTTTGTTCATACATAGCCATGTAACACAGGAATTCCCTCAGAGAATTGAGCACAACAGGAATACGGAATGCTTTACTGTACATGGCTAGGAGTTTCTTAAAACCAAAAAAGAAAATTGTACATATTCTGGTTTATATTAACTTGCACTATTTCTTCTTTTATATAATGCAATTTTGTACTTGACCCAAATTTTCCCTTAAGTAGTTTTGTCAGCAGGTTCCTATGAAGCTGCCATTGTCACCCTTTGTGAAACATTTTCTTGCAATTTCTGTCTGGGAAACAGGTTTGTACATTCATATTGGTGGGACTCCTGAGAAAAAACAATAACTATATTGCCCAGATTCAATCCCTGATTCAAAAAGCACTGCCTTCAGAGTAGTTCCTGAAGCTGGAAGGCAGCAAAATATCTTGTCCTTGTTGCCTGGGCTGCAGATTGTCTGACCCAATTTCTTCATTCCTCTTAATGCTCTTCAAATCCTCCTTGACACCTGGATGAGCCCTTTCACTTGCCACTCAAGTAAATTATAATCTTGTGGTACCCCTGCAAGCTCTCTCAGGCTTCTGCTTTTTCCACTTGTGCAAACAGCTCCAGACTGATGTAGGAACACATGCAAAATGCACATGGATCTCACACACACAGAACTTGCCAAATTCAGTTAAATCCTGCAGGTATGGGCAGAATGTTCTTTGCATGATTCATGACACCTGAGCCCACAGGACATTTCCCACTGAATGCTGACAAAATTGAGAGCACTGATGTCATGAGCCACTTCAGTCCAGCTTTTGGGAACCAGGGGAAGATGAACCCACAGCCCATAAGGGCCCTTTGCATGGTTTCTCTCCTTTTTTTTTCTTTTTTCCTAAGTATAAATTACCTTCATGATGCCTTGGGAAGGCTGACCTGAAACAGAGACTGGACAGAGCTGGAGAATAAAGTAGATATTTATTGAAAGGCCTTCAGGATACACCTTGGGCAGGACAGGGCCTGACCAGGGCTACACCCAAGGTGGACCAAGAATGGTCACAAAATGGATGAGCAGTCACAAAGTCTTACACTTCTATAGGTTTTGGTCCATTTNTTCTTTTTTCCTAAGTATAAATTACCTTCATGATGCCTTGGGAAGGCTGACCTGAAACAGAGACTGGACAGAGCTGGAGAATAAAGTAGATATTTATTGAAAGGCCTTCAGGATACACCTTGGGCAGGACAGGGCCTGACCAGGGCTACACCCAAGGTGGACCAAGAATGGTCACAAAATGGCTGAGCAGTCACCAGGTCTTAGATTTTTATAGGTTTTGGTCCATTTATTGGGGTTTGATTGTCCAATTACAGCTCCAGGTTGTGAGGTCCCATCCTTCCTGTTCCTCCCTCCAGCCCACTGTTGTTTGTGCTTTTGGGCCTGAAAGTTGTCCTTGGTCTTCAGCAGGAAAAGGATTTGTTTTGTCTCCCTACTCTGTGCAGAGCTGACTGGCACTGAATGTGAGGCTCAGAACTGCACCCCTGGGCAGCACAGAATGTGAAAAATAGGAAAGCTAAAACTTAAGGCATCACCCAAATTTCTGGCATAGCTCAAACTTGTGGTCTCGGTGGTAACACCCAACAGCTCAGCTGCAATGGTTGTGCTGAGGTTTGAACTAAGCCTAGCACTAAATAGTCCAGGAACTTTTGAAAATATCACAGCTCAGCAAATCTTTTGCACATGTGAAGTTAGAAAGCCACATTCATAGCTTTCCTGCAGCTAATTGTAGGAGATACTGGTGTACACATGACAGAGGCTACTGTAGATTTAATTAGCATAGTTTGATAACCTAGATGCCTTAGCAAAAACAAACAAAGCTTTGAAGATTACAAGAAGATTGGATCAAAAATGGCAACAGGAAAAGATTGAATCAACTTCTGCAAGCAAGAAATGGTTTAAAATGTCTAAGTTTGTTTGTGTGATGTTTAACTTAATCATTGTAGTAAAAAATTGCCAGCCTTCCTAGAACAGTATATAAGCATTTGGAAATACAGTAAAAAACACTTAATTCTGATCACAAATCAGTCTTCCTATCTCCCTCTCAATCGTCGATAGCTAAACATAAAAACCAAAATTGTACCAAAATCTTGTACCAGAAAGGTTCTCTTGAAATTTGAGTGATTTATACTTAGGAAGAAAGAAAAAAAAAAATAGGAGAGAAAGCTCCCACAGGGCTGTGGGGTCAGCTTCCCCCGGTTCCCAGGAGGTGGACTGAAGTGGCTCATGACATCAGTGCTGCTCTTCAGCCAAACCCCAGCTCCTGAGGCTTGCTCTGCTCAGCCCTTCCTGCCCTGGCAGGGGACAGGCAGCACAGCCTGGAGCCCTCAGGCTCTCCAAATAGCTGATATCATCACGAGAAAACCCTGCTACCAGTGTGCGACTGAGAACAGCCTTTCCGTCAAAGGCTTTGTATTTGTCAGGTTGAGCTGGTGTGAACGATTCGTGGGTCTCGTTTATAACACAGCCAGACTGGCTGATGAAGGAAACAGCCTCTAAACACAGCTGGGAAATGCTCCTTGTCAACAGTGCAGCTCTCGGTGATGACAGCACAGGGGGTAATTTCCCCTTCTCCCCTTCCCTCCTCGTTGTGGGTAATTGGCATTAGGAATTTAGACATCAAATAAGAGAGAGTTAAGAAAATTTGCAGATCAAACTCAACTTGTCTACTTTACATTATAAGCATTTTTTTCCTCCCAGCAAAGACCATGCCTCTTTCCATTCCCGTTCCTTTCCTACTTGTGAGATCACAGGGTCATTCACAAGTCATTCCTGAGAAGCACTGACACAGATTTTTGGGCACCCTACTCGAGAAATGCTCCTTCCTCGAAGTTCAGAGTGGCCAAGTTGTACAAGCCTGGTTTCTACATCTCAAAAATCCTCAAAAAAAATCTGACATCAAAAGAATCTGATAACCCTCTCCCCAGCAAAAATATTGGCCTCCTTAGCCATTTAGGGGTGCACATTCATGGGTTTCTTAAACGCTTGTCCCCAGGATGGTTTATTAATCTTCTTTAAACCAATTATTAATAAAGCTAAAGTTGTTTCTCCTCTCTGTCCATCATTCTCTTCCCACTTCTTCTAGTTCCCAAGCACAGAGACCACCTTCCCAGTCTCAAAGCATAAAGATAGTTGAATATCAGACCTGCAAACCAAAGCACTTGTATCTCAAGGATATTTCTATCAACTGAAAAACAAACCTCTTTGACTGACCAAATAAGGATTACTTAATGAAAAGTGTTCACAGCTGTACAAGTTACCAGAATAAGTGATTTTATCCCCACCTGGCACAGAAAATGTTGACAACGACAAAGCAAATAAATGCATAAGCCTTAAAAATCATACTTTTAATAAAAGCACACCTTCACTTCCGACAACACTACTCCCAGCCTTTTAATGCAGGAGTGATTTCTTCACCTATTTGCCAAGAAACTATCGCTATTTTCTGGATGCCCACACGGACAGGCACACGCTCAGCTGCGGGTTGTTAAGCTGCTTTTAGCACCTGAGACATATAAAGTGCTTTTAGGGGGTTTCTCACGCCAAGCCCTTTCCCCTAACAGGGCCATTACCCCGTTATCTCACCGGGATTATCTCCGCATTAAATTCCAGCAGTTGGGTCCTGCAGGGTCTCCAGGTCACTGCTGTGGATTTCGGGTGCTTGGCATTGCTGGAATCTGCACTGGATAGAGTTTAGCTTCGTGACTAGCCATATTTATGTATTTTATACAGATAACTCCCATTATTATCTCATTTTTCTATTATAAAATACAAAGTCAGGGCTGCTGCTGGCAGCAGTGATTTGGTGAGCTTTGGGAATGTATTGGAAAGGTATCCATAGAGCACACCCAAGGAGGTGAGCTCCTACCTCACAGAGCCCAGACTGAAGTATCCTCACTTCCCCACCCTTGTTCATTACTATGAAAGGAAGGAAGACACAGATTTTTAGCAGAGTTGAGTCAATTTTTAACTAGCTGTTGTAATGTTCCTTATTGCTAGAAAATTGTGAATCAATAAAGCTGGAATTTTTCATAGAAAAGGGAGCTCATTCCCAACGGAGAGTTTGAACGACCTGGATGTAACTTCCAGGCCCCAGTATTTCTTTGGAAAGCCATTTAATAACATTTTAAGAGGTGACAGAGAAAGGTCTTCAGGATGAAAATTAATTTTATTCAGCCATAGAGGTTAAAGAGGTTCCCTCTTCAGCACTGAAACCAATTACTTCAAGTAGCCTTGTGTCAAAGGCAAGGTAGAGATTTGCAGAGATTAATATTATCCCATCCCAAATAGCTAACCAGTTGTTCAGCAGCTGTGAGGAGCCCTATACAGAATGCACATATTTAAGAAATAAAGCACCCTCTCTATTTCTCAAAAAAATATAAATAAACATGTCTGATCAGCCCCCTTCAAAGGAGAACATAATTGATATTAAAAGTGGTAACACTTTAGGCTCAGATGGATTCTGATTACACATTATCAAATATTTAAAACAAAAGGCTGTAGGCTCTTGTGCAAAAGTCATGCTGGGGGAAAAAAAGATGACAGTCTTTCCTTTTTAGTTTCTACACAAATATATATTTGGGTGAGATATTACTGTACTAAAAATATGCATCTGAGCAGTTATAGATATTGCAACAGGATTAAAAGTGAAAAACTNCGGAGCGCGATGTAAGGGTTTGTCAAAGAAAACAGCTCAGGCAGGAGGGTTGTCTTGTTTGTCCCGCCCCTCCCCGAACACCTTTTATTTATAAGAAAACGAGTACAAACGGCTCAACAAAAAAGCAATTCCTGATAAAAAAAAATAATGGATGCCTGGAGCTCCCAGCACTTCCTCCTGTCCCCAGGGTGACAGCTGTAATATTAGTGTGCTCAGCCTCTAAACAATCAGCAGCTTGAGGTACACTCCCAGCCTACCAAAGCCCTCATGCTGCAGCAAGCAAACACTGAAATTTCTCAGACCCTGCAACTAATTATTAAATTACTGTATTTATTGAAAGACTGACAAAACAAAATGCCCTATTGAAAGCTGACTGCTTGGAGATATTTCAGCTTCAAATGGATGCACGGTGCTTTTTTTTTTTTTGTACAGAAATTACCAGCAGCTTTTCAGATTTAAGGGAAATTTCTCCTCCAATAGGTGGTGCTAGAAAGTTCTCCAGTTATCTAAGTAGCTGAGAGAAGTATTGCTAAAAAAAAGAAAAAATACAGAAAAAAACCCACGAAACCCACTAAGAACCACCAAACACAATATTCTGTCAATAGCAGGCTTCTAAAACACACTTATATTTACTATTTTAAAATCGTTGCTTTCCTCTGAAATGATCAAGTTTCTTTAATTTAAAAATTTCTGATATTCTCATCAAAATTGCATCTAATAACTCCAGCTTGTGTGTAATGCTGCATGATACCAGTGACCAGATATTCTAGTTCCAAATTTCTGCTCTATTTCATATGTCCATCATTCCTTAAAGTGAAAGGGGATTTAATATTCCTACAAAATTTCAGAGTGGTATTGCATTCTCCCTTCCAAGGCACCAGACTTTTTTTTTCTAATCTTCTAATTGTAATGTATTATTGAACACAGGAACTGGCTTCTCGAGGAATGAAACGTGAAAACCAGCTCCAAATCATCTATTTTTAGATGTTTTCTCATTATGTTCATCTTCCCTTCAAGAGATGAAAGGTTCACATTTATTCAGCTACAAGGCCAAGACTAAGGTAGATTTTCATGGGAGCTCTGTACCACAAGTGGGAAAATTAACTCTGGTTTTCACAAGATGAGAAAGAGATGATAGAAGATCAAGGTAGAGCCAGCTTGTGGCAAAACACTCCCTAAATGATTGGATTAAAACACCAAACCACCCCAAACATTGATGGCACAAAGAAAAAAACCCCAAAAATTGATGATGTCAAAATACTTGCATTCAGAATATTTCAGCTTGTCATTAAATTAAAAAAAAAAGCATTTACTCTAAAAATATTAAGTCTACAATACATACAATCCAATATTTTAGATTTAAAAAAAATTCAGGTCCCAAAAAATTTGTTTTTGCTGTTCCATCTAGTTATTATTTACATTGCACAAAACCTTCATATTTTTGCACATTTTTATAATTTTTTCAACATTAGTTGGACACTGAGTACAACTTCACAGAAGTCACTGAACTTCTTTGTCTGTGTGACTAAACCATAGCCTTCAGATACTAAATTTATAGATTAAATTGCCATTTCTCAGCTCTTTCATCATGAAATGGGGAATATTCCTGAATTTTCTTGTGTATTAAGTAACAAATGGCACTAACACAAAAGCAAGCACAATGCACATCACAGAAAGTACTTTGATAATTCATTTCCCAAATGTCATTTATAGTGTTGCTTATTTATGGTAATATTTCTTACGGTAATAGTAAATGCCCTTGGGCATATTTTTATTACTTAAGATTTCTTTGCTTTTAAAAGACCTCACTGCAGCACTCCACTGTTGAATTTTTGCTAAGTGGCAAGGAAACAACCATTTTTTTTGCTGGGCAAATAAAAAAAAATTGATTGCTAAGATTTCTTGCATCTTTTAAGAGCACTCTGCTCCTAAACATCTTTGAATCACTGGCATCACAATATCTCCTGAGAAGCAGGGAAGAGATAAAGAAAAAAAAATTTAAAAATATTAAATCTATATTTCACCTATTGCTGAAGTCTTTCCCCATCTCAGAGAAGAGAGTATGTGTAGCAACACTGAAAGACAACACGTGGAGCTTATTCTATCCAGCCAAAGAGTGATTTAGGAGAGAGGAATGCATTTCCCGGAGCTGGAGAGGTCGACATCCCAAACCTTGCAAAGCAGCACAGCTCATGACCATAAATAGGTTGAGCCCTGCAGTTTTCAAGCTACTGTTCATGAGGCTCACTGCCAATGTTTGAGCACATGCTGGGGTCCAAAGGGGCAGTCTGCTCACTCAGCTCCTCATCCCTGGACATTTCCCACCCACCTCAGCTCCACTGCAAACCAGCCATGGCTCTACTGGAGGCTTAGCCTTCACCCTGATCTGCCTCACCACAGAGCTGCACAAGAGGTGTGGCAGAAATACATAATTAAAAGCAAGAAAAATGTAAGTGCACCTCCTTGGCAAGGCCCACAAATGATAAGTAAACCACAGTTTTGCTTTTATTTGCCCATTATCGCCAAAGAAAACAAAGGCCCTGCAATATTCAGCCTCTCCACAGCCCCAACATCCTGAATGTTATTTTTTGTTCAGCATTTCTTCAAGATTGCAGCACACTCTGATGTGGCTGCACTGTTCTAGAAAAACACCTGTCCATCTCTGCTGCATTCCTCAGCTATTGAGCACCTACATGCTCACTTCTGGGAGATGGTAACAAGTCTCCAACAGCTTGGAGAGCAAAGGAACTGCCTTAGAGCCAGGAATAGCTCATGCAAGGATCATAGTTCATACGAGAATCTGACTTAGCCTGCAAACACAGGAAGCAACACCCAACAATATGATGCAATCCAGGTGTACGTTGGTGAAAATGCTGCAGTTACCAAATTGAAAGAACTTCATTACCTGAAGTGCTCATAGTTTGGGGTTTTTTAAATTTTAAAGATACCAGCGATTTTTTTTTTTAATGGAGAAACATAACCTGCTCCTACTTGTCACAAGTAGGAAATCAATGGATCCAGGAAATGCCAAGGTAAATTCAGCATATACTGCTCCTGGTTTGTTCCATACTTCACTATTTGCAGAGCTGTGATGGCTTTACCTTTCTTATGCCAAGTGGACTGACACCTTTAGGATGTTCTTCATAGCCTGAAGCTGTTTGAGCAGCACTTCCAGACCCAAGCCCTGAAAACAGGCCGGTGTTTGTATTGTTGAACAAAAAGGTGCATCATTTATGGTGCTAGTCAGAAATCAAGGACTTCAAAGGTATTTGTCTACTACAGCAGAGCCTTCCTGCTCACCTCTGCTCATTTGTTTTCCCTCCTGTCTGTCAAATGAACAGTAGAATCATCCAAATCTGAGAATAGTCTTTACACAAAGCATCATCAGCAAAAGTTGCTATCAAAATACAACAGGCATTCTCCCATTTTATTTCTGAGTTATTGGTGTCAAGAGTACTCCAGAGCCCATTCTTCTTGAGATTGTCAATATTTTTCTTCCTCAGGTAAGGATAAAATATATAAAAATATTTAGAATCCTCAAGACCACTCTTAACATGGAACCTGTGAATCACCCTGATCATGGAAAAGCGAGACAGAAAGAGTGTGTTTGCAGTTACTAATGGGTTAACTAAGTTCAGAAATGCTGTTGAATTCCTTCTTTGTAAAACAGTTTTAATAGTATTTTGCATAGAGCTCAATTAGCAAACTTAAAATAATTGACAATGGACTCAACTTCCAGTTTCACACCACAATTAAAATGCATCTACAGCTAGAGACACCTGCATCCCATTACCAGATATTTATACAGATTTAGCCATGTCAGTGACTTAGTGAGAAACATTAGGTAGCCATGATCTCAAGTGGCCAAAAATCCCTGATTTCTATGACAAATCACAAAACTTACAGGTTGAAAAGACTTCTTTGAACCAGCAGAGACCCACATAAGGATGGTCCTGCAGCCAGGCCACTGTGTATCCCCTCCTTGCCCTCAGCACACCTAAGGCACAAACTGCACTCATCCCAGCAATAAAGAGCTCAGGAAGCTTCTGTCTGCCAGGCACACCTCCATCCATTGTGGTGCTGCTCTACAGGGCAAACCCATTTAGCACACAATTATTCAAAGATGCTGAATTTTAATACACCATATTTTTCAAACCAGTCCACTCTGTTAGATGGAAACCCTTTTAGCTTGACTGGCAAGTTGACAATTTGGCATCCCATCATTTTTAACGAGCTACATAGCTCTTGAACAGAGTTTAATTAAAATTGGTACTACACACACTGCCCTGCAGTTTATAGTATGATTTTCAGGTCAGATGCACCTATCAGTGCCACCTTTTGGCAGTCACAGCTCTCCCACCCCAGCACACAAAATATTACTCGACACAGGCTGCAAGAGCCACTAGATAGCAGCAAAAGGAGCTGTGTGCTCAGCAGCATGTGCAGTGCCCTCTCCCCCACCCATCCATCCATCCATCCCCTGCTTACACAAGCAGCTGTGCTCTCACTGTGCAGAGGAACACAACACTGGAAACAACACCAGATTTCCACAAACCACATGTGCAGATACAATAAAACAATTGCTAACAAATATCAGCAATCTCAGTAAGAGAAACACAGGCTAGTCAGGGGCTGTACTCACATAATGCAGAGGTGCCTGGCTGAAGGGAAGCAAGCTGAGCCTCAAGAAGAACCTTCCTCTCCCAGGGAGCCCATCTTTATGTCCCACCCACGGAGGGGCTCCTCCACACCCCTGATGAGAGCAATGAAGGACACCTGAGCAGCCTCTGATCCTCACCACAACAGTCTGGGATCCCTGTCCCCCTGCTTACACAAGCAGCTGATGTGATTTGCTCTAAGGAGAGCAACCTGTGCTGGCCAAATCAACACCTGTTCCTTTTCAGCTCAGCAATGAGTCAGGTTTTACAGGTAACACCCTCCTCTCAAGGTGGCTCCAGTGATTTTCTGAGGTTTCCAGAACCAGAGAACTGAAGACAGAGGTTTCTTCATCCTGGTTTTCAGTTCTTTTACTGCTTTCCCCACTGTGCCACAGAAGGCAGTGAGTGGACTTGCACTTTCATATTTTCCTGGACATCAAAGCTGGGGATGAAGAAGAAACCTTGTGGAACAAAGATAACCTCAAAGGCTTTAGTAACAGGCATTTCTCAGCACATGTGAATGCAAGAAAAATTATACCTAGAGGAGAGAGTACAGAGCTGGGCAGAAATTTACTACAGCTTTGACAGCAAAGACAGAACAAGAGGAAAGGGGGAATTTCAGTGGCTCCCAGAAGATTAAATCAAAGGAACAAAGCTGGTAGAGTGATACTGCACAGCTCTTGTTACCTTCTCTGTGACAGCTGGGTCAGGGCTGTCCCTGCAACCTCTCAAGCAGTGTTTTGTTCCTCTTTGTGACAACCACTGAGGAGACATGAAACACTCAGGCCTGAATTCCCCACGCTGGAGAGGCTCCATAAAGCCTCAGGAAAGTCAATACTGGTTTGAAATAGCCAGCTGCGTGGCAGGAAAACCCAAAGGTGCACTACTCCACTCCACTGGAGGGAAGAAGAAAGCTGCCAGGAAAGATCAATGAGGAATGAATTGTTTCCTGTTGGGGATGTTTACATTTTAAGCACTCTGACCATAATGGAAGTGAGTGAAATTAAGACTGACAAACACTCTGGGAAGCAGCAATTCCTCACACCACAAACTCACCCTGAAACTCTGTGTTGACGACCACATGAAACTGCAAATTTTCAGATCAGAAACAGAGTTTTTGCAGCTCCAGGGTGTTCAGGGCTGGGCTTTGAACTTGAAGCAGCTCTTTAGAATACATCTTGGGAAAAGATGGTACACTGTTATGTGGAATGACTGACATAAAAAGGATAAGGAAGGCATTCTGGCAGTTCTGTCTTGCACAAAAAGAACTGTGTGTGCTCATGCAGGTGCAATTGCTGTATGCAGGTGGGTGTAAAAATGCACAGTGACTGTGGGTATATGCAAGCAGGGAAGAAACAGATAAGAAAAAAATATTATTACTAGGAAAAAAACCCCAATTTACAGATGTTTTTCCATAACATATCATTATTAAAGAACACAATACTCAGGAAAAAAAGAAAAGCAAGTAGAAGGGTTAAAAATCCTTGGTATGGAGGAATCGTGAGAGAAATCAAACGAGCAGCAATGGATCTCTTCCATCTCCTATTGCAATTCCAAGTTCTTTTACCATCCTAGATACAAAAGAGTTCACTGCCATTGCAGAGAGCACAGACTCAGCACATGCAATATAATTAGAGCTAAATTTCAGGTTATGGATCAACAGCAATCAGGCCACAAAATGCAGATGCTCTCTATTGGAACTACTGGAAGAAACAACGGGTAAGATTTTTATAAGTCACATTCATGCCCTCAAGAATCTACCCTCAGCCTTCAGGAGATTGAAATAATGTCTAAGCTGAAATAAATCTGTAAATTGAGGATACAAATCCATCCCTTCATGAACTCATATCCCAAATTCCAAATGACTGATCATGGAAGGAGACACACATGCTGGGTAAGGCTTTTTTGATGTTCTGACAGCAAAAGTCCATCTGAGTCAGTCAACTAAAAATACAGCTTAAAAAATGGAAGAGGTGTGACTTACTGACAAGTCTTCTCACCCACTCTTTTATAGACTCAGAACATGATAGATGGAAAATGGAAAAACATTTGGGTAAATTGTAATTAGAACTCTGCACACAAATTAGCAATGGAATGGTGAGGGATGTAATGCAGCAGCTCAGGTCTCAGCTAGGAAACACAGGAGGGGGAGAGGATGAGCCAGAAGAGGCCCCACCAAGGGATTCTCCTTCACCTCAAGTAAAACTGTCCTGCTGCAGAGCTCCTCTGAACAGAAAATCTGTTAAGAATGTCAGGAATATAAAGGTGAAGCCTGAAGGACTGAATCTGTTCAGATTCTCACACAATTATTTTTTCTTTCCCTTCTTTTTTCTTTTTGACAACTTTTAAGATGGGTTTTCCAAAGCCACCCATTCTGAGACTCCAGATCTTTTAGACAACTTGAATAATCTCCCTCTTGCTGTCTGCTTTGCTTGGTTTAACAAGCATTTCAATTGTCTCAGGAGGAGGGCTAATAATTCAACTTATTTTGCTCAAAGTAACTAGAAAGTGGCATCCACCTGAAAACATCTCAGGTGTTCCTGCTCAATTTGAACATTTGGAGAGCTGTAATACCAAAGAGAACATTGTTTGTAAACTATTTTGAAAGATGATGTTCTCATTCCAAACACCTAAATTAAATCTGATCTTTGCATAACATATACAAGCACTAAAGAGTTTCTTGTCTGTGGATTGAAGAAGTTCTTTGTTTGTTTGTTCTGCTTTTCTTTAGTTTTTATGGAAAGAGAAAAAGTTATTCTTTTCCAAATAACCTATTTGGAAAAGAATACAGTCCTGGGCTCCAAATTCTAGTTTTGCTAAGAAATCTAGTTCACTGAGGGTGGAATCAGGTCACCATGATAGTGAAAACTGTTGAAGAAGAGCTCATGCAAGAGAACTGGAAAATTAGAATTCTATGCACAGAATCACATTGCACTAGAGCTGTGTTAAAACAAGTGCACAGGACATACTTTGTGCTAGCAGGAATCAGAACCACTAACACAGCCAGCACAAATTTCAATCAGCAGTGAAATGCATACAAGACCAAAGGAAGATGAGGAAAATTGACAAATATATAACCAACTCAGGAATATCGTAGTGTGCAAAAGTCATTTAAAATGGCTCATTTGCTTCAGGGAGGGAGCCTTCCTACTTGCAGCCTTTGGTGTTTCAACATGAAGGTTATGTATGTCTGTACCTGGGCTGGCTAGTGTTGGGATCAGCTGGAAGCTGTCACGTATTCTCCTCAAATCTGTCTCCTTGTGTCCAAACAAGGCTGCAGACTAATGCCATCTGTCCCTGCAGCAGGTGAGCCTGGCTTTTTTGAAAAGGACTCTTTTGTGAGGAGCACAGTGGTGCTGCAGCAGGACAACAACAGGCAGAAAACACAGATTTACTTGACTCAGGAACTTTACCTTGAGTCAGGGACAGTGAGTTTTCCCCAGCTATTGATGCACACAGCAGGAAAATGCATCATGGAAAGCTCAACATTCCCCCCTCAAATACCAAGTGGGTTCAACCCCAAGCAAATCTTGAATGCATTTCCCAGTGTTGGGTCAGCATTTCTCATTTCAGACCACTACTAGTAAACAGCTCTCAAAATGCAGAGGAAAATGTATTCTCAGGGAATCACAGAATCATTTAGGCTGGAAAAAACCTTCGAGATCAAGTCCAATTTTCAAGAACCACCCTGGCACTGAGTGCCACATCCAAGGATGTGAACACCTTGAACACCTCCAGGGATGGTGGTTACACCCCTAGGAAGTCCATTCCAAGAAGTCTTTCCCGTGAAGTTATTCCTCCTGATGAGGAATACTCATGAACTTCCCCTGGCACAGCTTGAGGCTGTGTCCTGTTGTTGTTGCCTGGGAGAAGAGCCCAATCCCTACCTGGCTGCAGCCTCCTTTCAGGGAGTTGTAGAGAGCAAATGAGGAGTTTTCCTATCAGCTTTCTTTTTGTTGCCTCGTGGAAAAGCTTTAGAGCTGTCCCAGCAACACAGTTAAAGGCTCAAACAAATGGGAGAACCCAATTAATACACAACAAAAATAATATCAACAAATATCTGAGGAAAGAGAAAAGTCCCACGAGTAGCTAGTCAGTGAACCAACCACAAAAACCAATACACCAACAGCAATTGTGTGCTCCAGAAATTGCAGACTACCTGCCAAGGCGTGGTGGTCAAAAGAATCTAAATTATATTTATAGACTTCTAATAAGTATTCTATTCCATGTTGCAAGATTTCATACCAGCAAATGCAACTCCTCTTGCATTTTTTTTTTCCCATACCTGTCGACTCAGAACGAGAAACAAGAACCACCCCTCCAGCACTGTTGTACCTAAAACATGCTGAAGGTTAAGGCTTTAATAACTAAATATTTCCAGCAATTGTTTGAAGATGTTAAAAAATGCTCAGAAATGTTGCATTATTTGTGCTTGACACTATCTGTTGAAAAGAAAACTCTTTTAAGTTTAATATGATATTGGTGGGAACTCTTGCAACCTGAGATGTTGCCTCTTAGATGTGTTTGTGATGTTCCAAGTCACATTCCAGGGATTAGATCTCCCACGATGGATGCTCAGTGTACAACCAGAGAACAGGCTGTGAGTGTGTTGCAGACCAAGGCTAATCCCTACAGAGGAGAGAGGCAGCAGATACTTCAACTATTTCTCTTGTGAAGCATTAAATCAGCCCAGGAAATCAACAGCAAAAGGAAGATGTTCCTGTACACTTCAACACAACCAAAAAAAAAAAAAAGTTTAATATTAACCAGGCTCAAAATTAAATATTTTGCTTTCTCTTCCAAAGAAAACAAAACATTGGTAACAGGGTTTTTTTGAAGGAAAATTTAAGTTTTTCAAAAGACAAGTTTTATTTCAAGTAATGTTTCTAGAAAATGTTGCAATAAATAATAACACAGAACAAAGAAATCCTCTTTCATTTGCAAACTGCATGAAACTGTTGCAAAACCTAATCCTCTCAAGAGATATCCTGTTCCTAAACCATAAAAACAAATCACTTGTGTGATTCTCTCTAGCAAAGAGAGTTTCTGAATTTGAAGCTGCAAGAGCAAGCATATTCAAAATTTTAGTTACATATCTCAACATTTACTGTAAGCTGGACCAAACATATTTGATTTGCTGTCAGAAAAGTTCAGATGTGTGTATTATAACATCCCAGAAGCCTTAGTATGTGTTCCCAAAGCATGATGTGACAACCAAATCCGAAAGAGAGGGATGTGTGAGATGCCCATTGCTGTATTAATAGATGAGTATCAAAGCAAGTGTCCACGATGAAATATTGCTGCTGAGACACCACAATACAAAACCAACCAGAAAGATGTCATGTATAGAAACAGGACTTAGCAACCAAAACTAAGTGGGAAAAATAGTCAAGAGATTTTGCAGAGGGCATGTTACCAAAAGCCTTTTCCACTGTTGTGGCAATAGTTGTAATAAATATTCAAGGCATCCTTAAAGCTGCAGATACCAAAAGCCCTTGCATTTGTCATTCCTTATGTATCCCACTGGGAAAATGTCCATCTAATTTTGGCTTCATGGCTCTCACCTCAGAACAAAAACTAAATAAAATAATGTATTTTCCTGTATACAGCTGTGCTACATCTACCTTTTAGTTTTGCACCCACAATTTCTAGTACCATAGGGGAAAAGCCTTCTATTCCTTCAGAAACAGATCCCTCTGAAAGACAGTCCTCAGAGCCATGAGAATATTTATGGGTGATTAAAGTGTGCTCAGAGAATTGTTTTTCTTGGTTTAATTTCAACTTGGATTCCAGCTCAGTTCCCATTCTGAAGAAAGGACACTTGAACCAAAGAAAACCCCAAATAAAGCTCGCTAGGAGCAGTTGTCTCTTTAGTTCAGACATTTTGACTTCGGCATACTCACAAAAACAAGTTGTGCCAGACACTCTGGGTATAAACATTTCAAAATCAATCAAATCAGAGCTCAAGATAGGAATTAGAACAATATTTAGGTAACAGCATTATGACCAGCCTAAAGGTTGACTGTGCATTTCATTCTGTATTTAGCAGGTCCCTTAGCTAGTCTCACTTTTAGTGCTGAGGTAACAGGATCTTTTCTGCTAATTAAATCTTAATATGCAACAAAACAGAAGCACAGGAAAACAATTCCATTTTGAGGCTTCATGTAAAAACAGCTCTGTTCAAAGAGAATTAAAGTGTGAGAAATCTACAGCCAGCCTTAATGTTCTGATGAGAAAGGGGATAAGCCATAGAGCCACTGCAACCTGAGTGTGGCAAACCTGCTTAGCTCCGTGTCCAGCTGCAAACCACCAAGACAGCAGAGCATCATCTTATAACCAGAGTGATTCTCATTTCTAAAAACGTCTGGAATATTTTTTAGCTAATTTCATAGAAATACCACATCAGTGATGTAGCAAGAGTTAAATGCTAGCACAGAACTAAACAAACACTGAGTAAAATGTGCTGTTGCTGTTTATATTAACAACACAGTAAGTTCTCACCTGGATTCAGATTCAACAGGCAAGGCACTTCATGACACACCACAGAATAAAGTTTCTTTACAAAGAATCAGTTCACAAAAAATATGAAAACAAGGGAATACAGAAAGGAAAGAAAATAGAATTGGGCAAGCCATGCAGCTCAGTTTTTTACCCAATAAGGAGACAAGAGCAGCCAGATTCTCCCAGAGAATGCCTTGGGAAAATGGGATAAGTGAAGGTTCACCTCATCACACTCCTTTAGGTAAATGCAAAAGAAATGGAGATATATTTTCAAGATATGCCTTGAAGTATTAAGAATAATACTTCACATCTATGTCATCCAAAACTGTTCAGATATTTAAAGATGATAAATGGAGCCATCACACCTTTGAGACATAAGAGATCATTATTGGTTTTAGAATTGTTAATGAATATAAAATTAATGCATTCAGGTGGGGAAGCCATGACTCTGTTGAACTCAGTACATCTGCCACCACTTTCAGTCAAAGCCAGGATTTCACTCAGTGCTGGAAGGCTGGAGGAGACTTTTACAATTCAACAAAGAAACCCGAAAAGAAAGGCTGGACTTGACGTGTTCATTTGAGAAAATATTTAATGAGGCAACCATGGCATGGTGTAGGGATAAGAAGATTCCTTGGGCAACAAAACATTTTGGAGGCACAACCATTCACGTTGCCAATGATAAATGAAATACTGTCTCAGAATGTGTGAGATGACCTCACAAATAAATGCAGTAAAATATTTGTATTAAGTTTAGGATTCTGTTTGGAGATTAGCAATTTTCCCAGTATGGGGTCAGCTTTTGACAAGTTTTTCCACACAAACACATGTGGCTAAGCAACATAAACATGCTAAGCTTCTTTAGTTAGAAATTACACATTTCATTTTTATTATAGTGACTAACACTCTTAGCCTATAAAAAATAAAATCAAATGAAGAAAAAACTCCCTCCAATTGCAATAGGTATTGTGGAATTCCATGAATTCCACATATTATATATTACATGATTACATTTACATATATTAAAATACATTACATTTCAGGAATAAATCAAAATAGGAGGTTGCATATACCCTTTATTATTTAAGGCTTGCTTTCTTAAAGAAATCTTGAAGCCTTGTGCAACCTTTCAGATTTATGCTCTAACAGCTGTGAAAGCTCCAGTACTCTCTGGAAGAATGACAAAATGTCAATCCATCAGTCATTTAACAATTTTTAAATCTGAAATAATATTTTAATATATTTCCCATTTTCTAACCTTGTTAAAAAGAGGATCTTTTACCTGTTAAATTCCAAGATTATCTGCAAACAATCCACTTTATTTTACTAACTATGTTAATTTAGTGACCTTGTCCCTATTTTAAATTACGGTTTTCAATTAGTGAGACCTCACAAACCAGGGATGAGCTACCTGGGTAGCTCTGACAGCAGCTTTGACTACATAATACACCAAGCCACTGCAAAAAACATCTTTATCCTAAAAATGTCAAAGAGGAGAAACTAAAAATGCTGTTAAGTCTCGTAGTCCAATGATGAGTGTTGAACAATGACACAAATTCTACTTATAGAACATATGGCAATAACTAATTCANGCAGAACAGAAAAAGCACAAGCAAATGAGGAAAAGTCAGCTTCTAATCAGAGAAGCAGAGCTCAGAGAGTATATAATCTCCCTGTCTGAGCTGTCATGAATAGGGCTCTAAAATCTCTGTGATAAGATTATGTTTTCTGGCAAAAAGAAAAAAAATCCTTTAGATACACTCTGCAGATGAAAGTGGAGCAATTCCTCTATAAGTATTGATAATATTTTAAAAATACTCCGCATTGAGAGGCATCCAATATTCCTTTCAAATGAATTCTCACCCCTTTACAGAAGAAACTGAAATAAAAGATTGGCAGGATAGAAAAAAAATNAAAAAAAAAAAAGAAAAGAAAGAAAAAAAAATCGACCCAAAAGATATATTCAAAACAATGCCATCAGCAAACATATTAAAATGAAACTATATAATATTCGCTCTCATTTCTCTTTTGAGAGATTCTCTTCTCTGCCTAGACAGCCACTGATAGACTCACATGACAACAAGGGAAGTGTATGCCACAATGAGAAATTCAGGTAACTTCCAGAGTACTCAGTAATTTCAAAACCAAAGTGTCCAAGGCAGCGCTAAATTATCACTCAACCACCACCAAGACATCCTATATCCCCAATAACTAATATATTTTTCAGTATCTTAAATCAACAGATTGCAGTATCTCCATGGTCAAACCAAATTTAAACAACATGGCAGGGGGTTGGGGAGAAGGGGGCATGGGGCAGA
>VWYP01025823.1:0-13941 GCA_013400435.1 Pycnonotus jocosus | reverse complement strand
AGCACAAGCACATGAGGAAAAGTCAGCTTCTAATCAGAGAAGCAGAGCTCAAAGGGTATATAATCTCCCTGTCTGAGCTGTCATGAATAGGGCTCTAAAATCTCTGTGATAAGATTATGTTTTCTGGCAAAAAGAAAAAAAATCCTTTAGATACACTCTGCAGATGAAAGTGGAGCAATTCCTCTATAAGTATTGATAATATTTTAAAAATACTCCGCATTGAGAGGCATCCAATATTCCTTTCAAATGAATTCTCACCCCTTTACAGAAGAAACTGAAATAAAAGATTGGCAGGATAGAAAAAAAATTAGGATGGAAAGAAGAAAATCTGCAAGTCGTCACTGCACAAGTGACTCACAGATTATCCTTCCATCTTTTGACTCTCTGCCATAAAATGTGGCAGAAGAAACATTGCAAAGCAAAAGAGCAGAGGGCTGAGCGTGTCAGACAGCTGAAATTAAACGAGGGGTCAGCGGTGCTTCCAGGCTGAAGTGCCAAAGTGCAATTTCCTTTTCCAAACTGGAGGTTAAGCGGGCAAGAAGAAACGCCACGGAAAGCAGAAGATGCGAAGGAAGGAACGGAAAAGAGAGCAGAGGAAAGCTCACTTAGGAATGATACAGGCAAGCAAAAGGATGCAGGGTGGCAAAGAGGACAGGAGATTTGTCCACAAAGAAACTTCCCGAGGCCTTTAATGAGGGCAGTTAGTACGGAACAGAGACACAAGGAGGCAGACAGAAGTGGGTTATACACGTTGTCAGACTGGAGGAGGCAGCCCCTGGGGTAACACCTGCAGGTTATTAACTCAGTGAGTTTTCAGGTAAGGCAGAGAAAGGTACAAGGTGGAAATGGGAGGGACAGACGAAGTCACAAAGAAGTTGTTTAATTAGAGGAAGAAAAGAAGAGGGGCAGAAGAGGTCGGAGGAGGCAGTATGAAGGCGAGGTGGATGGATAACATCCTCCTTTCTGGATTGTGACTACAGCTTACTGCACACACAGGCAATAAGTCTGGTCTGGTTGATTTCTTTCAGGCTACATCATGAAACAAGTAGTAATCCCTGTTACTGTCTCTCTGAATTAGTATTCCTTCAGAACATTTAAATTTCTTCTGCAAATTGAAGTAATTTTACTCATTGCTTGCTCTTCCACGAGTCACTGGCTGGAGCCTTTCGTCACTGTCAGTATTTTGACAGTGCACCAGCATTTAATTCTGAGCTGTCCTCATCCTGAAAGGTGATTTTGCTTGAAGATTTAAGTCAAGTTTCACCAAACTCGCTTAGCATTTTGGTCAGTAACAATGGGGAAAAGAATAAAGTTTGTGCTCCTTTGCAGGATTAAATCTATGTTTGTATTCCTGGTGAGAGAAGTGAAGACAGCAAACACATATCTTCAGTTCTTCGGGAAGGGAATAAAAGGATGCTTGGATCTCAAAGAATAAAACCTCGAGAGTCCTTGCTTGTGGTTTAGCAGAAAGAATCCACTTTGGCTCTGCAAGGGATTTAGAAGTGGATTCCAGCAGGGTAAAACTAGGCAGGCAGGAAGAGAAATTACATGCCTGTACCCTGGCAAGAAGAAGGTGATGCTCATCACAAAAGTGCTTTTTTAGCACCGAAATTTACAGGTCGTTTGTGCGTGATGCTCCTTACCTGTAAAGTAAATCAGCAGCGATTTGGGGCAATTAGGTGTGCATCCACCCTCTGGCCGAGTAGGGCCCTACTGATTTTAGGTGGCAGAGCTGGATTAGAAATTGGTATTTCTTCACATTTCTCCTGCATGGGAAACTTGCTGCATGTTTAGGAGAGAATTTTCAAACAACTCATTCAGAAGGCTTTCCTTAGAGAGCAACACCACACAACCACTTCTTTTTCTGAAAGCAGCAAATTCTCCCTAACAGGAGGATTCCCCACAAGATCTCAAGCAGAAAAGTGTCCCATGTGTGTGCGGGGCTCTGGCCATTCTTCATTTCTTTCAAGGCAAGCTTCAATATTGCAATGACCTAATTTCAGGCAGTTTTGCTTGAACATGCTGGAAAGTATGACTTACCTGAACTCATGGAGCAATTCGTTAGGATATCAATTTCTACATTTCTCACACTTCTTGCCCTGGAATACAGAATTCCTCCCTGCAGAGTAAAATCCATTTCCCCATCTGCTCCTTTAACTCTCCGATGGAAGCTATCCCACCACTGACAACCAGCATACCAAAACTGCCAGAGAAAAGAATTCTGCCATTTTGTTTTGTAGTCTGGAGTCAGTGTAACAGTATAAACCACTTATCCTTTAATCTTCTTTTCATAGCAGCAGAACGCTCAGAAAGATATCATCCTGAATTTCCTTTCACAGGCTCGGCAGCAGCAGGCTCCCATCAAAGCAGGCTGTCTTTTCTTCTCTCTGTAACTGCACTTAGAGCAAGGATGAGATGGGAGCATCTGTGTTTCAATCCAGAGTGACCTTCCAGAGCAGGAGTAGGAGCAATTACCTGTTGCCACTACAAGCACTCCCACTAGGAAAGCATGTTAGCATTTTGTGTGGCATTCAACTTTGTTTCACAGTGGCAGCTAATATCTGTTCTTTGCCTGCAGAGCTGGAAGAATTGAAAACTATTGTCCTTCGACAACATTTCCCTTTTTATTCTGGGGCACACCTTATTTTCCTCCATCAAGTGCAGCTCTAGAATGCAGTACAAGGTCTCATCATTTGGAGGTAGAAAGCAGAATAAGAAAAAGAATGGCTGGTGGTAGTTTCATAACAATACTGAGAACCCAGGGGTTCAAAACCCACTTTTTTTCCACTATGTCTGCAGGAGAAGTTTTTCTAACACAACAGAAGAGGATCAGTAGGTCAGAGCACTTGATGCTCAGGCTCCTACCTCTCCCCCATACGAAGTTCTGCTGTAAATTCAGATGAAATTTAATCTGTTTTCCTGGATCAAAGCGTCCCCTCTCTAGCAGAGAGTGCTCTAGCAGACTGATCCCTGGTTCAGACCCCCACACTCCCTTTGGGATTTTAAATCCTCTGGACACATAGGCAGATCAGAACTGCTGATGTGAGAAGAATCTGTTTAACATGAACCAAAACCACCCATGAGAAATGTGGCAAGAGGGGGAAAGTGTGGGCAATCAGAGAATTTGTTTCAAACTGCACTGCTCCTCTGCAGCAAAATGCCAAAGTAAAGCCATCCTTCATAGGGCTGTAATGGGGTAATTAAAAATAAAGAAATAACACTGAAATAAGTACTTAAACAATGGGAGTGGCTCTGGAATGGATATGGAACAGAAAGACATAGAGCTAGGAAAAGAGGGCCTAGCCCTGAGCACTGTGAGCACTGCATGGATGTATTTCTAGCACATCACTTAATTCTAAGGTATGGCTCACTTATTTTGTCTGTCACAGTGTAGACAGTGAACTCAGACTTTCTTTTGTGTCTGAAAAACTACCACCTGAGGAGATGCATGCAAAGTTTTAAAAATATCTATCCTGCGTTATTTTATGATCAGTGAAGAGAAACTTCTACAACCTGAAAGTTTACCTGGCTGTTATAACCCTCTGAATATGATAATGGGAATATTATTTTGCCAGTCTGGTGTGCAGCAATTTTCAACCCTGTTGGTTTTCCAACTTGCTCTTTTCCTGTCCAACAAAGCCATAATATTTACTAAGGGCATTCAACCCTGATGGGCTAAAACACTGTGGTATGTAAGAGCTAAATTATTTGGCTTAGTAATTCCCAGGACCACAAATCACTCCCAAAACTAACTGGTGAAATATTTTCAAAGAGATATAGTACAAAAAAGAGTATCTATCAAAAAATATTCTTATTTGAAAAAAATATTCTTGTTTGAAAAAAAAGTCTTTTTACCCTTAGATACATTCAATTATTTCTTTTTAGAAATAACTGCAGCAACAAAGTGAACAAGTAATTGTTAATAAATGAGGTCAAGTTGGCACTTTATTTGTATATTAAAATGTTACTCAAGAATCCTGTTATCAGATTTTATGAATGGACAAAATTTTATGTAAATGGGATTTTTATATTCTCCAAAGATTGGCAGTGATTCTGCAGGATGGGGAAAATGTAATTCAATTGATACAGTGCTAAACACAGCCCTTCATAGACTCAAATGATTCAACAGAAAATTTGACCATTTAAAAAATCTTTTAAAATTAACTCACACACAGTAATGTCATTAACAAGGCTACTGGAGGTGTTGATGCAAGTTCCCTTTAAAGTAGGAGGATGAGATGAATTCTGTGTGTCAAAGCCCAGCCTCAAGCTTGAGCCCTAAGACATTAATATTTATTAATATATATAATTAATGCTATTAACATTTAGCTCTAATGTGAGTGTTGTAAGCGGGCAGGGTGTGATGCACAGGCCTCAGGCTGGCTGTGAACACTGAGGAGATTCTCTAAGTCAGAGTTCCACTTGTGTTTTGACTCATCAAATAACCTGCAAGAGCCTGAAAACAATGTCTTCAGAAAGCTGAGCTTAACTTCTCAGCTTTGCCATCAAGCCTATGCTCAATACAACACATCTGAGTCATTCTGTTTACAGAGCACAACCAAATCACTGAGCAAAGGACAATCTGGAAAATGGAACAGCTTGAAAACCTTAATTAAAATAACACCAAATGGAAATTTTCGCTTAACACTGTAACATGACTTTCCAAAGAGGGAGAAAAGAGAGGGGAACAGCAGAGTAACAGCTGTGAGAGAATGGGATCTGTTTTCATTCCAGGTGAGGTTTTCTTATTTAAGTTGCCTGGTTTACACCAAATGCACCGAGAGCTTAAAGATATTAAAAAATCTACTTACCAAAATTATATCTTTAGAGTAAAAGATGAGATTTAATAATAATTTAAGGCAGACAAACTCATTCATATGTGCAGCCAGGAAGGGCACAGTGAAAAGAGAGGCATGCAACAATGCCTGCAAGTAAACAAGGAAGAAACCTTTCTAATCCAAATCCATAATTCTGATCCAAATGGAGTCAGATCTGTAGCTCAACCTATGGCATTTGGAAGTTGAGGATGCACAGGTATTACTGACTGCAGACATGAATAAAAACAGAAGGAACTATACAACTCCTAACACCATTTGAAAACTAAAATTCAGTAAATTGAAGAGAAACTGAATTCCTGAAGTAATTTTTTTTTCTTACTCTTTCTATACTAAACTTGAGGAATTAATTCATCACATGGGAAAGCCAAAGGACAAGGTGGGTTGCATAATTTATCAACAACATCTGGAACAACACAAGCTATGATTGGTGTCCAAAATGCACTTCTGTGGGAATATGAGTCTCCTTCCTCACCCCAAAAGATCCCTGCATGCCTTGAATGCTGGTGGAGTTTTGGGGGTTTGTTATGTTCTTCTGATGCCACAAATGATCAGCATTCCTGGGAAAAACCTAAAGAACCAATGTGATTCAAGGCAGCAAATCCAACCATACTCTCCTTACATTCTTCAGAAATTGTTCCTAATTCCTACAAAGTAACTGAAAATTTAAACATGAAGGATGTAGGAGAATCAGGTTCCCGGCACTGAATTCAGACATTGTTTGTCCATCTAAAAGCAGTTAACCCTAGTCATCTTTACATTTTCCAGTGCTGCAGGAAGACTTTTTTCTATTTTTTCCAATGTCTAAGATGGCATTCAAAGGAATATGACCAACAGACAATACATTCCAGATGTGGGGAACACACATACACTGTACTAAGTATGCTAACAATGTCAAAGATGATTTGTGCTATTTTCAGGTATGTATTGGGCATATTTTTTATTCTGGTCCCTGCCTGGGGTGTTTGTTTGAGAGTGCACCAGGTGCATATTAACTATGGATAAAGTACTTCCAAGCTATTATGTCAAAGCAGCAGCTTGTTTCAGCTTTCATTTCACTGCTTTTATTGTTACTGGTGGTGATAGGAGTAAAAGTCAGTGAAATGGCACAAGCCATTGCTTAGGAGGCTCTTGTACATTTTAAATTCTGCAGGGGTTAGGAGGACAGACGTGGAAGGACAAAAGCTGTTTACAAGTTGCTGGGATCACAAATTCCCACCGAGATTCCAATTTCCAACACAGTTAAGACACAAACCCTGCTTTTCAGAAAGGAGCTGAAATTGCCAGGTCAAACAGGTGCCAAAGCAGAAGCTAGGCCAAAAAATATCAGCTTGCCACAAAAATGTCCCCAAGTCCCAGCTTTGCCAAAGGAGTGCTCGTTAGTTTGGGTGAGCACATACTTTTTGAGAGCAGAGTGAGCAGAAATGTTTATTTTTTGACTCTGGAAAGGGCTCCATATCCCTTCCTATTTCTCTGTGTCCTGACCAAACATTTTCCTTTCTCCTAAGAGAAACAGTGGCACTTTCTTACTGAACTAAAAATGTATTTGAAATTTCTTAGATGCTTTCCCATTTTGGAGAACCAAAACCCACTGTAGAGCCCATGATGTTGACACTAGGAATTGTTCATCCTCCCTGCACATCACTTCTACATCCTGTTTAAATACAGGTGAACTTTCCTAACATCATAGACACTTTCTTCCATCTTCTAACCAGGAGAGCTAGGAAGTATACATTCTATTTAATGGAAGCTTCTCCTATTTCTTCCTTTTTTATTCTCTGTTTTCTTCCTTTTTTGGTCTCTGATTAGAGCAGAGCACAGCACCTTCCTGCAGTGACTCTTGTGATTATAGAGGTCACATACCTATGAGAGCAGATTTAAGTACCCAGTCTTTAGCAGGCAGAGATGGAACCTGAAGAAGTGATTTCCCCTTTCTCCTATCTGGAAGCTCCTCCAGAAAGTTTTTCCAACACAGATGTGAATTCAAACGGACAAAAGTGAAATAAGATTTATGTCAAGGGAACATATGGCTCCTATATCCCCCCTCAAAGTTTGGTTTTAGCAGCTGGGAGGGCTGAGAAGTAATTCAGAGAGCTGCATTTTCTATTTAATTTTCTTAATTTTCTATTTAATTTTCTACTTCTTAGTCAAAAAGAGTGTTTGGTAGCCAATTAGGAAAAGGTGAAAAACCATAAATAATCCTGGGTTTTACACTTGTAAATGCAATTAGAATTTCAATTTAAAACAAAGGAATGGAGTAATCTTAGTTTCTGCAAATAAAATGAATCATAGTTTGTCCAAAAAATTCTACCTTCAAAATATCCTGAAGGCAGAAGAAGCCAAAGACTTTAAAAAATGACTGGGTATGAAGCTGTGTGTTCCTCTGCTTCAGTGCCCTGAAGTTTCCAGTTCTTGGAAATGATTGGGAGCTCATTTTCATTAATTCTTATAGAATGTTTTTGTTAGAGCTGGCAAAGTGCTTAGAGCACCCAGCCCAAGGACCAATTTTACCACTTATTGGGAGGGGGATGCTTTTGAGGCTGAAACATTCCATAGATGCAGAACCCTAAATGTCAAAAGAGAAGAATCAGCCAGGCACTGGCACTTGAGACATAAGATAAAATAGTCTAACTTCCAGAGCATTTTATCCTTTGGCAGCAGAATAATCAGCTTTCCAACATAACATAATAGGGTAAGGCAGAGTCAGAGAGCTGCATTAGCTACCCAACAAGAAAATTGCTTTTAATGACACTGTCTTTAATTGTCTCTTAATGTGCATTTTACACCACTGCTCTCTGTTGAATAGAACCCAAATTTTTTTATGGGTGTGCAATGGCCCTTCCAAATCCATCAGTATGAGGTGCTGTCTCATTTAACTCATGTGGTTTGTGCTCTTGGAACAGCACCTGCTTTTACTGCAGGATGTTCTCAGACTTTACCAGAAAGTTCTGACTGGCCACAACTGGCAACAAAATGAAGATGGGGATCTGATAAGGTGAAAAACTTGGTTTAATGCCCTCTTAAAATTGGAAATATTTACCGAATTCAGCACTGATATGTTTTGCAGTAATTTGAATCTCGATTGTTCTGGGTTGCTATTGCCCCAGATTTCAATAATTCATTTCATTTCCTCTCTCCTCTGGTGAGATTAGATTTGGAAAACCCACTACTACAGCTGACATGTATAGCAGGGACATGTTTGTGGACATAGGGTAAAGGTTCTGCACTTTTGGAAAGAGGGAATTTAAATGTCTTTTCATTATTTTTCATCATTTAACTTACATATAAGAAAAAATAATTTTAATATAAGGAAAAAAAAAAGAATAAACTTTCAAACTTTCATCATCAGAAGAATGCAAATTGGATAAGACAAAATGATTAATTTTCCCAGCTTTAAAATTTTCCCCTAGGTATTTTTCATTGTCCAAGTGTGGGCAGTTACTTTCCCTGTTGCCAAATCCTTAACCTTCATTTTCTGCTTCATTTTCTGCTTCTTAGTCAAAAAGAGTGTTTGGTAGCCAATTAAGAAAAGGTGAAAACCCCTAAATAGTTCTGGGGTTTATGCTTGTAAATGCAATTAGAATTCCAGTTTAAAACAAAGGAATGGCATAATTTTAGTTTCCGCAAATAAAAAAAATCATAGTCTATCCAAAAATTCTACCTTCAAAATATTGTAAAGACAGAAGAAGCCAGAGACTTCAAAAAATTTAAAATTGATTGCCAAGATTTCTTCTTCTTATAAGCACTACCACCAACTTTCCTAGCAGATAGGACCAACCATTTTAATCCTTCTGCTCCTTATTCTCAAAATAGAAGTAATTAATAATATTAATTTGTCCAACAAGGATGGGATATGGCTTTTTGCATTAAAGACAGTGCAGTACTTGAGGAAGTATTTCTTGAAGCCAAACTGCTGGACATTAATAGATAATTTGAAGAGCTGCAAATCAGTGTCATCTTCATTAAAAGGAGGAGTAAGAAAAATATTTGTATTACTCTGCTATGTGTTTCCATAACCAGATTTCTGAAAATAAGCTTCTGACTCATGTTTAAATATTTAGAAAGGCAGTGTGGTTTTAAAAAGCACTGATCTCAGTAGCTACCCACCTGGGATGATGAAAGATGTAGAAGCCTAATTTTCATCACACCTTTAAACTTTACTTAAGGCCTGGTCCTATATATTCTTCTACTTACATCACTTGAATTTCCCATCATCTGAGCACCTCAAATATTTGACTTTGCAGAGAAGTACAGATGAACCAGTTAGCCTTTTCCCCCTCTGTGGGCATGGCAGTGGACGAGAAGAACCATCTGCCATCACTTCTTGCCTCAGTCCACTTCCATAAATGTTCCATAAATGTTCTGGGATCAGAGGCACAACCTGAGCACAGGGGAACCCGAGTGGAGGAAGGGCTCCAGCTTTGTTGCAAGGTAAAGGAAAATGTTCTTGCTCAGGAAAATGTTTGTTCTCATTGGCTATGCCATGGGGAAATGTTCCCTGGAAGCAGATCAGAGAGATTCCAAGCATTCCTACATCATCACTGAAGCTGGGTCTGCTCACTCAGCACAGGCCCTGGACTAAAGGTGGGTGGCAGAGGAGAGAACACCACGAGCCTGAATTCTTATTTTATACAAAGAGAATGGCACTACAGTGAGTGAGATTAGAGAATGCTCAGCATAAACAATCCGAGGAGGAATGCAGAATGCGTGGATGATCATCCCCAAATGGAGACTCTGCCTGAGCCATTTTAGGTGCTTTTAGGTTTCAAAATAGCTCAGGAGTGCTAAAGTCTAAATCTGAATTTTTTGGAGAGGATTGTAGGAACTAAGCCTCAGTGAGTGAGGGATGCCCCAGTAAAATCTGAGAAGGGGAAAACTCAGGGCCTTGTTCAAAGCTGAATTTTAAAGAAGATTTCTATATTTTTCTGTTCCTTATTTTGCACTGAATTTCAATAGCAAATGCCTTTCTGAAAAATCAAAGGAAGATGAGGATAGATGAATGCAAAATAAACAGAGAACTCTTACTTGTTTGTGAAAAGAACACAGATAGCTGAAGGCAGAATCTGTACCTAAATTATCGGGACCTCTATGTTTTAATTAGTATTGTCACAGAATCCATGGTCAAGCAAAACAAAAACTATTGGAGGGTTTGAGGGCTGTGACCGATATCCAGCCACACATTAGCTCAGCAACAAAGACAGCAAATGCAGCTCTGCATAATGAAGCATCTCCACATCAATGAGATGCACTGTCATACCATCCTGCACGAAAGCAAAAGCCAATCAATTCACAGCGAGTGTTAACAGGACGGATTTGGAAAGCTCACAGGAAACGCTTTGAGACAGATCCTCCATCACCAAGCTGCTCTTCTACTCAGGACAGGATTTAGACGAGGAAAGCACCAGCAGGGCAGAGGTGCCCTGGCCAGCAGCCAGCCAGCCAGGGGTCTGAGGTGCAGCAAGCAGAGGGGAAGGAAAAGGGTGGTGTTGGTACCCCAGGGTGTGGTGTTGGTCCCCCAGGGTGTGAGCCCTCACAAATGCCAGCTACCCCTGTCAGAGCAGCCAGAGCTGCTGCTCTCTCTCTCAATATTGCCACCGAGGCAGGGGCACACAGAGTGCCACAGCATCATCTGGTTCAGAGGAAGCAGGGTGGGCAGAGGGAGCCTCCAGGGACACACACAGAGGACACAGGAGTTCCCTCCTCACCTGAGCACTTGGGCAGGGGCCAGCAGCAGCAGAAGGGAGGGCACTCAGCACACAGTTCACAGACCAGCTTATTTTTCAACTCTTGGTCTGACTAAACCAACTTGAACTGCTTTTGATATCTCACATTATCTGCCATCAGCCCATTCTCCTTTTTTCCTTATCTTGACCTGCTCCAGGCATCTCTGGAGGAGGAGGAGGAGTACTCCATATTGTCAGGGCCACCACTGCCCCAAGAATGATGTAGGTGATGCTTCTTCCCTTTGACTTCCAAAGCCTGGGAAGTTGGGTGCAGAACAGAGAGGAACTGGACTGTCACCTTCTCCTGCAGCTCATACAGCTCATCTAGGAAGGGGCAAAAGCTGCACAGATCACACACAGGCTACAGGACACAGAGTGGGATGGTCATGGGAAACAAATGGGGAGTCCGTGCTTCCTACTGTCTTTCCATAAAGAGTGAAGTTGACCCGAATATTTCACATCAGGGCCAGTCCAGTAAATCCACTTTTCACTTGCAATCCATTGAAAACATTCCCTTCAAATATCACCAGTGAGTGTCACAGCTCTGGTCCAAAGGGCATTTTCCAGACAGACCTCACTGTGCTCTTCTTAGCACCATCAGATCCCAACACAGCCAATTACTGGCCCCAGACTGGGCAGGAAATCTGTTGCTGCAGCTGATCCCACTCAACAGCTTTTTTAAGAATAGGAGAACATTTCCAGGGAAGGTCAACACAAAAAGTCACATGGAATTGCAGACCAGAAGCTGTCCACCCAAATAAAAATGGTGAGCAAATTCAACAACTATTTTCAGGCTACCTAGAAACTAGGTTTGAATTCATGTGAGATTTGATTTGCATGGCCTAGATGATCAGCTGGCAGTCTAAGAGATTCTGAGAATCCAACACTGAAAAATTTAATCATCTGTTTTCTTTGAGAATTTCTTTAGGATTTACTATAGGGAGCTAACTTTATTTGCTGGAACAAGCCTTTAAAATCAAAGCATTTCAGAAACTGAAGAAATGTCCAGATTTATTTTTGGAGGAGAACCAAGGGACAGAATGTAAAATCAGGAAAGCGGGGTAAAAACAGAAATGGAGAAATAAGTGGCCTTTTTCTGTTCTCAACATTTCTTAGATTCCCAAGTCCTCTGCTAGCCATCATCCAGCTCTGTGTCAAAGCCAGTTCTCAGGGTCTGTACACCTCTAGAGGCAGGAATGAGCAGATGATGTAGCCTGGAACAGAAGCTTGGCAGCACAGAGGATGGAACAGAATTAAGCACACAAAGCTAGACTTCCTTAGGAGGTAAGACCATCTCTAGCTGTACCTGAGGACTGAATCTAGCCAGCAGCCTTCTTGTGAATGATATTAAAAATATGGCCCAAGTGCCACCTTTGAAATATCAGCATGGAGTGACACTCTGAAGGTGAAGATTGAAAGCAAGATTTAGCTTCACTGTTCTTGGTAAGCGCATCCGATTTCTAACCCCTGATATTCAACATGGGGCACTGCAGGAGAGAATAAAACCTCTTCAAATCAACTGGTAAATATACTTATTTTGGCAGGAGAAATTAATAAGCTTTAGAGCCCGTACTTGCAAAAGAAATGTGGGATTTGAGATTTGTCACAATGACAGGTGATGGAAAAGGTTGTGTTGATTTCCACATCCTTAGTTTTTGATGATGTTCTTGGTATTTTTAGAGTATTCAGCAGTAAAACCTCCTTTCCATTTTATCCTTGGCCTCATTTTTCCTTATGTTAGAGCTTTTTTACCTTTAACTAACCTGAAGGAGATCTTGGGATCCTTCCTTTTCCTTTCAAATATTTCATCCACTTTTTATATCTCAAATCCTGTCCTCACTGAAAATACGGAATGAATCTCAATAACAACGTTAGGATTAGCCACAAACCCCATGAATTAAACTGCAGAGGCCTGAAGACATTGCTGACAGGCCTTTATTGGAAACACAGGAAAAGAAATGCACAAGACAGATGAGCTAGTAAATCACTGTTAAATCCCCTGAATGGCAGAGAATCTTCTGATTCAGCCATATTGTTGTGACTCTTTAGTTGGTAGTACCTCGAGCTGAACAAAGTGGGAATAGGTGATTTCCAAATGGAGACTATCCAAAGAAAAAGAATAATATACTGTAAGGATTGTTGGTGAATTAGTTCTGGAATCTGGCTACATTTGAAGCATTTTGTGGTTGTAGGTAGGGACCACTTTTCAGTAGCAGGAGAGAGCTTTGAATCTGATCTCTGTCTCTCCTAAGAAGGCCCACATATCCACAGAGTGCATTTGTTAGCCTGGCACCCCAGCTAAATTTCCACTTAGGAATAATTTCTTAACTTCCTGATATGCCCAGAAATGTTTCCTCTAAAATAATGCTGTAACTGTGGACACTTTAACACAATTGCTCTGTTTCACTATGGAGGGATCTTCTCAGGATTTTTTTGTTTGCCAAACAGGAAAGCCCAACTTTTACTGTTAAGATAAGAACTTCATTGAGTGAGATGTGAATGTGCTGCATTGCCTTGGATTACACAGGCCTGGGAACTGGAGTGAAGGAAGGGGGTGAGAGGTGGGGGTGGAGGAGAAGGAAAAAAAAAATCTTTGGAGATATTTTGACTTGAATGAAAAGAACTTCATGATGTTTTGCTGCCTCCCCACTGCATCTTGCTCCATATTACACACCAGCCTGGGATGATGACCTTCTGCAGCCCTGTGATTACAAAACATGGAAACTGCTTGCTTGAGGCATCAATGAGGAGCAGAAATGAAGAAATGTGGGAAAAGAAGAAAGTACTTTGTAAATTTCCCAGCTGCTCTATTGGATTGGCAGGGAAACCACCTGGAAAGGCTGCGGCAGAGCCATTGGCACAAATACAAAAGAGAATGTTTAATTTAATAGAAGAGAAAAAAGCAAACCTCAACCAGAAAAGAAGCCATGCACCTATATTGTTCTACCCATTAAACTACATTAACACAAACTCAAAAGGTGCACTCCAGACCTTTGCTGGCACCAAGACCTTTTATTCATTAATCTTCTTGATGCAGCCAAAGAACTTTAGAATTAAAGAATATGTTGTTGATTCTGTGATTCTTTGACTTATTTTTCCCAGCTCCAAACAGCTTGTTAGCTGACCACTATATGTAAACAATACTCAAAAACTTTGATGAAAATGGAAGGTGTCAATTTGCAGAAAAAAAATAGTCTTATACACCAAAATTATATTCTTTAACTAAAAATGATAGACCAAGAGGCTGGAAACACTCTGTTTTCTTTGACAGATGATCTGCAGTTTTTACTCTTGGGAGAAAATGGGGAAAAAAGCATAACCCATACATCAAAATCCTGCTGTGACTGCAAGCACGTATGCTAAACCCAAAGTTGTTTTTTCAT